>CM065589.1:469882656-470212262 GCA_033119425.1 Bufotes viridis
TGTTCATATAAAAAACTTGTTAAATTATTTATTATATTTGAATGTATCCGTACGGTGGGCCCCCAAAATAAATTTTACTGGTGGGCCCTAGGTACCCCAGTCCGACACTGCTCATGTATGTACAATATACATACTCATATAACTAATATACTTTGTATAACTTTTTCCCAGAAACGTTTTCTTTTTTAAAAGAAACCAAAAACACCAGTCATGGTAAAATCATTTTTTTGCTGCAGTTCTTCAGAAACAGCAGTGGCACAGCTTCTTGCTGCACAACTACCCGGATGTGTAATCATATCTGTAAAGTTTAGAGGGTTTAATGTATCTGTCATCATAGATTTAAAAATTTCTAGTGAAAACTAAGCCAGCTATGGTATACAGCCTGGTACTGTCTTCTCACCTTCAGAAAATGCAACATCTGTTCCTTCACCAAATCCCATTGAGCCATCTGAAAGCCATAGTTCCTTCTTGGACAGTAAAAACATTTGAGTATTGAGACTGAACTCTGCCGATACAGGATCACTGACCTGCAGGACACCAATATGTTGCATTTGAATGTATCTGCCTATCTAAATGTACAATAACATACATGAAAGCTGCTTTTAATTACATAAAAAATTAGGCTGAGCCCTGTATCCTACCTGTTGAAACCTAATGTCGATGTCAAATGTTATAGGCTCACGTGGATTGCATACAGGAGGTACAGTATATTCTTGGTTGGGAGATGCACTGCAAGGAATAAGTTTTACAGTGTATGTTCCTGAGTAATCGCGCACCTAGAAGAAAACAAGAGAACACAATTATAAAAATACATCAAATAAATAAGGAAACTATACAGTGCCTAATTATAAGAATCATATAGCATAATGATTAAATAACATGCTCAAATTAAATGTGATCTAAAAAATTATCTTCAGGGTTCAGTTTATGGTCTGGGTAATCTTCATATGTGTCCAGCTACGTCTTCTTTATTTTGGTAGTCTGCATGCAGTTCTTTACAAATACCACTAGGTGGAAGTATTCAACTCTACATTGACCAACTTTGATAAATGGGTGCTGAACTAGAAATTGCACCAGAACTGCTGTAAGCTAAAGCCAATCAGGCAAATTATGATCTATTCCTACTCAGTGAATTTATTCATGTCCTGACTTTTTAATATATCTTGAATATATTTTGCAGAATGTACCCACCCACATCTGACCTTGCTCCAAAACTGATTTCTAGAGTATCATAAAATCTCTCACTCTACACAGTAGTTTATTATAAAGGAGTTATCCAGGAATTTATATTTATGACTCAGGATAGGTCATCAGTATCACATCTACAGGGGTGCGACACCCGGGACCCCCGCCAATCAGCTGTTAGAAGAGGCCTTGAGCACGGCAGCCTTTACCTGGGCCAGTGACATCACTGTACATGGCCTAGTTGCAGCTCAGCCCCTTTCAAGTCAATGGGGCTGAGCTGGAATATTAAGCCATTATACGATGTATGGCGCTGTCCTTGGAAAACTGGCGGGAGCCTGCATCGCTCACCATAGCTTCGGTGAGCGCAACAGCTGCCTGAAACAGCTGATAAGCAGGGATGCCGGGACTTGGACCCTCACTGATGTGATAATGATGACCCATCCTGAGGATAAGTCATCATTATCTTTTCCAGGAAAACCCCTTTAATATTTATGTTTTTGTTGATTTTTATTAGTTATGGCAGTTTCTTAAAGGGTTTTCCCATCATATACAATGGGGGCATATCGCTAGGATGTGCCCCCACTGTCTGATAGGTGTGGGTCCCTCTGGGACCCGCACCTACAACGGGAACAGAGCGGGTAAATGAATGGAGGGCACACTGCAGTTGGACAGCCGCCCTCCATTTATTTCAATGGGGCCGCCGTCGGCCCCATACAAATTAATGGGAGCTGGTGCGCTCCCATTCACTTGTATGGGAGCAGCGCTTGGTGGTGGACGGATCCCGGGAAACCCGGGGTCTTCCAGCCACAGCTCTCCCTGCTCCGTTTCCCTAGTAGGTGCGGGTCCCTCTGGGACCCGCAACTATCAGACAATAGGGGCTTTTCCTAGCGAATTGCCCCCATTTATATGATTGGAATACCCCTTTAAGTTTCTTAAGGTCCTTTAATATGTTTTTAAGAGGTTTTTAAAATGCATTTCCTTAGCAATATTGAGGAGTTTCCTTTATATTCCATCCAGGTAGTGTTCCCCTGTGTCATACAGTAGATGCTTGTATGATTACATGAGCATTCTTCGTGTCTTTTTTGCCGTCGGCCCCATAGAAATTAATGGGAGCAGGGGCCGTGCGTGTGCGGTGTGCTCCCATTCACTTGTATGGGAGCAGCGCCTGGTGGTGGACGGATCCCGGGAAACCTGGGGTCCTCCAGCCACAGCTCTCTGGGACCCGCACCTATCAGACAATCGGGGCTTTTCCTAGCGATTTGCCCCCATTTTATGTGATTGGAATACCCCTTTAAGTTTCTTAAGGTCTTAAGGTCCTTTAATATGTTTTTAAGAGGTTTTCAAAATGCCTATCCTTAGAAATATTGAGGAGTCTCCTTTATATTTCATCCAGGTAGTGTTCCCCTGTGTCACACAGTAGATGCTTGTATGATCACATGAGCATTCTTCATGTCTTTCTTGCCTGGCTATATTGGACCATGTAGTAACAATTACAAAGAGCTCCCTATTTTTCTCAACCATGAGATCCTTGTAGATCAATGGCTGAAGCTTGAAGGGACTCAGAATATGTCGAAAGACTGCATAAATAGCCATTCTATGTTAAAGGGAACCCATCATCTGGATTTACAGCTTTACAATAATGATCCTGTAGTCAGAAAAAGAAGCTTAATTGCTGTAATCCAATGTATGTCAGCAGACATCTGAGAGGAACCGCTCATTGGAAGAGTAACCTTACACCGGTTCTGCTCCTGGCTTGATTGATGTCCTGCAGATCAGTTACGTCAACACAAGACATTTCAATCTGCATCTGTCATATGTGCAGTGCACAGATGAAGCTGAGGCCAGGGCACCCCTCTTCACTGTGCATATGACGGATGTCACTAAAAATGATGTTACTGGTCTGTGAGACCTCAATCAAGCCAGGAGGGGGCTGGCCAGTGTGACTCTTCCAAGCAGCAGCTCCTCCCAGAAGACTCCCGACGCACATTAGAATACAACAGTCAAACTTCTTTTTCAGATTTATGCCGAATCACTCTGAATATAGATCATCATTGTGGAACTGTCACCATCCTGGACAGGTTGGTGGCAGTTTGGGGGCCTAAATCTTGAATGACAGGTTCCCTTTAAATGTAATTATTAGAATAGCATCCTATAGCCAATGAAGTATCCTGGTAATATAATGTACATGCATCTGCATGGAATTTAAAATGATATCTAGTTTCTCAGCAGATCTAATAGCAAAAGCTGGGCGTTTTACAGCAGACATCGTAAAATGTGCTGCTGGGTCTGCAGAAGAGGTGTAACCTGAAGCTCCTGAGACCAGTGCCAAATCTGTAACAGACCCCCACCTATTATGTGTCATTATAATACTGGTATCTTATTATGTTGCAGAGGGACTTCTGCAGGGCTATAGCTAGAGCCCTAAATCACCTGAACCAGTCATATGCAGTCCTGTCGTTGGATCATTCCTGTATTGAAATATTCTACTTTCTAGAGCAGGCATCCTCAAACTGCGGCCCTCCAGCTGTTGCAAAACTACAACTCCCAGCATGCCCGAACAGCCTACAGCAGGGCATTGTGGGAGTTGTAGTTTTACAACAGCTGGAGGGCCACAGTTTGAGGATGCCTGTTCTAGAGGGTAAAACATTATTAGAAAAAGGGCAGAATGGGTTAAAAAGTAAAACAAGCCATACCTCATGGATCTCACACCACTGCTGTTCTGATAATTAATGGGCCCTCTGCTGGTATCTGCTTCCTGATCCATCTCGACACACAGGAAATAACCAGTCAGCCTATCACTGGGTGCATCGGTGACCTGTCAGCCAGTGATTGGCTGAATGGTCATTTCCTGTGTGTTCAGACCAGAAGGGGAGCTGTTAAAGGGGTTGTGCAGTAGTGCACTAGTACAGAATACTGATGAAGTATCCTCAGGATAGGTCATCAATATCAGATTGGTGGGGGTCTGACTCCCGACACCCCCGCCAATCAGCTGTATGAGGAGGCTGCAGGGCTTGAGCGAGCGCTGTACGCTCTGCCCTGTTTAACTGCACGCGGCGGTGCAATGTATAGAGTATTACATTTACTTATATAGTTTTCCCATGATAGAAATTGCTTTATGGAGTGCACAATGGGGAGATATATTAAGGCTGGCAGATCCATCTGCCAGTCTTGATCTCCCTGCACTGGCGTGAGATGTGCCTGATTTGTTAAGAGGCAGAAGCGGCTTAATAAATCAGGCGCGACTGTGCCCTGCTGTGCGCCAGAAAGGGAAGTCTACGCCAGCCACAGACTGTCGTAGACTTCAGCTATAACTTCCGCCACTTTCTGGTAAATGCGGTCTGCAGCACGAAGCCACGCCCCTTGCAAAATGCCACACCCCATGCACAAGCCACACCCCTTTCAGTGGCACTTCAGGAAAGTGCTGAAAAAGTCACACATTATGGTGGCCAGATGCTGTGTGCCTTAATGTGCGACTTTTTATGCCACAATTGTGGCGTATAGGGCTTGATAAATGCCCCCAATATGTTATAAACAAGCCTTTGATCACTGGACTCTTATCTATTCTCATTCTTACAGCAAAGTCTGAAACAAAATTCCACTGCTGCACAGGCTGCCGGAAGCTGGGCTCACTGCGAAGAAGGTTCAAGGTGAAGGTGAGCTCAGGGTGGTCAGCGCACATGATCATAGATGTCAGAGATGTACCTAAAGCAAAACAATGACCATTAGCAAATAGAGTTAAAGGAGTTGTCTCACTTCAGCAAATAGCATTTATCATGTACAGAAAGTTAACACAGGGCACTTACTAATATATTGTGATTGTCTTTATTGCTCTCTTCGCTGGCTGGATTCATTTTTCCATCACATTATACACTGCTCGTTTCCATCAATCCAGCAGTGGTGGTCGTGCTTGCACATTATAGGAAAAAGCGCCAGCCTATTTGGTGGCCCGGACTGTGGGAGCACCCATAGGATGGTGCTTTTTCCTATGGTGTGCAACAGGGGCTGACTGGCAACTTTTGGCCCAGGGGGCAAGTAACACCCAGAGGCCCACTGAGCCCCCCTCTACTTCCTGATTCGCTGTCACAAGAGGCTGGGCGGGGAGCTGCGGGAGGAGAGCACAGCCTCCTTTGACAGCATTGACAGCTACCTCCGCCCCCACACCTCCGCTCTCCTGATCTGTCACAGGAGGCTGAGCATTGCGGAGAGGATAGATGTTGACCACTCACATCGCTTATAGCCCCCCCCTTATGTGCCAGTAGCCGTCCCCCTTAAGTGCCAGTAGCGGTCCCCCTTAAGTGCCAGTAGCCACCCTTATGTGCCAGTAGCCGTCCCCCTTATGTTCCAGTAGCCGTCCCCCTTATGTGTCAGTAGCCGTCCCCCTTATGTGCCAGTAGCCGTCCCCCTTATGTGCCAGTAGCCGTCCCCCTTATGTGCCAGTAGCCGTCCCCCTTATGTGCCAGTAGCACCCTTATGTGCCAGTAGCACCCCTTATGTGCCAGTAGCAGTAGCACCCCTTATGTGCCAGTAGCACCCCCTTATGTGCCAGTAGCCCTCCTTATGTGCCAGTCGCCCTCCTTATGTGCCAGTAGAATCCCCCTCACCTTATCATGTGCCAGTAGAATCCCCCTCAGTTATCATGTGCCAGTAGAATCCCCCTCACTTTATCATGTGCCAGTAGAATCCCCCTCACTTTATCATGTGCCAGTAGATTCCCCCTTTATCTTATGTGCCAGTAGATTCCCCCTTATCTTATGTGCCAGTAGATTCCCCCTTATCTTATGTGCCAGTAGATTCCCCCTTTATCTTATGTGCCAGTAGATTCCCCCTTATCTTATGTGCCAGTAGATTCCCCCTTATCTTATGTGCCAGTAGATTCCCCCTTATCTTATGTGCCAGTAGATTCCCCCTTATCTTATGTGCCAGTAGATTCCCCCCTTATCTTATGTGCCAGTAGATTCCCCCTTATCTTATGTGCCAGTAGCCCCCAAAAACACAAAAACAAACAAACAAACAAACATACAAATAACAGTTATACTTACCTCCAGCGATGCGATGCAGGCCTCTTCTGGCCTGTGTCCTTGCTGTACCACTCGGCGGCGCGATGGCGTCATCGCGCCGCCTGCACCAGCCTCTGATAGGCTGCCGGCCTAGTGCTGGCAGCCTATCAGAGGAACAGGGAGGGGACACGCCTCTCCCTGTTCTGCCGCAGCACAGCCACCTGTATCGCCGTCCTGAGGACGGCGATACAGATGACTATGGAGATGAACGCTTCCACAGTGGAAGCGTTCATCTCCCTGTGCCCTGCCGCCGGCCGCCCCCACTTGTCACCAGGGCCGCGGCAGGGCACATGCACTACAGAGGGGCCCGTTTACAGAGGCAACAGAGGGGCCCGGGGGGCAATTGCCCCCCTGCCCCCCGGCCCAGTCCGCCCCTGGTGTGCAAGCACGACCAGCACTGATGGATTGCATGGTGGTCATAACCATGGAAACAAGCAGTGTATAATGTGATGGAAAAATGAATCCAGCCAGCAAATGAAGCAATATGGACAATCACAATACATTAGTAAGTGCCTTGTATTAACTTCCTCTACAAGATAAATGCTATTTGCTGAAGTCAGACAACATATAATATTATACCTACTATAATATTAAATGTATAATAATTATCGAAATGGAGACTTTAAATTGACGCAATTTTCTTCCCAGTTCCTTTTTACCCTTCCCCAGCACCTAGGGGAAAATTCAATTTGCCGCAAAGCCGAATTTCCTCGTGCTTTGCGGCAGTGAATCGATTTTCCGTGAATGGCGGTAAAAAATAAATGAAAAATCATACTTTATCTAATTGCTCGCGACGGGCCGGCCGCCTTCATCTTGATTGAAGATCTCCCACGAAACCCGGTGGGTGGTGACGTATATTGTCACCACACCAGCCGACGTGATGTCGTCATCATGGGCAGCACAAAATTTCCCGCTAGATTTTCAATGAAGATGGGGGTGGCCAGCGCGTCGCTCCGTACAGTATTGAAACAATGTTTTATTCGAATCGACTTCGGATGTTTCATCAATTCGCTCATCCCTAATTATAACTAATGAATTAATTCCCGGAGAACCCCTTTAAGCTTTAGACCTTACCTGGATGAGACATGACAAATTGCCCTCGGAAGCGAATTTCAGTTTTAAAATTCACGACTAGACGACCTTCCTCATTAATCCGCATGCTAGTTGGGTAAAGGGATCCTAGAACAAACATGTAATCATTATTTTAGATGTGTGGCACACTGTACACAGTAATGTATAAACAACTGCTTTATGTAATGATAGACACAGACGTGGAATTCTTGTTGGCATAGAATAGCAATTTTAGTGGGATCCGTAATGACAATTATAGTTTAAATAACATAATATGGTTGACATACCCTGCAGTACCTGGATCTGAATACCTTTGTAACTGCATATAAATATATATAAAAAGTATATATAAAAAAAATATAAAAAATATATATCATAAAATAAAAATAGATCAGAAAAAATATATGGTTTTAACTAGCAAAAAAGTAAAATTACTTTTTTTCCTTTAAATATATCTAGCAGAGCATCTGGAGCAATGAATGGGAAGATCTCTAGATCTGTGTGGGGTGGTGGGCTGGTTCTCGCTTTGTTAGCGTAAAATGTACTATGTGAAGTCATATTTTTGTCTTTTACATAAATCATGAGATTACCCATTTAAGAATTGATAGATAAAAAATATTTTGTTAAGGAACATTGATTATAGCCACTAACAAAAACTGCCTGTGAAACAAATTTAAAGGAATATCTGCACATGACTATACTGTATTTAGTCTTACCTTGTAATTCTGATTCTGGTGGGCTACCTATTCCTTCATTCCATAAAATGGCGGTGTCATATACAAATGTCAGCCTTAACTCAGACTGTAGGTCAAAGTGCTGCCAACCACCAACTGCTAATGGTGAATGAAACACATAAGAGACGTAGAGAGGAACCCGCAGGGTAACATATGATTGTACCAAGTTCAACACCTGTAGAAACATCAACGTAACTATAAATGTCTAGAGAATAAGTCCTTATCATAGACCACATTTATTCTGCACAACCTCCTGCATGGCATATAAGGAGGATTAAAGTAGACACTGCCAAAATCTTGTCTGCAGGAGATGTGAACTGGCCAGTTAATTGACCCAAGGCCATGGACAATTAAGTCTTGTGATTTTATGTGACCACTATGGACTGACGTTGTCTGGACAGGTTTCTGCACGTAGTAGAACTCTTTACATTTGGCAAGACAGGCAAGAGCATATTCAGCAACTGAGCACAATCTAATCTCAATTTTAACATCAGTTTGAGGGCTTAGTAAGACCGCAGTGTCCACCTGTTTTGTCATTTGTTATTACAATAAAAATCTAGCTAAATAGTAATAGTCGAATATAATGTATTAGTAGATGCCCTAACTTTTATTGCCTGTTAACAGAAAACGTCTTATGGAACCAGGCTAGACCTTTTGTAAAGAAAGACTGGAGGTTCAGCAACTGAAACCAAGAGAAGTCAACTTGTATGTCCAGGAGAAGCTGCTGGTGTCTAAAAATTTCTCCTGCACATAAATTAGGGACAATGTAAGACCATGTCGAGTCCACCAGAGTTTGAACTGCTCTTTGCAGCAGCTCTCCATTTTGGTAAGGTCAGTTTCCTCCCAAACCTTTAGGCCCCTTTCACACGGGCGAGTTTTCAGCGTGGGTGCAATGTGTGAGGAGGACGCATAGCACCCGCACTGAATCCGGACCCATTCATTTCTATGGGGCTGTGCACATGAGCGGTGATTTTCACGCATCACTTCTGCGTTGCGTGAAAATCGCAGCATGCTCTATATTGTGTGTTTTTCACGCAACGCAGGCCCCATAGAAGTGAATGGGCTGCGGGAAAATCTCAAGCATCCGCAAGCAAGTGCGGATGCAGTGCGATTTTCCCACATGGTTGCTTAGCAACGGGACCAGATCTTTATTATTTTCCGTTATAACATGGTTATAAGGGGAAATAATAGCATTCTTAATAAAGAATGCTGTGTAAAATGAGAATGAAGGGGTTAAAAATAATAAAACTTAACTTACTTTAGCCACTTGATCGCGTAGTTGCGATCTGTCTTCTCTCTTCAAGCTTCAGCTACCAGCTCAAGGACCTGTGATGACGTCACATCACATGGTCCAATCACATGGTCGATCTTAACATGGTGATGGACCATGTGATTGGACCATGTGATGTGACATCATCACAGGTCCTTTAGCTGTAAGCTGAAGCTTGAAGAGAAAAGATAGATCGCAACTACGCGATCAAGTGGCTAAGGTAAGCTAAGTTTTATTATTTTTAACCTCTTCATCTTCATTTTACTAAGGATTCTTTATTAAGAATGCTAATATTTTCCCTTATATCCATGTTATAATGGAAAATAATAAATTCTCCAGAATACTCTACCCGAAAACGGACTTCAGTGATGAAGTCTGGGTTCGGGTCTGGGTACAAAACATGGCGATTTTTCACACGAGCGTGCAAAACGCATTACAAACGTTTGCACCCGCGTGGAAAAATCGCGCATATTCCCGCAACGCACCCTCCTCTTATCCGGGCGTCATGTTTGAAAGAGGCCTTAGTGTTCATATGCCTTAATATGGCATACCGATACGGATTGTTTTGTTGGGCCAAACCCTACTAAAAATTTTGTAATACAGTATCAGTAATTAGCTACCAATTATTTATGCAACACCTCACAAAGTATAGAAAGACACATTTATGGTAGGTTTCTCTTAGGGTCAATTTCATAGAGTGAAAAGTAACATATTAATATGTGTTTTAAGCCAGTGACCATAGTTTCTGGGGAAATCCATGCCGACACAGGGAGAACACAAAAACTCCAATGCCCTTGGTCAGATTTAAAATTAAGAACCAAGTGCTGTAAGGTGACAGTGTTAACTACTGAGCCAACTGTGGTTATTGTGATTATCTATCTATCTATCTATCTATCTATCTATCTATCTATCTATCTATCCACTCACCTGTCCATCAGTCCCTATAGTGCCGCTGCAGTCTGTCAAGAGCTCAGACATATCATAGTAGCTGTTGAATTCCCAAAGACAAGCTTCCAGGTTGAGGTTATGATAGAAGCGCAAGGATTTAGCTGATCTCAGAGCGGTGCTGTACTGGTATGGAGAAGTTTCACCTATCAGTTCCACATTTTTTGTGCTCTCTGTTATGAAACCATATTTGGTAGGAACTTCATTGTAGTCCAGTAGGTTAGAACACTTATGGTTGCCAACGCGAGTGCCATCAGGACTAAGTGTCAGTTCAAAGTTGGACATGTGCCTAGTTGACACAACAGGAAGCATACCTGTAATATAACCATAAGTATGAATTATACAACGTGGTTGATAGTTTTATTTTACACTATATCTGATATATACCGTGGCCTACCAACATCAACAAAGCATAAATACAGTACCAAGTAATGCGCTTAGTTACTCTAAAATGAATTAACTGCATAGCAATCACCTAAGCAGAATCAAAATATACATTTTTTAGGAAACATAGAAATCATACCATCCATATGTGGCATTGTTACAGTCAGCTTTATTAGGTTGGGATGGTCTGGATCTTCAGGGCCAGTGTACCGAATTTTTGCCGAAAAAGGTTCAGCACCTACTGTCCCTGGAACACGGGGTTGACAAAGACCTTGAAAAAGAACAACTATTGGTAAATTACTGATTTATTTGACAATTATTACATGCAAGATATTGATCAAGCACTTGCGTCAGATTATTGTGTTTCACAACATGCCTTAGCATAAAAGAGACTTTAACCCCTTGAGGAAGGGGTGTGTTTGTCATTTTGTCAATAATTACGCAAAATGAAATAAAAAATTTCAGTACATGGTGGTTTTATTAATATTTTTTTTCTACAAGATTTTTTTACTTTTTTGTGTTTTTATTAGAGCTAGATTGTGAGAAAAGATTTAAAAGATTTAACATGTCTTAATTCTTCAGTTTAGTAGTATATATTTACATGAAAGATACATTTAGGGTCCATTCAGATGTCCGTTGAATGGTCTGGATCCGTTCCGCAATTGTGCGGAACGGGTGTGGACCCATTCATTTTCAATAGGGCCGGAAAAGATGCGGACAGCACACAGTGTGCTGTCCGCCTCAGCACTTCCGTCCCGCGGCCCCGAACTTCCGGTCCGCGGCCTCGCAAAAAAATAGAGCATGTCCTATTCTTGGTCGGCTGCGGACAAGAATCGGAATTCTCTATATAGTGCCGGCGATGTGTGGTCCGCAAAATGTGGAACGCACATTGCCGGTGTCTGTGTTTTGCTGATCCGCAATTTGCAGACCGCAAAACACCTATGGACGTGTGAATGGACCCTCAAAGTTCAAATTTAAAGAATACAGTACAATTTAAACTTCTCACCCACAAAGTTCTTCACGGTGCTACACCACCCTATACTGTATCTCCTTCCTAATGTAATTTCAACCTCTCACCCGTTATCAAGATTTTTCCCATGCTGCACCAGTTCTCTGGGCCGCACTATCCTGGATATCAGATTTATTTCCAACATCCACTTTTTAAATGTGCCCTAAATACACATTTTTTTAGGGCAGGCTTACCACTTTCCCTAACTCTTCTGCAAAACCCTCCCTATTGTAACTCTTCTCCATTTATTTTTTTCTCTGTTACTGGTATAACTCAGTTTGTGACTCCTTATCCAACAATAACCCCTCACACTATACACACTGCACATCTATACTTACAAAGATACCAGTTGGATAATTGCCATATAGCTGGACCATTGTACAAAATAAGCACTTTTACCTTTTGTTTCAACCCTGTTGATCTGTTGTACTCTCTGAATTCTAAAGTGTCCTAGAATATGTTGGTTAGCGAATAGAGATGAGCATACCCGAACTGCAAAGTTCAGCTTCGTTCTGAACTTTGCGAGTTTGGGTACTCGAACATGGCTTTTTTCACTGAAGGGGGGTCCGGGGGATTTATGAATTACTTAATTTTTTCCATTATAACATGGTTATATCGAAAAATAATGTCATTCTTAAGATGAAATGCCAAATGGAAACCTTTAGAGGCATTCCATTTTGCATTCCATTATAATAGAAGTCTATTGGAGCATAATTGATTCGTCCTGGTTTCCGTTATGCAGGAGTCCTGTCCTGCGTAACAGAAACCAGGACCGATCCGTTATGCTGCCCATAGACTTCTATTATGACGTAATGGAAAATGGAATGCCTCTAAAGGTGTCCCTTTTGTATTCCGTCTTAAGAATGACATTATTTTCTGAAATAACCATGTTATAACTAAAAATAATAAAGTGAAGTTTGGGTTCCCATTGACTTCAGTGGGGTTCTGGTTGGGGTTCGCTCATCCCTACTAGTGAATTGAAGTATCCAAAGTGTGAATTTCAGGAAAGATTTGATTAGCCACAAAGCCGAATTTCCTCGCACTTCGTTGTAATGATTAACTAATCAATTTTTCCTAAAATGGTGGGTGAAAAAAAATAATACCTCATCCACTTGTCATCAGTAATGACATCACGGTGAGTGTCCAGCATAATCACATGGTGACGTCATCACACTCACCGCTGGTCATTTGGCGGGTTTTCTTCAATCAAGATGGGAGCGGTGGGTGAGGTGAGTATTATTATTATTTTTAAAATGCTGATTAACCCCGAAAATGCTGAATATAAGTCACAGATGCCGCAATCAGTGTTGAACGTGGCACCTGAGGGGTTAAATGATGGGGAGAGGCACGATTACCGTTCCCTGTCATTGCGTCCGCTCTATACAATGAAAATTGATTTGTGATGAAGTAACTCGTAACAAATCAAATTTCTTGTCGAAGTTCGGCGAAGCAGCCAAATCGAATTTTTCAAAACTTCAATCATCTCTAATGTTGGTGCTATATGAATAAGTATAATAATTATTATATTAGAAAAACATTTCTAAAAAGGATCCCTTTTCTGTCATTGTCTTTTTAACATGACAAAAAAGTACAATTTGTGCTGGCGGCAATTAATGTTATTGTTTTATTGTCATTTTCCTATTCTTTTATTCCCAAACCTCTCTTTTTGTGGGTATATTAGAATTCTATATGTACATTATGCACATTGCAGTCTTCCACTGTAACAAAAATATCATTTATCACTATAAGAGTTTTGTTGGCTCTGGTTAGACCCAGCATTTTATACCTATACCCAGTATTTTGACAATCACATGTTCAGTTAACTGAGCCCTCAAATTTGTATACACTGCTCAATTAATTGTAAGAATAGAGAATGCAGAAGAGCCAGAAATGCCTTTGTCTTCCTTACTTAGAGTCTGGCTCTCCTGTTTTGGGGTTCTCTAGATATATAATTATCACTTGTTTGGTAGTATAAGGATTATCGTTCAATGTGTATCAGGATATTTTGTGAGAACTAACCTTCATCTTTGCTGACAGTGACTATGGGGCTCATCAGTTCCAGACCAGGATCTCCATTAGCATTGACTGCCCTTGCAGCACATTGAACCCTGGAACCAGCATGGAAGTAGATGGAGTCTAAAGTGATTGACTTGGTGTTAGTGAAAAATGTATTGGAATCCACTTCCCGCATAGGACTGGTTACCCCATCGCTGCCACTAGGGGCACTGATGAGCCAACGATACTGAGTAAGTGTGTCATTGATATTCTCAGCACTGCAGATGGAGCCTGTTTTGTCATACTCTGAATATTTTGGATTGCATGCCTAGAAAAAAAAATATGTTACCAATATATTAATGTTGTAACTCCATCCAAATTCTCATTGTAATGAGTTCGTATCCTTGAATTATAATATAATAAAGAAGTGTATATACTAAGTTACATACAGGGATATTCCCACCTATGACTTTAAAGTCAGATAGATGTGCGTTTCACCTCTGAGACCCACATATATCGCGAGAACGTGGCCCTGTTTGCTGGCTGCAGTGTATGGAGAGGTAATTCCCATAGAAGTGAATGGAAAGAACTGCGGATGTCTGGCCACCTCACCATACACTGTAGTTGGAGACGGGGCCGGTTCTTGTTCAGAGGTTGGACCTACATCTATTAAAGGGAACCTGTCATCAACTTTATCCTGCCCATACTAACGGCAGTATAAAGTAGAGACAGGTGAGTTGATATCAGAGGTCTGTCATTTATAAGTTAAAAATAAGTGGTTGTCGAGAACCGACATCACAATCATTGCAGACTAGGCCTGGAAAAGAGTCCCGGCCACCTGAGAAGAGTCATGGTTATTCATAAATTCCTGCTCTCCCGCCCACCTGCTGATGACTGACAGTCTTCTACCTAGTTTTCTCCCTTTCTCTCTAGGAGAGAACTGTCAATCATCAGCAGATGGGCGGGAGAGCAGGAGATTAGGAATAACCATGACTCTTCTCAGGTAGATTTGACTCTTTTCAAGGCCTGGGCTGCAGTTATTATGATGCTGGTTCTCGGCAACCACTTACTTTTAGCTCATGAGTGACACACCGCTGAAATCAGCATTTCTGTCACTAATTTATGCTGCCCTCAGTGAGCTCAGCATAAAGTTTTACAAGATATCCTGTGAATGCCATAAACTTCTAAGATGTGAATACCCCTAGAACTTTTTATGCAGATTAATTAGATTAACCAAAGGTTGTCCAAAGGTTAACACACACTTTAAAGAAACAAAAGTAGTTCATTTTTCAGAAGAGATCCATATAGATGAATCTTACATTTATGTAGCACCAGGCATTGCCATGTAACTGGGTTCAAAACCTTGGAGCCCACTGTCTATCCAGCAATTTATAGAAGTAGTGTTATAAAAAGGAGGTCCAATGACCCCTTAATGCATATTAATCATGCCAGAAATCTATGTAAATATGATATTATTAGATAAGTTAGATATAATCTCATTGGTCATTGGTCAAAGCATGCATACTAGTGGCCAGGACAGCTAATTGAGCCTATGACATTTTTTGTTTTATTCATATCAACCAAATACTGCTAGTTGGGTATCATTGATATGAAGTGGCCATCTATAAAAGATTATGTCTCAAGAACTTGCGTTGACTTTTATGAGAGTTTTAAAAATGGCCATGCATGGATTGGCTACCTTCAGACCTCCCACAGAAGTGAATGGAGAGCTGTGCTCGCTTGGCCACCTCTATTTTCACAGTACCCATAAGGGAGGGGACGGGAGATCATCCTTCACAGGATGGGTGTGGGTTACAGGTAGGAATACCATAACATACCATATTTATGGTTTTCTGAAATGGTTAATGATAGAATAAAACAGATTACGTACCGTTACACATACTACAGGGTAACCAGTTGGAGGTCTTGGATTTTCTTTTGCTTTAGAGGTATCATCATACATCATGAGGGAAACAACCTGGGGTACTGCTGGGAAAGTCACATCAGCAACACTGTCCATTTCTTCAATGTACACAATAGCTTTATTCATCTGAAAAGATTAGATACTACATGTATTATGTGACTGGTAATGAGTGCCCCTAAAACATGCATTTATGATAATTGATTGCAACTAAACAATGGAGAATTGTCATGTCACCTACTCGGTGTGACTTTCTAGAATACAGGTCTACGCACCCTGACACTAACTACCAAGTCCTCTCTTTTCCAATAAAAGACAGAAAATTTGTAATATTCTTACCTGGGTTTCAGCTACCATGTTATCATCTGGTTTTAAATGAACTGTGAATGCCTCACGCATTTCTCTTTGGCCGTCATATAATATTTCTAATTCAACAAAATGCTCTGTGTCCCCTTCCTTGAACTCAACATCTGTCCAAAGAAAAATATATCAATGGCGATCTAGTGAAGATTATACTAAAACAACAATAATTTTTTTTAACTGTACTTCAGGAAATGAATCCAGATATTTGACCATTGATCTGCCTATCTTATGTTCAAGTACTTAATCATCAATGTTAAACTACATTACAGTTCCAGGTGGAAATTAAACTGTTTTCGGAGAATACATTAAAGGGGTTGGACACCCCACTCACAGACCTGCAAAGTAAAACATACTTACCTGCTCCTCACCGTTAGGTTCTGACTTCTTCGCTTCCTGGCTTTGGCTGCCTCACTCTGGTTCCCTGCTGTCAACATCCTCTTTGATGCTACGGTAGCCAATGACTTCTAGCAGTGGTGACTTGCCCCATTTGCGTCATGTCAATTGGCTAATAATTGGTTGCAGTGGTGTCAAAGCAGATGTTAACAGTGCGGGACCAAAGCAAGGAAGCCAAGCAAACCCCCCCTCCCCCCCCCCTAAAATGTGGCCAATTCATTCAAGGTTCAATTCAAGAAGATCTGAATAAAATGATCTTCCTCCAGTATGGAAACATTTGTAGCGTCCTTTCACTGGGGCTGAGGTCGATATCAAGCACAGTTGCTATACAATATATGGCGCTGTGCTTGGTAAGCTGCGAGAAGGCCGCAATGCTCACAGGTGCACCTGTAACTTCTTAAACAGCTGATCAAGAGGGGTCCGGGGTCCGCGGTTGCGGACATGAGCCGTTGCGGCAAAAAATTAGCTCCCATACAGCTCCGTACACATAATTACAAAAAAGTTATAGGGGTCAAAATATGGCGACAAAAAAATAAAACTGATTTTTTCCCCACTTTTAAATTTTTTTAACACTATCAAAATGCAAGCAACACTATACATATAAGGTATCGCCAGATTCGTACTGACCTGTAGAATAAAAGTAACTGGTCAGTTTTATCGAACGTCGTAAATAAAAAACCTGTAAAACTGTGGTGAAATTGCTTTTTTTTTTTGCAATTTCACCCCATTTGGAATTTTTTCTCCGCTTGCCAATACATCATATGCAATATTAAATGGTGGCGTTGGAAAGTACAACTTGTCCTGCAAAAAACAAGCCCTCATATGGCTATTTGAACAGACAAATAAAAAAGTTATGGCTCTGGGAAGGCAGGGAGCGCAAAACGGAAACGCAAAAAAAAAAAACAACCTCCGGGGGTTAAAGGGTTAAGCTGGCATAGGAGGGTCTATTTACTGACAAATGAATATTTCTATGGGGAACTATTGTTCCTTTTGGTTGATAATCATCCTGTGTAAAAGACCCTTAAAGGAAATGTGTTCTCACAAAATGACCCATTGTTTAAATCACATTTTTATGTTAAACATTTTTTTAATTTTTTCTATTTTAGCATCTATATATTTTTTTAAAAATATTTAAATCCCGCAGTTTTTATACTGGCCACTAAGCCTAAAATATGTTAAAAACTTCCTGTCTTTTGACAGCAGCTACATGGGCCATAGGCACAATGGACAGGAGGGGACCTCGCTCACTTTTATGGAAGAACTTTCTAGGAAGGCTGTGTGCCTTGTGCAGAGGTTAGGAGGAAGTAGATAAGCTGTGACATTACCTATTGTGAATGGTGGATTCTGTGTTATCTATATAGAGGTGTTACTTATCATTGTAATTCTGCCTATGGTGATAATTATAATGGCTACTGAAAATGATGACCTATTATTAGACCTAGTGACCAGTGTGAAAATTGCAGGATTATGTACATTTTTATAGATTGACATGGAAAATGAAAAAAAAAACCTCACCAAAAATTTTACACAAAACATTTAACATAAACATTTTATCTAAACAGTAGGTCAATTTCTGATGACATATTCTCTTTAAGTTTAGAAGAAATGTGGTCAATTGGCCTTCTATTGCAATGGTCTAGAGCACATCAGACATGACTAGACAAAAAAAACTGATATTACATTGGACTGACACGATAGCAATTGAACCAATGGCACAGTACAACAATCTCTTACCTTCAGATAATGGATTGTAGTCTTCACCAGAAGTGGCTGACCCATCCTTTGTGTGAACTCTTACAATGGACACTTTGGAACTGTCACCAACACGTAGTATGGGGATCTTCACAACAGCAATTTCTCCAAATTCCTGAGGCTCTTTAATGCTATATTTTACTTCTGAAAATCTAATAATGGGTTCTGTGAAAATAGTTGTATGTCAGAGGAGGGAAAATCATATCATAAACAATCTAACAAATAAGGCCTCTTTCACACTTGCGTTCTGAGGATCCGGCAGGCTCCTCCGTCCCGCCGGATCCGTCAGAACGCAAGTCGTCTGAAAGCATTAGAAGACTGATCAGGATCCTGATCAGTCTTCGAAATGCTTTGAGGTTACTATGGCAGCCAGGACGCTATTAAAGTCCTGGTTGCCATAGTAGTAGTGGGGAGCGGGGGAGCAGTATACTTACAGTCCGTGCGGCTCCCAGGGCGCTCCTGAATGACGTCAGAGCACCCCATGCGCATGGATCATGTGATCCATGCGATCACGTGATCCATGCGCGTGGGGCGCCCTGGCGTCACTCTGGAGCGCCCCGGGAGCCGCACGGATGGTAAGTATACTGCTCCCTCGCTCCGCACTACACTTTACCATGGCAGCCGGGACTTTAGCGTCCTGGCTGCCATGGTAACCATTGAGAAAAAGCTAAACGTCGGATCCGGCGATGCGCCAAAATTACGTTTAGCTTAATGCCGGATCCGGATTAATGCTCTTTAATGGGCATTAATTCCGGATCCGGCGTTACGGCATGTCTTCCGGATTTTTGGATGGAGACAAATCTGCAGCATGCTGCGGTTTTGTCAACGTCCAAAAAACGTTCACGTACTGAACGGAAGACATCCTGATGCATCCTGAACGGAATGCTCTCCATTCAGAATGCATTAGGGAAATCCTGATCAGTATCTTTCCGTCCTAGAGCCCCGAAGACGGAACTCTAGGACGGAAAGGAAAAACGCATATGTGAAAGGGGCCTAAGAGGCTTAAACTTGGAAACAACATGTTGTGTTAGACATCAGCACTTCTACTATTATATTAAATTATACTATTTGTCCTTTATAGAGTACATGGTAGGTCTGCCAAAAGTGGAGAATTTTACCATGGTTTTGCTTTTTTCTCTTAAAGAAGCAATTCGAAGAAATTTTCCTACTGCTACTTTTGTGAAAAATTGGGATCATGGTACTGCTTCTTAAAAAATCTTTTCTGAGGTTTACAAGTAATTATGTTTTATACTGCACTTTTTCCCATTGGAAGAATTTTTGGAACAGCCAAAATGGAACAAAAGCAGTAGAGCAGATTTCTTAATGCAACTGTGCTAGAATTCTGTCTCAGACGGAGTTCGAATTCTGGCTCACAAGCTGTACATTTATTCTACCTCAACTGGCACAGGGAATAGTTTAGTGGCAAGTGGGCATGGCTTAGCAGAGAGCGGTCAGTGGCTTAAGATGATACATCATGCACCGAAACCATGTCAGAACCTTGGCACAATTTTCTACCACAAAATGTAAGTTAACTAATAGGTGGTGTAAACTTTGGTGGGGGTGGGTATTTATTAAGAATGGCGTTTCTTAAGCAGGTCTTATATAAACAAATTCTGCCATAAAATGCACCAAACCTATTAAGAGATGCACACCTAATAATCATCTCAGATTTCACTTGCAATTTATACCAGTTTTCTAGCTTAAATGTTGGTAAACCTGTTGTGCCATTAAGGCCACACTCCCTTCTGCCCACTACCATGCTACTTTTAAGAAATGTGGTAAGCTGCCGTAAACTGCCAAAAAGTCTCAAAATTTTTGCTCAAAATGTCCATTATTCTGGTACAGGGGACTTGATATATTCACTTCCCCTGAAAATGTCTACATTTTAGACAGTATCAGTAAATCGGCCTCAGTATATGTGAAAGCATGCTTAAAATCAGAATGCAGTATAATAATTGACTCTAAATGGGGAAACGGTTATAAATCCAGAAGACCATTGTAGAAATTTCACTTTCTTCAGTGCTTCAAATGCAATATTAAGGAAAGAGAATATAAATTGGCATCTTATGCATTTCTATATTTACATAATTGGGACCAGTCATTGTATGCAGTGATAAGGTAAGCCAGAGGTAAACAGTATGGGTCAGTGTATAAGAAGTGAATAACTCACTGTCTTCCACATCCTTTATCTTCATCAGTGTCTCTTTTTGGTCTCCAATTGCAGCTCCGAAATGTGAGTCACTTTTTGCCATCCCAAGAACCAGTCTGAATTCTTCTTCCTCTTCATAGATTGTATCATCCATTAGAGTCACTATACATGGCTTCTCAATCTCACCTGAGGATGCCATTAAGATTCCAGTTTACTTACAAACACGTAAAATTATTATAATATACTTTTAATGTAAAACCGATAAACAAACAAGGTTTTGCATGTTTCTGAGGTATCTTGCTAGAAAATCTGTGTACAGTACCTGGGAGAAATACTACCAAAGAGTCATCAGTATTTGGCCTTTCTTCATAGTCCAGCACAACCTGTGCAGAGCCCTGGCGGGTGTAGCATCGTACTGAAGATTTTTGGCTGATGTCGCCACTCCTGTATATGATAGCTGATACTTGCTTATCCTTCTCATTCACAATGTATACTGGCTCCTTGAACTGCACCTTGGGCACTGCAAGAAATACATTGTTAGGAATTGCGGTGACAATGGCAGTAGATACTGCTAGTGTAGACTGTATTTTAAAGGTAAATGGCTAGACGCACTCATCCATATTTATATACATTTATATATACTCCCTACAAGTTTATTTAGAACATTATGCTAGATATGGAGTATAGAGCTTACAAATGCCAAAAAATATTCTAGGATCTGCGTCCACTGTTTAATGCTATATCACTGAGAGATAAATTGTGCAAACGCTAAAATTTAACTTTTAATAGTAATCATTAAAATAACAAACCACCTTCATGGGGAATACAACTCAACAAAGCAGTATCAGTGATCAATCACCAGATTAGCAACATTACGACCCTGACATTTGTTAATCGCAGGGTACGTATAGTGGTGATGCACTGATGCTGAGGGAACCAACAGCAAGTCAGCGATCAGAGGCTGCCTATGCTGCGGATCCAAAACATGTAATAACATAGACAGGGTAAAGCCTCACAAATGCACTTGGATGATACGTGATCAGTCCAAGTGTGCTTAAATAGAAACACACAATGGCCCCAATGCGGCTGTGTTCCCACAAAAATATAGCTATGTGGGCTCCCTTGCAGGTCTGTAAATATCAAAGAAGCAGCATCCCATATATTAGTATCGCTCAACGCGTTTCTTTTTAAATATAAAAATTCATCAGGAGCGCTTATGGGGGTGATTTTAAGCAAAACCTGCCTAGCATGCCGCCACGCTAATGTGTTCGTGGCAGCATCACCGGCGCTATAATGGCCGTGAAACGGCCGCGCCAACTGCGGGGTTAAATATTACAAGCCACTCCCCCACAAAGGAGGGGGCCAGGAGCGTGCATCGGCAGTGAACCAGGGCCGAAGAGAGAGTGCAGGAGCGCCACACCCCCGTTACCATGGTGCCGATGTAAACAGTACGCTCGCCGGCCAGAAGACAAGATAAGAACGGGATCTAATTAGGCAGTGTAAACATCACTTACAGGAGGGAGAACGAACACTGTGTTTGTCACTGGTCGAGGGATAGCAGATGCAGAACTTGTATAGCAATTAAAGGGGAATGGGACGTATATGAGCAAGGCTTTATAACTGTATGATATGTCATCACCCCTGGATTGAGGTATTAATAAATCCTATTGTGACCATAGTCATATTTTGTTATAAAGCACCTTGG
Source organism: Bufotes viridis (assembly GCA_033119425.1). NCBI lineage: Eukaryota > Metazoa > Chordata > Amphibia > Anura > Bufonidae > Bufotes > Bufotes viridis. Next base: position 469,904,590 of record CM065589.1, read on the forward strand.
TTCATTATGAGGCATTAGTCCGGTTCTTACAGGGATCTGAATTTATAGTCAGTCATAAGATTATAGGCGCAACTGGAACACCAATAGAAATGTTGAGATATCCAGTGTTACAGTATGAAATTAAATGTTGCATTAACAACCCTAATTGGTTCCAGAACCCTCCCAATATAAAGGCCCTGACCACAAACCTGGATGCCAAGTCTGTAAGATAGGGAAATAGTCCCCAAATGGCAGCCGAAATAAAGCCGGATAAATGCATAAATCAAGTTGTTGTAAATACAATACCATCCATGTATACCAGATCCGCCCATTCCAGACCTGTATAGATAATTAGAGGCAATCATTGAGTAAGGGCAATCATCAATTATAGATTTGGGGTATCTATTACTCGATGAAACAGACAAAGGAAATATGGTCGTTCAGACCCTTTGGTTTGACCGTCCCCAATCTGAAGGTCCACTGGGCTTCCTTTCGTAGTAGCCTTCCATCAAAGTCACCCCCTCTAGGGGAGGGGCGTACTACTTCAATACCCTGAAAACAAATAGGGGAGGGTATCTGGGGATGTGCCATGTTGGCATGTCTGGCTATAGGAGTATCCTCCTTTTTCCTAATATCTGCAAGGTGCTCCCCAATCCTGCGGCGAAATTCTCTTGTGGTCTTTCCCACATACTGTAAACCACATATGCATGTGGCCAGATAAACAAGGCCAGGAGTTCTGCAATTAATGAAGCATCTGATATTATAGCTTCTTTGGGTACTGGAACTGACGAAGATGTCGCCTGTTTTAATGACATGGCAGGCAATGCATCCTTTACATCGAAAGGTGCCTTTGTTACGATTGATTAACCAGGTTTGTGCAATGGGGGTCTGGAAGAAGCTGTGGACTAACCTGTCCTTCAGACTTCTCCCCCTCCGATATGTCACTGATGGTCTTTCTGACACACAATCTGCAATGTCGGGATCCATTTTAAGAATGTCCCAGTGACGTTCCAAGATTTTAATGACCTGTTTATTGGCTCCATCAAATGTGCCGATAAGACGTATGGAGCCTTCAGTCTCCTGCTTTGGTCTTGGATTCAGAAGAGAATCCCTGGTACATGCCAATGATAACTGATATGCTGATTTTAGCACGGCTGATGGATAGCCTCTCCCTACAAATCTGTTTCTTAGATCTGTGGCTTTTTTATTAAAGTCCGACAGATCAGAACAATTCCGACGAACTCTGAGATATTGGCCACGAGGTATCCCTCTCTTGAGTGGGACCGGATGGCAACTATCCCAGTGTAACAGGGAGTTTGTGGCTGTGATTTTACGATGTAGGGTAGTTTGTACCTGTCCCACTCTATTCCTAAAGATAGTAAGATCCAAAAAGGTGATACTATCCTGATGGATTTCTGAGGTGAAAAAAAGGCCACAATTGTTGACATTGAGGGATCTCACAAATGTGGCAAAATCCCTCTCAGTTCCAGACCACAAGATGAAGATGTCATCAATGAATCTCAGCCACAATGTGATATACGAGGTCCACTCCTGGTGTTCTTCAGCGAACACCACCTCCCTCTCCCACCAGCCCAGATACAAATTTGCGTACGATGGGGCACAGGGACTCCCCATCGCCACGCCTCTGAGCTGGTGGAAGAGGCGGCGGTCAAACGCAAACACATTGTGGCTGAGAATGAAATCGAGAAGCTGAATAATGAATTCATTATGCCGTCTAAATTCAATACCCCGCTGGCTAAGAAAGTAACTTACTGCCGCCTTGCCCCCCTCGTGCGGAATGGAGCTATACAAAGCCTCCACGTCCAGGCTAGCAAACATAACGTTGTCCTCGACGTGAAGGCCGTCCAACTTGCTAACCACCTCCATGGAATCACGCACGTAGGAGGGCAGAGTCACTACAAATGGGTGCAGGATCTTTTCTACATAGTCACTGATGCCCTGGGTAAGACTATTTGATCCGGACACAATGGGCCTACCTTTGAGGGGCCGCAGCCCCTTGTGTATTTTCGGTAGGCTGTAGAAACATGCCATAACCGGGAATTTTGGAAGAAGCACCTGATACTCCACTTTGTCAATTAATTTTTGTGATAAAGCAGCCGACAAAATCTCCTGTAATAGAGCAGTAAATTCCTCCATCGGATTAGATGTGAGGCGCCTGTAACATTCCTGATTGTTAAGAATGTCCATGCACATCTTGGAGTACTGCTCCTGCCCCATCACAACAATGTTTCCGCCTTTGTCGGCTGCCTTAATCACTATGGAGTCATCCTTTTCCAGGGATAGAATGCCCTCCAACTCCTCCCTGGTGACATTCTGTTTTATCCTCTTCCCCTCCAACAAACGCAAGTCCTCAATGACCAGATTGACAAACACGTCAGCAGGGGTGGTGTCATTTATAGGTGGGGTGGCCCTAGATCGGGGTTTTAAGGTGGTAAATGGGCCCTCACCCAATGGTCGTTCTCCATCACGGAGTAAGCCCACTAAGTTACGAATGTCAGCCAGGTCAGCTTCATCTACCCCCAATTCAACACACTCACGTCTGTCATGGTGCTTATAGAATTTCCTCCATTTAAGTTTCCTCAGAAAAAGGTTAAGGTCCTTGACCCATCCAAACAGATCGAACGTCTGGGTGGGAACAAAGGACAAACCCTTTCTGAGAACACCAGTTTCAGCCGAAGTGAGCTCCCGATCAGACAAGTTGATTATTTGTAGTTCGTCTGATTGGGGCTTAAGACGGGGTGGATTGGGGCACATCCTTATTGGTCCTTCCGGTCCCTGAGTAGATAGGTAGAGATCGGATTTCCTCGTCCTAAAAAATTCCTATTACCTCTACGGCGACCGGTTCGACCTCGTCTGGGAAACCCCCTATTTGAATATCCCCCCGCTGAAGGCGGTGACCTGCCCCTGTTTGAGTAGTTGAGGCACTCTGTCTCAGCTTCCCCTTCTGAAGAGGAGGGCTCGGTTTCAGCCTCAAGAACTCTAGCCGATTTGGTGGTAAAATCAAAAAGGCGTCCCTCCCGGAAGTCGGTAGTATCCCTAAGATATTGTCCGGGGGGATATTCAAATAGGGGGTTTCCCAGACGAGGTCGAACCGGTCGCCGTAGAGGTAATAGGAATTTTTAGGACGAGGAAATCCGATCTCCTATCTACTCAGGGACCGGAAGGACCAATAAGATGTGCCCCAATCCACCTCGTCTTAAGCCCCAATCAGGCGAACTACAAATAATCAACTTGTCTGATCGAGAGCTCACTCGGCTGAAGCTGGTGTTCTCAGAAAGGGTTTGTCCTTGTTCCCACCCAGACGTTCGATCTGTTTGGATGGGTCAGGACCTAACCTTTTCTGAGGAACTAAATGGAGGAAATTCTATAAGCACCATGACAGACGAGAGTGTGTTGAATTGAGGGTAGATGAAGCTGACCTGGCTGACATTCGTAACTTAGTGGAGCTTACTCGTGATGGAGAACGACCATTGAGTGAGGGCCCATTTACCACCTTAAACCCCGATCTAGGGCCACCCCACCTATAAATGAACCACCCTGCTGACGTGTTTGTCAATCTGGTCATTGAGGACTTGCGTTGTTGGAGGAAGAGGATAAACAGAATGTCACCAGGGAGGAGTTGAGGGCATTCTATCCCTGGAAAAGGATGACTCCATAGTGATTAAGGCAGCCGACAAAGGCGGAAACATTGTTGTGATGGGGCAGGAGCAGTACTCCAAGATGTGCATGGACATTCTTAACAATCAGGAATGTTACAGGCGCCTCACATCTAATCCGATGGAGGAATTTACTGCTCTATTACAGGAGATTTTGTCGACTGCTTATCGCAAAATTAATTGACAAAGTGAGTATCAGGTGCTTCTTCCAAAATTCCCGATTATGGCATGTTTCTACAGCCTACGAAATACACAAGGGGCTGCGGCCCTCAAAGGTAGCCCATTGTGTCCGGATCAAATAGTCTTACCCAGGGCATCAGTGACTATGTAGAAAAGATCCTGCACCCATTTGTAGTGACTCTGCCCTCCTACGTGCGTGATTCCATGGAGGTGATTAGCTAGTTGGACGACCTTCACGTCGAGGACTAGCGTTATGTTTGCTAGCCTGGGCGTGGAGGCTTTGTATAGCTCCATTCGCACGAGGAGGCAAGGCGACGTAAGTTACTTTCTAGCCAGCGGGGTATTGAATTCAGGCGGCATAATGAATTCATTATTCAGCTTCCGATTTCATTCTCAGCCACAATGTGTTTGCGTTGACCGCTGCTCTTCCACCAGCTCGGAGGCGTGGCGATGGGGAGTCCCTGTGCCCCATCATGCGAAATTTGTATCTGGGCTGGTGGGAGAGGAGGTGGTGTTCGCTGAAGAACACTCAGGAGTGGACCTCGATATCACATTGTGGCTGAGATTCATTGATGACATCTTCATCTTGTGGTCTGGAACTGAGAGGGATTTTGCCACATTTGTGAGATCCTCAATGTCAGCAATTGTGGCTCTTTCACCTCAGAAATCCATCAGGATAGTATCACCTTCTTGGATCTTACTATCTTTAGGAATAGAGTGGGACAGTACAAACTACCCTACATCGTAAAATCACAGCCACAAGCTCCCTGTTACACTGGGATAGTTGCCATCCGGTCCCACTCAGAGAGGGATACCTCGTGACAATATCTCGGAGTTCGTCGGAATTGTTCTGATCTGTCGGACTTCAACAAAAAGCCACAGATCTAGAAACAGATTTGCAGGAGAGGCTATCCATCGGCCGATGCTAAATCAGCATATCGGTTATCATTGGCATGTACCAGGATTCTCTTCTGAATCCAGACCAAGCAGGAGACTGAAGGCTCATACGTCTTATCGGCACATTGATGAGCCAACAAACAGGTCATTAAAATCTTGGACGTCACTGGGTACATTCTTAAAATGGATCGACATGTGCAGATGTGTGTCGAAAGACCATCAGTGACATGTCGAGGGGAGAAGTCTGAAGGACAGGTTAGTCACAGCTTCTTCAGACCCCATTGCACAAACCTGGTTAATCAATCGTAACAAAGGCACCTTTCGATGTAAAGGATGCATTGCCTGCCATGTCATTAAAACAGGCGACATCTTAGTCAGTTCCAGTACCCAAAGAAGCTGCAATATCAGATGCTTCGTTGTGCAGAACTCTGACCTTGTTTATCTGACCACATGCATATGTGATTTACAGTATGTGGAGAAGACCACAAGAGAATTTCGCCGCAGGATTGGGGAGCACCTTCAGATATTAGGAAAAGGAGGATACTCCTATAGCCAGACATGCCAACATGGCACATCCTCGAGATACCCTCCCTATTTGTTTTCAGGGTGTTAGTAGTGCGCCTCCTGGGGGTGACTTTGATGGAAGGCTACTACGAAAGGAAGCCCGGTGGACCTTCAGATTGAGGGACGGTCAAACCAAAGGGTCTGAGCGACCGTATTTCACTGTCTGTTTCATCGGTAATAGATACCCCAAATCTATAATTGATGATTGCCCTACTCAATGATTGCCTCTAATTATCTATACAGGTCTGGAGATGGGCGGATCTGGTACATGGATGGTATTGTATTTACGACTAACTTGATTTATGCATTTATCCGGCTTTACCTTCGAGCTGCCATTTGGGACTATTTCCTATCTTACAGACTTGGCATCCAGGTTTGTGGTCAGGGCCTTTATATTGGGAGGGTTCTGGGACTAATTAGGGTTGTTAATGCTAGCATTTAATTTCATGCACTGTAACACTGGATATCTCAACATTTCTATTGGTGTTCCAGTTACGCCTATAATCTTATGACTGACTATAAATTCAGATCCCTGTAAGAACCGGACTAATGCCTCATAATGAACCAAGGTGCTTTATAACAAAATATGACTATGGTCACAATAGGATTTATTAATACCTCAATCAAGGGTGATGACATATCATACAGTTATAAAGCCTTGCTCATATACGTCCCATTCCCCTTTAATTGCTATACAAGTTCTGCATCTGCTATCCTCGACCAGTGACAAACACAGTGTTCGTTCTCCCTCCTGTAAGTGATGTTTACACTGCCTAATTAGATCCCGTTCTTATCTTGTCTTTCTGGCCGGCGAGCGTACTGTTTACATCGGCACCATGGTAACGGGGTGTGGCTCCTGCACTCTCTCTCGGCCCTGGTTCACTGCCGATGCACGCTCTGGCCCCCTCCTTGTGGGGAGTGGCTTGTAATATTTAACCCCGCAGTTGGCGCGCCGTTTCACGGCCATTATAGCGCCGGTGATGCTGCCACGAACACATTAGCGTGGCGGCATGCTAGGCAGGTTTTGCTTAAAATCACCCCATAAGCGCTCCTGATGAATTTTTATATTTAAAAGAAACGCGTTGAGCGATACTAATATATGGGATGCTGCTTCTTTGATATTTACAGACCTGCAAGGGAGCCCACATAGCTATATTTTTGTGGGAACACAGCCGCATTGGGGCCATTGTGTGTTTCTATTTAAGCACACTTGGACTGATCACGTATCATCCAAGTGCATTTGTGAGGCTTTACCCTGTCTATGTTATTACATGTTTTGGATCCGCAGCATAGGCAGCCTCTGATCGCTGACTTGCTGTTGGTTCCCTCAGCATCAGTGCATCACCACTATACGTACCCTGCGATTAACAAATGTCAGGGTCGTAATGTTGCTAATCTGGTGATTGATCACTGATACTGCTTTGTTGAGTTGTATTCCCCATGAAGGTGGTTTGTTATTTTAATGATTACTATTAAAAGTTAAATTTTAGCGTTTGCACAATTTATCTCTCAGTGATATAGATATGGAGTATACCCAAGGTCTAGAAAAATTCATACAAGAATGGGCTTAAAATGGGGAGGAGGAAATTCATTATACTTTAATGACATAAAAGTTATGTACTATCAAAATGTATCATATGTAACGGTGATTCTTTTTGTCATCATACAGAACAACCTACATCATCACACAGAACTTACAGTCAGAGATTGTGTCATTGATTGTGACGGTGGTTTTGCTTGGCTCCCCAAGTACAGCATTTACAGGCATACGAAGAACCAATTCAAACTTTTCGAGACCCTCTAAAGCAGGTTGTCCTAAGTCATCAAGGATGGTCACTCGAAAACTCTGCATGTTCACACCAGGGGCAAAGTCAAGATTTCTGCTAATGCCAACATAATCTGTTCCAGCTGTATGGTAAAAGAAACGTGGCTCAGTAAACACAGGTTTGAATTCTGCTTACGGACTATGTATTCTGCTACTATGTCTGCTTATAGATTTATATTTGTAAACTGCTGACTATGCAATTCTCTTATATATAAGCATGCTATCTCTAACTGAGAACCTATGCTTTCCATATACTTTTCATACAGGACAGTATTATCTTTCTGCTCACCATCTGCAGACAGGGGCTCGGTTTTCCTGGAGCGTACAGTGACTGTCGCCCCTTTGGAGAGATCTGTTCCTGTTCTCCAAACTCGAACTTCCACATAGCCAGCACTTTCATCAACAACATAATCGGTGTCGGCAAAGTAGAAGGCTGGCTCTAAGGACGGGAGATAGAACTTATTTTTACCATTCTTATATACACATTGTAATTAAATGGGTAAGACGTTTATTCATGTAACATTATTATGTTGTAGACTCATTTATTTTTATTTCCAATTTTTTTTATTGTTGCCATGTCAAGATTCATACAACGATACATCTGCATTGAATACGAGGTACATAATAAAGCAAAAGTTTGTTCCAAGTACAATTAAGACATTTGAATCATTCTTGTCACAGCAAAACAAAGCATTTTTTATTTTACTCCTCTCTAACCCCAAATCCCTTCCCCTCCCTCCTCCCATGAATGTGGAGGGGCCACACATGCACGGTGCTGGCTCCGTTCTTAGTATAGGTGCGGGTCCCAAGGGTGGGACTCACACCTATCAGACATTGGTCACATATCCTAGCGATATGCCCCCAATGTCTGAGATGATACAACCCCTTTAAGACAAGGAGCGACAAAAATTTTGGTGCAAAATTCCGGCAAAAAGTAAGGCAACTATTAGGTGGTATAGACTCTGGTATAGATAGTGGTATGTAGCGTTTTTTTTTTCTGGTACAGGATTAGTATATCTGCCCCACTGTATACAGACTGTATTATGAACATGTAGTACAAAGCCAATATCTGCAGAGAGCCCACTTTGTACCTGTGTGACTGAACGTAGAATTGGAGGCACAGAGATATTTTGGCATGCTCCATTTGACACATTATGGAGGCAGTCTCCCATAGAAGCAATGTGTCTAGGGGAGGTATCATGTGATAGCACACACAGTGCCCATAGGTCCGCACTATTCTGTGGTCCACTGTACACGTAGATTTGCCCTAAAGATCGATTTTAAAGGGAACTTGTCACCATGAAAATGCAATGTAAGCTATTGGCAACATGATATAGAACAGGAGGAGCTGAGCAGATTGATACATAGTTTTATGGAAAAACATTCAGTAAAACTTGTATTTTATACATTTAAATTCCTGTTCATTTTTGGCTTTGAAGTACAGGGGACGATCCTATCAGTGATGACAGCCTCCCCTCTATGACTGTGTATACAGAGATAGCTGTATGGAGGAGGAGGTCCTATCAGTGACTGACAGCCTTCCCTCTATGGCTGTGTATACAGAGATAGCTGTATGGAGGAGGAGGTCCTATCAGTGATGACAGTCTTCCCTCTATGACTGTGTATACAGAGATAGCTGTATGGAGGAGGAGGTCCTTTCAGTGACTGACAGCCTCCCCTCTATGACTGTGTATACAGAGATAGCTGTATGGAGGAGGAGGTCCTATCAGTGATGACAGCCTTCCCTCTATGACTGTGTATACAGAGATAGCTGTATGGAGGAGGAGGTCCTATCAGTGATGACAGCCTTCCCTCTATGGCTGTGTATACAGAGATAGCTGTATGGAGGAGGAGGTCCTATCAGTGACGACAGCCTTCCCTCTATGGCTGTGTATACAGAGATAGCTGTATGGAGGAGGCAGTCCTATCAGTGATGACAGCCTCCCCTCTATGACTGTGTATACAGAGATAGCTGTATGGAGGAGGAGGTCCTATCAGTGCTGACAGCCTCCCCTCTATGACTGTGTATACAGAGATAGCTGTATGGAGGAGGAGGTCCTATCAGTGATGACAGCCTCCCCTCTATGACTGTGTATACAGAGATAACTGTATGGAGGAGGAGGTCCTATCAGTGATGACAGCCTTCCCTCTATGACTGTGTATACAGAGATAGCTGTATGGAGGAGGAGGTCCTATCAGTGATGACAGCCTTCCCTCTATGACTGTGTATACAGAGAGAGCTGTATGGAGGAGGAGATCCTATCAGTGATGACATCCTTCCCTCTATGACTGTGTATACAGAGATAGCTGTATGGAGGAGGAGGTCCTATCAGTGATGACAGCCTTCCCTCTATGACTGTGTATACAGAGATAGCTGTATGGAGGAGGAGGTCCTATCAGAGATTGACAGCCTTCCCTCTATGACTGTGTATACAGAGATAGCTGTATGGAGGAGGTGGTCCTATCAGTGATGACAGCCTCCCCTCTATGACTGTGTATACAGAGATAGCTGTATGGAGGAGGAGGTTCTATCAGAGATTGACAGCCTCCCCTCTATGACTGTGTATACAGAGATAGCTGTATGGAGGAGGAGGTTCTATCAGAGATTGACAGCCTTCTCTCTATGACTGTGTATACAGAGAGAGCTGTATGGAGGAGAAGGTCCTATCAGTGATGACAGCCTTCCCTCTATGACTGTGTATACAGAGATAGCTGTATGGAGGAGGAGGTCCTATCAGTTACTGACAGCCTTCCCTCTATGACTGTGTATACAGAGATAGCTGTATGGAGGAGGAGGTTCTATCAGTGATGACAGCCTTCCCTCTATGGCTGTGTATACAGAGATAGCTGTATGGAGGAGGCGGTCCTATCAGAGATTGACAGCCTCCCCTCTATGACTGTGTATACAGAGATAGCTGTATGGAGGAGGAGGTCCTATCAGTGATGACAGCCTTCCCTCTATGACTGTGTATACAGAGAGCTGTATGGAGGAGGAGGTCCTATCAGTGATGACAGCCTTCCCTCTATGACTGTGTATACAGAGATAGCTGTATGGAGGAGGAGGTCCTATCAGTGATGACAGCCTTCCCTCTATGACTGTGTATACAGAGATAGCTGTATGGAGGAGGAGGTCCTATCAGAGATTGACAGCCTTCCCTCTATGACTGTGTATACAGAGATAGCTGTATGGAGGAGGAGGTCCTATCAGTGATGACAGCCTTCCCTCTATGACTGTGTATACAGAGATAGCTGTATGGAGGAGGATGTCCTATCAGTGATGACAGCCTTCCCTCTATGACTGTGTATACAGAGATAGCTGTATGGAGGAGGAGGTCCTATCAGTGATGACAGCCTTCCCTCTATGACTGTGTATACAGAGATAGCTGTATGGAGGAGGAGGTCCTATCAGTGATGACAGCCTTCCCTCTATGACTGTGTATACAGAGATAGCTGTATGGAGGAGGAGGTCCTATCAGTGATGACAGCCTTCCCTCTATGACTGTGTATACAGAGATAGCTGTATGGAGGAGGATGTCCTATCAGTGATGACAGCCTCCCCTCTATGACTGTGTATACAGAGGTAGCTGTATGGAGGAGGTGGTCCTATCAGTGATGACAGCCTTCCCTCTATGACTGTGTATACAGAGGTAGCTGTATGGAGGAGGTGGTCCTATCAGTGATGACAGCCTTCCCTCTATGGCTGTGTATACAGAGATAGCTGTATGGAGGAGGAGGTCCTATCAGTGATGACAGCCTTCCCTCTATGACTGTGTATACAGAGATAGCTGTATGGAGGAGGAGGTCCTATCAGTGATGACAGCCTTCCCTCTATGGCTGTGTATACAGAGATAGCTGTATGGAGGAGGAGGTCCTATCAGTGATGACAGCCTTCCCTCTATGACTGTGTATACAGAGATAGCTGTATGGAGGAGGAGGTCCTATCAGTGATGACAGCCTTCCCTCTATGACTGTGTATACAGAGATAGCTGTATGGAGGAGGAGGTCCTATCAGTGATGACAGCCTTCCCTCTATGACTGTGTATACAGAGATAGCTGTATGGAGGAGGAGGTCCTATCAGTGATGACAGCCTTCCCTCTATGACTGTGTATACAGAGATAGCTGTATGGAGGAGGAGGTCCTATCAGTGATGACAGCCTTCCCTCTATGACTGTGTATACAGAGATAGCTGTATGGAGGAGGAGGTCCTATCAGTGATGACAGCCTTCCCTCTATGACTGTGTATACAGAGATAGCTGTATGGAGGAGGAGGTCCTATCAGTGATGACAGCCTTCCCTCTATGACTGTGTATACAGAGATAGCTGTATGGAGGAGGAGGTCCTATCAGTGATGACAGCCTTCCCTCTATGACTGTGTATACAGAGATAGCTGTATGGAGGAGGAGGTCCTATCAGTGATGACAGCCTTCCCTCTATGACTGTGTATACAGAGATAGCTGTATGGAGGAGGAGGTCCTATCAGTGATGACAGCCTTCCCTCTATGACTGTGTATACAGAGATAGCTGTATGGAGGAGGAGGTCCTATCAGTGATGACAGCCTTCCCTCTATGACTGTGTATACAGAGATAGCTGTATGGAGGAGGAGGTCCTATCAGTGATGACAGCCTTCCCTCTATGACTGTGTATACAGAGATAGCTGTATGGAGGAGGAGGTCCTATCAGTGATGACAGCCTTCCCTCTATGACTGTGTATACAGAGATAGCTGTATGGAGGAGGAGGTCCTATCAGTGATGACAGCCTTCCCTCTATGACTGTGTATACAGAGATAGCTGTATGGAGGAGGAGGTCCTATCAGTGATGACAGCCTTCCCTCTATGACTGTGTATACAGAGATAGCTGTATGGAGGAGGAGGTCCTATCAGTGATGACAGCCTTCCCTCTATGACTGTGTATACAGAGATAGCTGTATGGAGGAGGAGGTCCTATCAGTGATGACAGCCTTCCCTCTATGACTGTGTATACAGAGATAGCTGTATGGAGGAGGAGGTCCTATCAGTGATGACAGCCTTCCCTCTATGACTGTGTATACAGAGATAGCTGTATGGAGGAGGAGGTCCTATCAGTGATGACAGCCTTCCCTCTATGACTGTGTATACAGAGATAGCTGTATGGAGGAGGAGGTCCTATCAGTGATGACAGCCTTCCCTCTATGACTGTGTATACAGAGATAGCTGTATGGAGGAGGAGGTCCTATCAGTGATTGACAGCCTTCCCTCTATGACTGTGTATACAGAGATAGCTGTATGGAGGAGGAGGTCCTATCAGTGATGACAGCCTTCCCTCTATGACTGTGTATACAGAGATAGCTGTATGGAGGAGGAGGTCCTATCAGTGATGACAGCCTCCCCTCTATGACTGTATACAGAGATAGCTGTATGGAGGAGGAGGTCCTATCAGTGATGACAGCCTCCCCTCTATGACTGTGTATACAGAGATAGCTGTATGGAGGAGGAGGTCCTATCAGTGATGACAGCCTCCCCTCTATGACTGTGTATACAGAGATAGCTGTATGGAGGAGGAGGTCCTATCAGTGATGACAGCCTTCCCTCTATGGCTGTGTATACAGAGATAGCTGTATGGAGGAGGAGGTCCTATCAGTGATGACAGCCTTCCTCTATGACTATATACAGAGATAGCTGTATGGAGGAGGTCCTATCAGTGACAGCCTTCCTCTATGACTGTGTATACAGAGATAGCTGTATGGAGGAGGAGGTCCTATCAGTGATGACAGCCTTCCCTCTATGGCTGTGTATACAGAGATAGCTGTATGGAGGAGGAGGTCCTATCAGTGATGACAGCCTCCCCTCTATGACTGTGTATACAGAGATAGCTGTATGGAGGAGGAGGTCCTATCAGTGATGACAGCCTCCCCTCTATGACTGTATACAGAGATAGCTGTCAATCACTGATAGGACCGTCTCCTTGACTTCAAAGCCCAGAATGAGCATGGATATAAATTACAGGTTTTACTGAATCTTTTCCCATAAAACTATATATCAATGTGCTCAGCTCCTCCTGTTCTATACCATGCTGCCTGCAGCTCAGCCCCATGCTCAACATGACAGGTTCCCTTTAGGTGTGTTTACAGCATTAGAAACCAATTCGATAACATCTAAATGAAACTCAGATACATTTTCCCAAGCAAATGTTTTAGCACCCTCCAGCAAACTAGTAGTTAAATGACCTAACCTTAGTTCTCAGGCACAAAGACAAGGAAATTGCATTCTACCAATTAGTACTCATGCGTCCTTTTCCCGTTCATTCATTCTGCCAACACACATATCCAATAGCATAATGCTCACTTAGCCCTGGTCTTTCTCTCGGCACTCTATAACTTGTACTTATCTAAACACTTTCAAAAGATAAAAGGATTGCTTCATGGTACGAGGCTCAGTTTGTATGAATTATAAAGGTGATGCTTCTTAAGCACCTTCCACGTTATGCTTTTTAGCTACTAGACACCTACTGTATGGGCCTAATGTAACTCACTTCTCTCAGGGCTGGGACATTCATTTCCTTCTTGCATTCAGTTTATAGGTTAATATGTGATTAGGATATGGCAGCTTTGAGGTGCATAATGTGTAATGCTGGTCATAGTGAATAGTTCTACTCAATTGTTGGACTTTAAGTAAGGGCACCGCCACATGTTCAGCTTTCTGCATGGAGTTTTGGAAGCACAAATCAGGAACGGATCATAAAAGTACAGAAAGTATAAAGGACACATATGACTTTTTTGAATTCACTACTGGTTTTGGCTTTTAAAACTGCATCCAGAAACATGACAGTGTAGCCATACCCTAAATTGGAAAGTAGTAAAGAGTATCTAGGACAGTATTTTCCAACCAGGGTTTAAAAGAACCCTAGTAAGGGTTTTCCTTGAAAATATAAGCTGTCACCTTTAGGCCCCTTTCACACGGGCGAGTTTTCCGCGCGGGTGCAATGCGTGAGGAGGACGCATTGCACCCGCACTGAATCCGGACCCATTCATTTCTATGGGGCTGTGCACATGAGCGTTGTATTTCACGCATCACTTCTGCGTTGCGTGAAAATCGCAGCATGCTCCAGTTTCTGCGTTTTCCACGCAACGCAAGCCCCATAGAAGTGAATGGGGATGCGGGAAAATCGCAAGCATCCGCAACCAAGTGCGGATGCGTTGCGATTTTCCCGCATTGTTGCTTAGCAACGGGACCCAATCTCTATTATTTCCCCTTATAACATGGTTATAAGGGAAATAATAGCATTCTTAATAAAGAATGCATTGTTAAATGATAAGGAAGGGGTTAAAAATAATAAAGTTAACTTACCTTAGCCACTTGATCGCGTAGTCGCGATCTGTCCTCTCTTCCTGCAGCATCGATGATCTAAAGGACCTGTGATGACGTCACATCACATGGCCCAATCACCTGCTCCATCACTATGGTGATGGAGCATGTGATTGGTCCATGTGACCATGTGACATCATCCAAGGTCCTTAATCACTATCCTCAGGCTGTGGATAGTGCTTAAGGACCTTGGATGATGTCACGTGGTCACATGGACCAATCACATGCTCCATCACCATAGTGATGGAGCAGGTGATTGGGCCATGTGATGCTGTGACATCATTACAGGTCCTTTACATCTTTCAAGCTAACGGAGAGGAGGCCGGGCTTCGCGATCAAATGGACCAGGTAAGTTATGATTAGTTTATTATTTTTAACCCATTCTGCACCGGGTTCAACATTAGGGAGATGGCCAAGGGTATTATTTTACATTATAACTATGTTATAATGTGAAATAATACCAGCGGGACAATTTCTGACCTAAACATGCACTTCTGTGAAGAAGTGCAGGTTCGGGTCTGGGTACCAAAAGTGCCGATTTTTCTCCCGCGCGTGCAAAACGCATGACAGCGCTTTGCACTCGCAGGGAAAAATCGCGGCAATTCCCGCAACGCACCCGCACTGTTTGACGGAGTGCACCCGCAACGCCCGTCTGAAAGAGGCCTTAGGCCTCTTTCACACGGGCATCATGTTTGACGCCCGGATAAGAGGCGGGTGCATTGCGGGAAAATGCGCAATTTTTCTGCGCGAGTGCAAAGCGTTTTAATGCATTTTGCACGTGCGTGGGAAAAATCGCCATGTTTGGTACCCAGACCCGAAGCCGGACTTCATCACTGAAGTCCGGTTTCGGGTTGAGTATTCTGTAGATTTTATTATTTTCCCTTATAACATGGTTATAAGGGAAAATAATAGCATTCTCAATACAGAATGCTTAGTAAAATGTGGATGGAGGGGTTAAAAATAAAAAAATTTACTCACCTTATCCACTTGATCGCGTAGTTGCGATCTCTTCTTCATTCATTAGCTGTCGGCTAAAGGACCTGTGATGACGTCACTGAGCTCATCACATGGTCCATCACCATGGGGATGGACCATGTGATTGGACCATGTGATGTGACGTCACCGCAGCTAATGCTTGAAGAAGACAGAAGAGATCGGCAACTACGCGATCAAGTGGCTAAGGTGAGTTAATTTTTTTATTTTTAACCTCTTAATCCACATTTTACCAAGCATTCTGTATTAAGAATGCTATTATTTTCCCTTATAACCATGTTATAAGGGAAAATAATAAAGATCGGGTCCCGTCTCTTAGCAACCATGCGGGAAAATCGCACTGCATCCGCCCTTGCTTGCGAATGCTTGCGATTTTCCCTTTAGCCCCATTTACTTCTACGGGGCCTGCTTTGCGTAAAAATCGCACAATATAGAGCATGCTGCGATTTTCACGCAACGCAGAAGTGATGCGTGAAAATCACTACTCATGTGCACAGCCCCATAGAAATGAATGGGTCCGGATTCAGTGCGGGTGCAATGCGTCCACCTCACGCATTGCACCCGCGCGGAAAACTTGCCCGTGTGAAAGGGGCCTTAAAGTAGGGGCTAGCACATTTTAAGTGAATAGATCACAGTAAAAAAAAAAAATTTGAAATGGCAGATCTAGAAATTTCAGTTTACATGTAGTAAGAATACCTTTGGATCAGAGGGACTGAAGTATGAGAAAAAGCAAATATTTTTCTGTCACTAATGGCTTAAGGTTAGACATTTTTTGGCTGCCAATGGGTAATTTCTGCTGTTATCATTCATAATATTATATTAGGGACTTATATTATACATCTACGTATAATTTAGATAAAATACATCCAAACCCTTAAAAATAGTTAGTCAGTCCAATTTAATGCTTGATATACAGTAGTTTTAGCTAGGCTTTCAATTATCTGGGCTATGTCAGCCTTCTCTGTTCATGCCATCCATGCCCTAGCAACGGGCTTCCCTCAATAAAGCTCTGGAGATATATATTTTTTAAATTAATATAATATATCAACACTAATGAAAGGAAAAGTGGAGAAGTTGACCATGGCAGCCAATGAGAATGTTCCTTTTATTTTCCAAAGTACCCCTTCCTCTGTCAGATTGGGGTTCCTGGGACTCACCAGAGGAACTTATTATTCAGACCCAAATCCTATTACATCAATAAAATTTTATAGGCTTTGAATCAAAGAAATTGTCCACAGTGGGGACTGGTTGGCTTTAAAAGCAGCGAAATGTTTTTTTTTCTCCTGAATTTTTGGGGCCCAGTATAGTATTTGAGCCTGGGCCCACTGGAGGATCTTCTGGTACTCTGGTGTACCAGTCTAACTCTTCCCTTTTGTCCTTGTACTAGTTCTCATTGAAAAAAATTCTTATACACATAGCTAGCTGTAGTTCTTTTGTGTTTTTTTTTGTTAAATACATACCATGCTTCCTAATGCTATTTATATAGCCGTGATGCTGATATCCCTTTCCTGTTTATTAATCCGTCTGCCTTAGTGATATCACCCATCTACCCATGTTCTCATTTTACCTTGTTGTATCTGAAAAAGGGCCATTTACACTAATCCTCAAAGGAGCCTGTGAAAGCTGCCTAAGAAAGCTTACCATTGTTGTGTGTCTACAAGGGAAGTAAACCTTTTCTTTTTCCTTGCCCTTCAAGTCTTTGTACATTGATTGTGTGCATAGGATACAGCATGAGCAGGAAATTTATGATTAGAGCAACAATTTGGGAGATCATGTTCCTATGCCCAGGTGCTTTTTGAGCTGCCTTAAAGGATTCAAAAAAGACTAGGTCCTAGATAGCCAAAATATACAACAGCTGAACAATGGCATCAGTCTGCTTCCTCCACCATGTAATTGGCAGTTTGAAGAGAACTATTTACCCATGGCATCTATATGAACTAAATCCAATATGGATGGGATGTTCTCCATTGACCTAATCCACTTGAAATCATGTTTAAATTGAGGATGACTATATATATGGAGCACTGAAATAAATAATATTATTTAAGGTCATACCAAGAAAAGAGGCCTCTGTGGAAAAAAAAAAAATGAAGGATTCTCCTGGTGCAGGTCACTGCTCGTCCTCTAATGTTGAGTGCTATGTACAAAGGCTGTGCACTGTAGAACTTCTGGTCTTGGATAGAAGCAGGAGGGTTGGCATGAGCTCAACCACTCCACAGGACTCATAGCACTGCAGTGTCCTTTCGCTCTAGCAGATATGCTCCTGCTTGAATCATACAGTACATTGGACAGCATTGTTGCCTTGCAACCTTGTGTCATCAGCTCACAACAAGGCAAAATAAGAATTTTTTTTTGCATGACAAAGACAACAAAATAAAACTTTCCAAAAACACTCTAAAGGTTGTATTTTTGGCAGTAACAATTTGAAAACCCAGGAGCAGAGAGGTTTTTGAATTACATCATTTTATGTAAAACTATGGCCAATATATAATAAAGATAAAACATTTTTTTTAATGTATTGGTGTCCTTACCTAAAATAGAGGGTCAGAGAAAAGGAGTACTTAAAGGTTATAGACACCTTTGGGGGCAAACTTTTTAGCATTGCATTTTACTAATTTTACTCAAAAATTGTGTCTCGTGGCAGTGGAGCTGCCTGAGAGGCATATTGGTGTCATTAGGATTGCGTGTCTCACCCAGGGAGAACAGTCTAGGAAAATTACGTTTTCCCTCTATTCATCAGGTAACTGGGCTTAATTAGCAGCCAGCTGAGGAGCTCAGATAAATGTGGACAGACCTCTTCCAACAGACCTCTCAGTCTAGAGAAGACACAGGCAGTGTCGGGGCCTGTGGGAGCCACAGCAAGAACTCTAACCAGATGCATAGTATGAATAGTGACTTGGTGGTAGACCCAAGACCTGGTAGTAAGGGACAAACTACTTTGTAGTTAGTGGCCAGACAGCCTAGGATTTGTTTTATATCCTGTGTTGGAAATGTGCACTAATTGCTGTGGAGAGAAAACTGTCTTATTGTGAAGAGATATATTAAATCTGGTTATGACTCAAATCTACGGTGTTTGAGTGGCTTCTTGAGGTGTGCCAACTGTCTAAACTGAGAAGACAGTGATTGCAGAGAGCGTAGTGACCCCTGAGTTGTTACAGTCTTTATTAAAAAGGTTCAACCGTTTTTGCTCTACAGCTTTCACTTTCATTATATCTACCGACTACTGCTCTGTGCCTGTTTTAGCCAGGGAAAATGGTCTAAATGTAAGACAGCGAGGAAGCTGTCTTACATTTAGACTGGCATTTAGACCGGCAGATCCACCTCCAGATATAGAGGTTATTAAGACCAGCATCTTAAACGCTGGTCTTAATTAATGACCCCCACTGTGTTAGGAAAAAATGGGCTAAATCAGTCTACCTAAGTGGACAAATGTGGTTTTGTTCCTTCCTGTGGAATGAAGTTATTCAGTGTGTAAGGTTTTATCTTATATTATAGATGGGGGTCTGACTCCCAACACCCCGCTGATCAGCTGATTGTAGAGACC
The DNA here is from genome assembly GCA_033119425.1 of Bufotes viridis. Lineage (NCBI taxonomy): Eukaryota > Metazoa > Chordata > Amphibia > Anura > Bufonidae > Bufotes > Bufotes viridis. The sequence continues at coordinate 469,923,592 of CM065589.1, forward strand.
ACCGCGTATTGTGATGGCTGCAACCTCTTCCTAGACCTGTGATGTCACATTCATCAGTCACATGGCCAAGGCGCAGCTCAGTTCCATTCAAGTCAATCAGCCTGAGCTGCAATACCAAGCACACCTGCAATGCAATGGAAGGCGCTGTACTTGGTAAGCTGCAAGAAGCTGATTGACGTGGGTGCCAGGTGTTGGAACCCCACGATCTGATATTATGAGGATGGAAAACCTGGAAAACCTTTTTAAAGACTGTTGATAATATCTTTCAGGGATATCAGAAATGGTAGAATACTGAATTTCATTATGAAACAACACTAGTTTACGTTGACAGGTGTCAGCACACACCAAAGAGCAGACTCCGCTGAAACTCTGTTGAATATATTGTCAGATAAGGCAGCCAGAAAGGCAGCATTACTCCTCTTGATGGTGGCTGTCCCATCGGCCATGCCTGCAGTAGAGGTAGAACTGCTACGGACCCTCCAGAACCAGACATCCCCTCATAGGTAAAATGTATGGATGGAGGTGACATACAAGGAGAGGGAGGGTCCTGGTGTATACACACTAAGGTCTGTCTGCCCTGTTGTTTGTTTTCAGTGATGGCCGCCCTGTCTCAGTCAGTGGTCCATAACTTCAGGTACAGGACTAGTTTGCCCCAGGGTTTCAGAATAAGGCTTAGAAAAGGTTTTACAAGGATGCCTTACATGTACAAGGCATAATCCTGGTAAGCCTACCCGAGTACCCAGGAAGAGCAGCATGAGGCCAGATTAGCCGTTTCAGAGATTGCAGGTGGACTACATACAGCTACCCAAGGTGGGTAATTACGTGTATGTCTTGGCCTGAGTATACTTGTTCTCTGGATGGCCTGAAGCCTGGCCGGTGACACATGCTACTGCAAAAGCCACCGCTCAAAAACCGGGGGACACACTTCACACAATCATGAAAGCAGTGACAGAGGCCTTAGGTATTCAACAAGCATGCAATGTTTCATACCACCCACAAAGATCAGGAAAAGCTGTAAGAATGAATGGCACACTTAAATTAAAAATTCAAAAAGCCATGGAGGGAAGAATTGGGTTGACAGCTTGACTGCTTACATGTAGCCTTGTTTTCCATGTAGAAAAACTAGATTACCCCTTTATGAAATCCTTTTTGGGTCTGCCCATCATACTGGCCTGTATTTTCCACAAGAATTGGCCATGAAACACAGTTCCTTGTCAGAGTATGTGCAGGCCCTACAGGTGCAATTAAATAAGGTACATAAACAGGTTTTTGCATCTATTCCACATCCCAATAGTCCTAAAAGGGAGCCAATTGTTGGAACCAGGATACTGGGTGGTCCTGAGGAGACACATCAGGAAAAGCCTTGACCCCCAATTTGATGAACCCTTCCATGTCCTTTTAACAACTACCACTGCAGTGAAATTGCAAGGAAAGACAAACTGGGTCCATGCCATCCATTGCAAGAAAGTTTTGAGTGTTGAGAATGGAAGAGATGCCTATTATTTCCCTTATGTGGCTATTGATTTTGAGGCAAAGAATATGGACTCTTAATGAGATGCCGAGAGGTGGACTGGGACAAGAAGTTTCTTAAACATCACCAAGTATTGCACAGAGACTTGAATGATACTAATCTTAGGAAGTCTTGGATTGGTACCCACAGTCCTATGAGTTCAAGGACTATGCCTTTTCTCGCAATTCCTCAGACTTTTTATGAAGTCACCCATATGTCTTGCTGGCAGTTTGTCTCAAAAAGGAGAGGGACAGGATGACCAAAAATAGAATTCTACAGTAGTGACCTTCCCCATAGCTGGGTGGTTAGAGGCCCCTTAGTGGCAAGCAGATGTCACTGCTCAGAAGGATGGAACAGTACGGGTGTGGGTTTTGATGGACAGAAGTGGGGTAGGAAAAAGGTGACTTCATTTGGGAGAATTAGGGTTCACTGTCCGGGCCTCATTTGGACTTTTAGAAGGGGTAGGTAGGCACAGACCGAGGCAGTATGCAGGGGCTAGTCAAAACCCTCCACAACCAGTCATGGGAACACAACCAGTTCTTTTCTTTATGTGAAGGTGAAGTAAAGATTAATGCGGTCCCCAAGCACACCCTATATAAGAGGGCAGCTGAGAATCACCCCAGACCAAGCGAGAGGCCACATGTAGTATCAATGGAAGGAACAAATAGATTTTCCAGTACACTATTCTTATAACCCATGGTGATGCAGATGTGGGACAAATTAGTGGAAGACACAGATTACTTAGATGATCAAATTTGTGAGGTTTTGGGGTGCTCAATCAGACTAGTACTGTACAGGCTCATCTTATATTAGTAACTAATCAACACACAATAGTGCTAGATTAGGTGACAGCAAAAGATGGGGATATCTGCCAAATTATTGGGCCAACCTGCTGCCACTATATTGACCCATAGGGAAATCTCCAGGTTAGGGCCCAAATAAAAGTTGTTAAGGAAATCTGAGAAAAATGGGTTGAAGAACATGCTAATGTCAACGATTCCTGGTGGGGAATACATTTTCATATTTAAATCTGGCAAACTGGTTTTGAAGTATAGTACAAGTAGTAATAGTTGTATTAATCATATATGTAATACTTAGTTTTTGGGTCATAAGAAAACTGTGCAAGAAGAAATGGAAAACTGTTACAGTCAGATACTTCCCGCCAAACCAGTATGGTTCACAGACAGTATAGTCATAATTTTTTTAAGAGTTAAATCAGATATTGCATCAAGTAAGATATCCCACTGGAAAGATCCATCATGTGTAATTGTGATGTGATTTGCAGGATGCTCAGAAGGGAATCAGGTGAAGAGGTAGTAAGTCCTGGATGTGTGATTAGCACATGTTAATGTACCTCCTGAAATTATTCACAAAAGGGGGGATTTGTGAGGGAAATTATAAGACATCCATTTTGTATACATGTTCCTTTTATATATGTATAACCTGCACTTATACAAGAAGGGGATTTAGCCTTGAAAGGCTAAAGTACAAATTTCACAATGGGCCACTACTCCCCCTATGCTGACCATTCTTCTTCTTATCTGAAAACCAAACATAGAAACTTGAAGCTTGTGTACAATATTACAGTTTCTATTTTTTCAGTCTGTGTATCAATACGTGTACTGCTCATTACAATAAAGGAGGCCATTATCAGAAACACACCTTGTATGTGTCTCCATATTGTGGCCCAGGGCCGGCTTACTCAGTTATGAGAAAAATTAGGACACCGCATCACGTCAGAAATGTCGGTTTGCGACAACACTGTGAACGTTCGTGAGTACATTTATCGGCCCGTGTATAGGGCCCTTTTTGGCTCTGTTTTATCTTTTCTTTATGAGGCAATAGCTATGACCTCTGAGTGCTATAATGATGTCACTCCTTGTAATGGATAATGGCATTTCATTGCATTATACAAGTTGACTTTGTGTGCATTTTTTGTATTATATCACTCTATATACTATATTCATTTTGTCTTACCATCATCTGTATCTGCCAGGATAACCACTTTAGCACTGGAGAATTCATTCCCTACTCGTCCTCCCATTGGCATGCTAAGAGTGACATTAAAAATCTCATCTTCTTCATATAGAGAATCATCAATTATGATAATGCGACAATTTTTCTCTGTCTCATCTTTGTCAAACCGAATTATGCTGGTGTGGTCATCTGGGCGAGTGATGTAATCGGAGTAAGACAAAACTGATGACGGGATAGTGCCTGTAGCTGTGCCTATATGAATAAAAAAGAGGAAATAGCTTAGCATCTACTGAAATTCCAGAATTACATTTCATGCCTAGAAGGTTGCAGAAGGACAGGAGGGCCTTCTACTTGTTCTCCCCCACCCCTTCAGCCATGCTTTGCAAGAATGTAAGGTGATATGACCTATGATTACTGAAACACTTTAAGAGGCATCACTGCTCAAGTTCAAGCAACCTAAACATAAGGACTGTGCAAAACACAAGGACTTCACCAGCTAAGTCCTGTAGATTCATGAAAGCTTATTAATTACAGGTTGGCTTCTACTGGTTTAGTTGTACACATCTTAATATAGTACATACAGTTCCACTATATACATCTTCCTATAGGGAGTGGTTATAAATATTTTAAGGGGTTAGGCACTATATATAACTCGCTGAACATGTGCTGGGAACAGCACATACATACACCTAGTAGTAGTCATTATTAAACTGCCAAAAATTGATGGTTTACTATGTCTAACGTATGTTTTCTAGCATGAACTCTTATCTGCTTGACATCGCTGCTAGGGATGAGCGAATCGACTTCGGATGAAACATCCGAAGTTGATTTGCATGAACCTTTGTTCATATACTGTACGGAGCAGGAGCTCCATACCGTGTTAGAATGTATTGGTTCCGATGAGCCAAAGTTATTGCTTTGTGAAGTCTAGCGTGTAATAACTTCATAAATTAATTTGTACTGTAAAAAATCATTTCACGAACTTGGGTTCGGTTCCATGGTACCACTTGGAACCGAACTCAAGTTCGGGAAATGTTTTTTTTTACAGTAAAAATGAATTTCTGAAGTTATTATCCGAAGTCCCACGAGACTTCGCAAAGCAATAACTTTGGCTCATCGGGGCCAATACATTGTAATACTGTACGGAGATCCTGCTCTGTACAGTATTAGAACGAATATTTATGCGAATCGACTTCGGATGTTAACTTTTTGCTGCCTGAGGCAAAAATTGAAACGGCACCCCACCATGCCAAATTCTTGACCTAACCCCTTCCTTCGAGTCAGAGATGTAACTTGACCAACATGCACTTTCTATATTACTGGTGTCTTCTTATGCGGCACAAGGGCCTAATAGCGACTGCTACCTCTGCACCCCCTATAGCTACGCCCATGGCACTGTGTACAGAGATGGGGAATACAGGGGAGATGGTAAAATATCTTTCACTTCATGGGGAGCCTGGTTGTCAATCTGCAAAGACATTCAGAAATGTCCTTGCAGGGTGAATGCAGACCCTTTGGATGTTTAAAGTTGTCCATCAGTCTGAAAGTAGTAAAATTACCTTGCTGTGTTGAACAGACTACCATAAGTTCTTGATTGGCATCTCCCAACCGTTTAACAGGGATTAGTAGTTCCCCAATGTCTTCTTCAATTTTATACTCCGACTGTGGAATATATACCATAGATTCTAGCAAAAAAGAAAGAATATTTAATAAAGTAAAATACATGTTCTGCTGAAGTTATTATAGAATGTATATACTATATAATGTAGTACTGTGGCTATGTGGCCACTTTATGTACTTCATTTACCTATTGCTGTACCCTCTAGTATCATGACAATAATAAATACACAGACACAAACTCATGTCAGAGGTCAGGAGCCACTTGCATATCTCCACGACACTTTCAATTTGAAATATGTAATGGCTATGTACACCTTTGGTGGCATTTTTTTAAAATAATTGCATTCTACTCAATTTGCGCTAAAAATCTTTTTTTCAATTGGTCTTTATTAAAAATATTGAGACACATACTATACAAACACCAACTATAATGTGCATGAGGGATCTGTAATCATAGACAAAAACAGGGCATGGTCTGTGGAAATCCACTGATGCGTGATTGAAGTCAATCGATACGTGAGTGGTCAGTGGAGACTGCGGACGGCACATGTCCGAGATTCACTTATGTCTGAAAGTCCTAACTCAGAACAGACATGTTACTGTAGCTTTTGTTCCCCACGTACATCAATGGGCCTTAGGCACCTATGACTTTGGCACTGCATCACCAGTTGTCCTTCCTTGGACCACATTTGGTAGGTAATAACCTCCACATACCATCACGATCTGGTGCTTATCAAAGTTGTTCAGATCCTTATGCTTGTCCATCTTTTGCTTACAACATGTCAACATTAAGAACTCACCGTTCACTTGTTGGCCAATATATTTCACCCCTTGGCAAATGCGTTCGAGAAAAGATAATTAATGTTACACCTGTCGGCAGTTTCAATGTCATGGCTGATCACTGTATATGCTTCACCAAATAAGTCTCTTGCCGATTCAAGAAACTTAATGTGCTGCTAGCACTGATGCACTGAAGATTTTCATTGCCTGTATGCATTTGTGACAAGTTATCTTTAAGAGTCGTGTATTTGTTCACATTTATGCTGGGCATATCATCGCTCATCATCAATAATTGCAGAAGTTATATTCAATAAATGTTATCATGGGTTTTACTTCTTTTATATTATTACCATACATACCATCACTAGGATCCACAATCTCAATAGTTGCCTCACTGGGAAACTCTAGTGCAGCCATGACGGGTTCAGATAGTATTATCTGGAAGGTCTCAGATTCCTCATATTCATCATCAGCTATTATCCTGACTTTCCATGTAGCTGTTGTTTGACCTGGATTGAACTGGACTTGCCTCTGTGTTTTTCCTTTAAAGTCTTTATCTGTAATAGCTGCTCCATCCTTTGTACTAATACCTTAATGAGGCAAATGAACACAATCAGTAAAGCATTGGCCCTTCAAAGAAACCATGTATGAAATACAAAGAAGAACTTTTTGTGTGGCCTGACCAGAAGAGAAGACCCGTAAGGGGGATTTAAACAAGATGTTCCTATGTTAATATGTATGTTAGGATTGTGTCTTATCCTGGTAGTATAGTGGTAGCAGTAGTATCCAGTGGGCTATTGAGCATTGAAAAGTTTGTGAAACTGAAGATCATGCTGTGTACAATAAAGAACACCATATTGATTTATCAGCGATAACAAGGATTTTGCAGCACATCAGAAGAACAAAACCCCTAAAAACTCAAAGTAGATTTTCTACTTCATCTAAAGGTTTAAGCCATGTCTGCCATTGCTTGTTAAATTTACACAAATCACCAATAACATTAGAACAAGATCTGAAAAAAGAGCTTTACACTCCAAAAGATAATGCTTCTTAGACTTTTTATTAGGCATTTCGGCCCTGTAAGCCTTCTTTAGATATGCATAATGCACTATATATAGAGAATTTGGCACAACAAGTAATAAGTTTGATATTTTAAAGTTAAAAGTTCATCGTTCTGTGCCACTGAACTAGTTACAATTCATAAGATCTCTTTTGTAACATAGAGTCATTCAAGGCCCTAGGCTGCCATAGATACCTATCAGTTTAACTGCCCTGCATCTGAGGGGTTACATGACCAGGATCAGAGTTATTTCTGATCCCGATCATTGTGGCCAGGTGTTAGCTGTCTTAGTGGGCTTAGCTTGTGAGCCTGCTCCATACAATCCCTGCACACTATCAAAGTACAAGTATGTGATGATGCGCAGACAGGTTACATTTTTTTTCAAGACCTTACATCATCAATGTTTTGTAAATTCCTGTAAACGCATTAATTCTGTTAGGGTGCTTTCACACTTGTGTTCTGAGGATCCGGCAGGCACTTCTGTCCCGCCAGATCCGTCAGAACGCAAGTCACCTAAAAGCATTTGAAGACTGATCAGGATCCTAATCAGTCTTCAAAATGCTTTCAGGTTACCATGGCGCTGCGGCCGCCGGGCACTCCTTCATGGCGCCACAGGTCCCCACGGCGCATAGATCAATGCGCTGCCCAGACCTGTGACGTCAAGAAGGAGCCCCCCGGGGCCGCAGCGTAGGTAAGTACACTGCTGCGGAGTACTTACCATGGCAGCCAGGACTTCAGTAGCGTTCTGGCTGCCATGGTAACCGATCGGAGCCCCAGCTTACATTGGGGCCCCGATCGGAACTGCTGCTGCGCATGCGCAGAGCTAAATGTCGGATCCGGCGATGTGCTGAAACAACGTTTAGCTTAATTCCGGATCCGGATTAATGCACTTCGATGGGCATTAATTCCAGGTCCGGCGTTACAGCAAGTCTTCCGGATTTTTGGATGGAGACAAATCCGCAGCATGCTGCGGTTTTGTCAACGTCCAAAAAACGTTCACATACTGAACGAAAGACATCCTGATGCATCCTGAACGGATTTCTCTCCATTCAGAATGCATTAGGATAATCCTGATCAATTTCTTTCTGGCGTAGAGACCCGACGATGGATCTCTACGTCGGAAAGTAAAAACGGAAGTGTGAAAGCACCCTAAAATTGTATTATAAACCATACACTGTTTTTGGATCTGTACAAAAGGTAAAGAACCTGATTCCAAAAACTAAGAAAATGTTTCCATTTCCCATCTGTAGTTATATATTTCTTAACACCACAGTATTATCACAGCCTATAAAATGTTGTTCTTGTGCAGCATACAAAATACCATCTCAAAGCGGGTCCTTGATTGCTTGTATACAACAGTAAACAGCATTTGGGTTAATAAGACAGAAGATTGTACATATAATATTCTGTTCCTACTCAGGGCAGTATATTCAGTGGACAGATCCACTCTAAATGAACATAAATAAAAGACTGAAAATACACAAATGTTGTGAGATATTATACAGGCACATTTTGTCTCCTGAAATAACCTTATTGTATATGTTAATCCTCTACCACAACTATGCCATTAGTCTCTAGAGTGATTAGGTGAATGTGGTAAATGGTCTTGCAAGATTCCAGCAGTATTACGTTACTGTGAATTGTCTGCAAGAATTAAGTCGAAAGAACTAGGAGCTTGACACTGGAGATTATATAACTCTTTAGTTGCTCTTTACAAGTTCAGAAAAGCTTATAAAAGTTTAATTTTGGCAGGTTGAGACAGAATGTAAAACAAGTGTCGTAATGGGTGTTATGTTATACTGTGAAAGAAGATGTAGAAGTCGAAGAACAGTGAAGACCCACTTACATGTACCAATAATCAGGATAAATATTGGGAAGGGGCATTTCTATGAATGTTCTTCCCAATAATTGCCCTGTGTAAAGATCTTATCAATTACCTGATGAAGGAGCAAACACTCAATCATCAGATGAAAGCATCTCCGATGCAGTCATTTAAAGGCCCCTTTACATGTGCCTATACAGCAGGCAATTATCGGGAATGATCCATTTATTCCCAATAACTACTTTATATGCTGCATGCAGTGGGATCAATCAACTCCTCTGTATGGAGATAAGGGATTGCTACTGTGCTGACTTGCCCTTATAGAGAATCATTGCTTCTGGACAACAGATCTATGTTTACAAAGCATGATCTACTGTCCAAAAATGGTGACTTAGGTCAGGGAATGGGAAACTGCTGCTCTCCAGCTGTTGTAAAACTACAATTCCCACCATGCCCTGCTGTAGGCTGTTAGGTGTAAGCAGTCTTAGCATGCTGGGAGTTGTAGTTTTGCAACAGCTGGAGAGCTGCAGTTTGCCCATCCCTGACTTAGGTGACCACATCAATAATGCTTTCACCCGATGAACAAGCATTTCCTAGGAACACTCTTTCCTGATTACTGCTCTGATCACTGGCCTGTGTAAAGGGGAATTAAATCATAATTTCAGGGAAGTAGATCATGCTGTGTAAACAGGGATCTGCTGCCAAGAAACAATGATTGTCTATGGCAGGCATCCTCAAACTGCCGCCCTCCAGATGTTGTAAAACTACAACTCCCAGCATGCCCAGACAACCTACAGCTATCAGGCTACAGCAGGGAATAGTGTGAATTGTAGTTTTACAACATCTGGAGGGCCGCAGTTTGAGGATGCCTGGTCTATGGGGATGAGTGATCAAAACAGTAATCCCTCATCATCATACAGCGAAGGTGATTGCTGCATGTAAATTATTGAGAATAAACGGATCCAGAAAATTGCCTGCTCTGTCGTCCCATGTAAAGGGGCCTTTATTATAATAAACTACACTAATAAAAATTATCCAATTATTTTTTCAAGAGAACAAGAATATCTTTGCTTTTGTAAATAATCATATAATTGATCTTTATTTTTGTAGATTTCTTGGAAAATACATTAGTTCAGCCTTCTCACATACGATGATGCTCACATACTAAGTTTGTAGTGACAAGATGTTGTATCCAACAACATGTTTTAGGCTGCAGCTAGACACAAGTCAAGGCATGTTTGTGCATTTTGTTATATGCTACATTTTTCTGTCCGACTCTGAGGGACATACAGCATTTATACTGACGCACTGGGTGGCAGAAATTATCCCATCGAAAACCATGAGATCAGTTCTGGCATCAGTTTCCCTCTTGTGTTTCTGCACCATGCAGGAGAGTTAGAAGTGGCATAACTCTCTGTGCTGCCCTTGACTTTACTTTGATAATCCTTAGAGTACGACCACATGGCGAGTTGGTGGGGAGTTCGGGACGTGGCTGTGCTGTAGCTGAGTACCGTCCGGCCATTTAGGACACAGCTATCTCTTATGAAATCACACTCTCATGAAAATCACACTATATAGTTGGCCTGCATTGTTAATGGCTGCATGGCACCTTCAGTACAGCGAGGCCATTAACAATACACACCCACTGAACAGTGTGGTCTCATTAGTTTAATGAAAGGGCAGCTGCAGCCCGTACGACTGCAGTACGACTGAATCACAACAGAGATACAACTGCTGCAGCCTCCTTACCTACACTGATACATTATAACTTACTCTCAGACAATATGTCAGAACCAGTTTCTGGATGTAAACAATACTTGCCTCCATTCCCTGTCAATAAGCAGAAATCTTGATAGTTACACAACCGCATATTATACAATGAGTAAGTTTTACTTATAGGTGTAAAGTGCTCTCACTAAAGCAATGTGGTTCTCATATATCCCAAAAAGAATCATAGAAAAAGTTGTGGTGCCCATATCAACCAAGTTGCTAAGGGTAGTTTCACACTGAGTTTTTTGGAGGAGGTTTTGAGTTAGATTTTCATGCAGGTTTCTCGACCAAAGCCAGAAGTGGATCTAGCAAGGGGGAAGAAGTATGAATCCTTCCTTTATATTTCCGATTCCTTTGGCATTCACTTTTGGCTTTGACTGAAGAACTTGCAAGAAAATCTGCCTCAAAACCTCCTCCAAAAAACCCTACCCTAAGGGTAAAAAAAGCCACTTTTTCTCTTTTCACTTTGGTACATGAGGTTTAAGATGAGGAAGTTCAAATTCATGTAGATACTTACTGACAAATGAAGTTTCTCCAAGATATCCCCTTCGTTTTAAGGTCACTTCTAAAAACTTGGCATCTTCATCTATAGTATATTGATTTCTTTCCAGTGAAATCCAGGCCCAGTTAAGACGGAAAAGCTGACTACTTAGTTTATTGCCACCTAAAATAAGATGAAGCATAACACAGGATTTATGATGATGAAAAGAACAGTAATAGTTGAGAGAGAAAAATGAGAATGTATGCACTGCATTAACGTTAGAAAAATGTAGTTACACTAGATTCACTATTGAGAAAGAATGTTGTGTTAAAGAATATGAAAGAATTGAATTCAACACTTTATATATTGTCCAAAATATTACAAGCTTCCCAGATCTTCAGAATTATGCAATAATTCAGCTGCTGTTCCTGTATCACTACTTAACTTTGCAGATTTACCAATATTTAGGAAATACAATATACTGTGTATCATACAGAACTATTTTCACTGATTAACTCCCTACTACAGTTTGTGACACATTGCTTAAGATGGCCACAGGAGCATCAATAAACATTCCAGTCTGTACAACACTAGGAAACATTTACTACTACAGTATGCACCATGTGGACCCTGATGCAAGAATTCCATATTTTTTAATGTATATTAATGTATTTGTTAATGTATATCACAAGACAGGCATAAAAACATCAATACATCTGCCTCAGATGGGTGAATAAACATTTCTTCTTTTTTTGGAAATATAAATGAGCTCTCTTTCTAAAAAGAAAAGAAAGTTTTGCCTCTGGTGCCACCAGTCGGAAGCTACAGATACTATAAGTCCTATAATATAGGTTAGACTTTTTACAAAGGTCTTGAGATATAATTTAGGATTGTAGCCAAGCCAGTACCCCATCTGCAGCAGCTGTTTTGGGGTGACTGCCCTTTATCAAGGCAGAGCAGAGAGAACTGGCTTAGCTGGGTTAGAGGCTGTTACCACCGGACTGGTGATCTTTTTTAAATTTTTAAATTTTCGCATTTTTACAATGTCAGAAAGGACAACTGATTATGTTTAGATTTATCATGAGAAATGGCTCCCAAAAGCATGCCCGTGGGATATGCGTACAAAAGTTAACTATTAATGTATATGATAATCAATATAAATAAAAAAAGATGAAATATAGAAAACAGTACATATAGTCAAATATCAAAGTAAAAAATTCATCCTTTTTCCTTAAATTGCTGTAAGCTCCATGCCCGTAAATAAGTAAAATTATTCGCAAGGTTGGATCAAGCATCATCATAGAAGATACAGCAGAGGAGTAGTTAGATGCATACATATGACGTATCTACTGTATCCACTATATAACTACTGTTGTATCAATTGCTTGCCGCTATTTATTTTTATTAATTATATTATTAACTTGTTTGAATAATTTGATAATGGAGATAGCATCACCCATATATACTGTGATAGACTTGAGTCCATTCAATGCTGATAACAGTATATAATATATGATATTTACATGATCTAGTGATATTTCTTTTGTTTAGAAATGTTACCCGAGTTCACACTTCAGTTATTTGATCAGTTATTTCAATCAGTGACTGTTACCCAAAACCAATAGTGAAGCCTACTCAGAGATGAGGTATAAGGGAATGATCTGTACCTGTTCTGTGTTTTTAACCTGCACCTGGTTCACAATAACTGATGGAAATCACTGACCAAATAACTGAAGTGTGAATGTGGCCTTACTGGAGAGAGATTATACAGTTTTTAAAAGTAGCAGGATTAGCATAAAAAGCTATGTTTGCTCAAAAAACTAAATTTGCAGCTTTTTAAGGCAGAAAACGGGACTTAATACAATCTCCCCTTTGTGCCTATGGACTTGTTAAAAGTTAAGTGTTTGGAAGGTTAAACTAAAGATGATTCTCTAAATTTATAGCAAATATAAATCTTGTAGGATGATAGTCAGATCCTATTACTAGGATATGTAAGGTTTTGATGTTACAGATCTGCGTCGGTTTTTATCCTTCCATTAATTTTTTAGGAAAGTGAAAGAAACATCTACTATTAGGATCAGCTCATTTTTTAGACTGATGGGGTCTTGGTTGCAGGATCATCACTGTTTTGACTATCCTGATATCTATGATAAGTAGGTCAAAAAGAATTTGGGCAAACCCATGCAACTAAAAATGACCTGCAGCCAAGTAATCCTATACAGTAAAGTCTACCAGCTGTAAAATTATATAAATATCCACTGTATATTATTAGTGCCAACACACATATTTAGGATTCCTCCTTCAGTAAAGACACCTATTTATAAATCAAGCAACCCATAAAGGAAACTCCTTTCCTTACATTACTCTCCCTGAGTCTATAGTTTGTGTACAGATTACGTCACCAGAGACCACCCATGTTAGAGCTGACTGATGATGGCTTACTTCTTGAGTGATGTATTGTATTGTATTAATGGCACTGAAAACAGGGTCTTTGGAAGTGTTTTTAGCATTAGAGTCCATGTCACAACCCAATATGCTTTTCACTACTTGTTGTTCTACCAGATTTCAGTACAATGCTAAATTAAACAAGCAGCAAGCATGGTCTTGCAGGTTTAGAGGATGTCTTAGAGTAGTTGACAGGTATACAACTCAAGATTAATGAGATACTCCACCAAGATGGGATAGTTAATAGGTTGCTGAATGGTCTTCAGTTTTCACTGACTCACTACTCCTGGTCTTTAAAATGCAAGAGGAGTCAAAAATCAGGAACATGACCCTCATCAGTATGAAAGATTGAGAACCTTTTACCTTTTTTTCCAATATCATGGAATTAGTGTTGGTTCCTGAATTTTATTTCCATTGTATATTTCTTTTTAATAAATCTTTTTAATAAAAGGTGATATATGTGAATTACTCAGTACAGTATGCAATGGAGTTTATTTGTCTTTTATTAGCATTGTAAATGGCATTATGCATGCTATTAATACTGTATATTTACCAGTGTAAACTATCTTTTATTAGTATAAAAGCTATAGAAATATACAATTAGTAGACTTCCTATAATAAGATTTCACGAAAACAATTGCATACAGTTTCTAATGTATAGCCCTTTCACTGCCAAGGGTGGATTTGCACCTCTGGTAGCCAGGGCGATTTTCATGGTTTTGACATATACAACACGCTTAAAGTGCAGTAACTGTGTCAAAAAGAGGAATTATTTAAAGCAAATGCCTACATCGAAGCAGAAGTTTACACGCAAAACAATGTAAAAGTAATATATAATAAAAGCTAATATATACCACATATATATACATCAACACAAGCTTAGCTGTTGAAATAGAGGTCATGCAATATTTGGCTGTTATCCAGATATGTGTTAAAATGTATCTATACACAGCAAGCACCTGCCTTGTTACCAAAATGTACATGTGCTGAAAGAACATGTCATAATGTATATAAAAATATAACTTAATAATTCATACACACAGCCACCTTCAGGCAACTTTGTAGCAAGTAGTGAGTATAAAAAAAAACATTTTATAAATGTAGCCATGCACATCCACATATTCATTTATTACATAGTGCAGGATGTTTTTTTTATCCGTTTCTGTGATTTTTGTGGAGCAGTGATTATGAGCAGAAATTGGACAAAAATATAAATTTGTGACTAAAATACAAGAGTCCTTATAAAAATAAAATATACTCTGCCCCAATACAAACTGTAACCCGAAACCTCTTTCAGACTGGTATAACAGGGTTGCTGTATTGCTCCCATATTGGCCATAACATCTCAACTTCCTGTAGCTCATCAGAACATTAGAGTGTCTTAACTCTGGTTCCGATGAATCTTGGGAGGTCCCATTTTGCATCCATAATATGCACACAAAAAGACCCTGTGTTATACCTGTCTGAAAACTGGCTGTACATTTTTTTTATTTTTTTTCATACCAGTCATTTACGGGAACTGTCAGTGATGAATATCCTTTATGACTGATGAGTTAAGCATTTTGTGTTGGGTACTCCCACAGAGTATAACTGATCATTAGGGGTCCCAACAGAAAGACACCTTGTGATTTTTTTTGTAAAAGGACCATTTTAACACAAAAGAGATTGTCTAATATTGACAGCCCCTATACTGTGCAGCACCACAATACCCCATCATTCTGCCAAAACAAAACACCAGCCATTGAGTGGTCCACTTATGTCACACTATTAAAACATCCTCAGTTATAGAGAAAAAGATATGGATCGCCCATCCACATGCCATGGAATGATCTATTGCTTCCCAGCATAATTCAAAAACATCTCAACTAAGACACTTAGTATATGTTTTGATCATAATGCATAGGACCACTCACCACATCAAGGTGGCTTCTATTAAGTGGGTCTCTAATTCAGCACAGCGCCACATGGTGACCACTGCTGCCGCAACACAGCAGGCCCAGTAGGCTAACAACACCCCTGCTGTCAGGTTAAGCCCCAATGGGTCCCATCAGCCTACAGGCACAGCATCACAGCAGCAACAGCCACCATGTAGCACCGCATAATGGGAACAGATCTCAAAAGCTCACCTCGCCATGTGGTCTCAAAATACAAACTGAGGCAGAGTAGGAGTTTATTAACCTTTAGACAGTGTCCTGCTAATTAAAAACACCTGGGTCGAATGGGAGGAGTGCTGGTACCATCAGAAAAACAAAAAAAAATCCATATTAAAAAATCAATTTTCAGCTTCTATTGGCAGATTCATGAAAAGCTGGTAGGCATCCATTAAGGTTGCCAGTCCTGGAATCCAGAGTTTTAAAATTGGCTAGTTAGGCAATGATACTTTGGTAGGGAATCCAGGACTGTCACTGACGTGAAATATCATTATACTACTATATAAAAAGGTTGTGAGAAAAACTGTTGGAGAATTCACATGGGAATTACAATTTTCTTTTTTTCACAATGGCTGGCAGAAGCTTATTGCTTCACCTTGGAACACCAGGCTCACAATGCCACTTCACTACTAATTATATGTATGCCTAATTATGGCTGTGTAGATTTAGCTGGGTGGCCAGCAGTGAAATAATCTTCTTAAACTTCACTTCAGCTTGATGGGGGTAAGAAATGAGCTTGAAATGCTAATGAGTGTGCGTCCAAGTGTAGTGGATTAATTGGAGTGATGGGAACGTAATTCCTTTTCAAAATAATTACTTTGATATGTGACATTTCTGCTCTTTGTATAGCAATACAAACAATGGTGAATTATAGACCAGGAATTATCGGTATATATAGTAAATTCACTGGTGGTAAATGTTACAGCTATAGATACAGTCCTACTTTTCAATCTTGAAAGAAATCAATAATTTTCTAAGTTTTCTGAGTTTATAGCTATAGTTTAGTTTTACTTTTCTTTTCATACAATGATATAGCAAAGAAAATGTATCACTGGACATGAGTGAGCAGAGTGTTGTTTTTCATTTTGAAATTTATTTCTGTCATTGGACACTCTTCACATATAAAAGGGTTTGTCTACTTTGGATAGTTCATTTTTGTTAGAAGGTTTTCCTAAAAAAAAAAAAAAACTAGTGGAGACCCAATAGTCAGCTGTAATGAATTATGGAGTACTGAGTCCACAATAATGGGGAAAAGAATCCAAAATAGTAGGGAAATTATTCTGAGTCCAGAATAATGTGAGAATCAGGTACTCATGTTCACCGTGGGAGTTCCAGAAGATAGGTCATCAGTAAAAAAAAACAACAACTCGGAAAACCCTTTAAATTTGTTGTATATTGAACTAAAAAGTCAACAATAAAGCTTGAAATTTAGCATTTTTTGATCCAAGTAATATTACTTCAGAAATCAAGAAGAAACTGGGGTATAGTAGTTTTAGTTGACATCATTGAAGTTCAGCTTCAAAACTTCACACTAATCACATCTTTTGGTAAATTTTATTAGTTTTGTCAGTTTTGACCTTTTTGTACAACTGGTTAAATGGCCATATACTGCTTTCTGCCTGAGGCCCTATTCATACTTCTGTTTGTTCTTTTCTATAAGAATATATTGTAGCGCAAGGTGAATGTTTACATGATTTTTTTTAGGCAAAACTAGGACTCGATCCAACACATCTGATCTTTATGCTATTACCCTGCTTTGGATCCATTTATGGGCTTAACTGAAATAAAATAAACGTAAAAATATTCTATGAGATCAAACTGCATAGTTAACATTTTTGACATACTTGAATATTCTTCTCAATGGTCATTATTGTTGAATCCCTTAGAATTTTCAAATTAAAAAACAAAACAAAAAATTAACATTTCAACTGTAACGTGTCATTAAAATGTCATCTCTTATTAAAAAATGTCAACCATTGCTACTAGTATGTTTTTGATATCTGATATTAGGGGTGGGCGATATGGCCTAAAATCTATATTGCGATATAATTTTAAGCATGTGCGATATGCGATATATATCGCAATATATTATTTTCTATATTTTTTTTGGGGGGTGTTTAAACTTTTTTTTTTTTTTTTTTTTTTAATAACCATTAGCCTCCTTAAAGGCTAGAACCCTTGTCATTCACCCTAATAGACATCTATTAGGGTGAATAGGACGTTACACTCTCCCTGCTACCCTGTATATAGTACACACAGCAGCAGGGAGCTGACCATGGCAGCCAGCCTCTGATCACCCCCCTCTCCAGCCTCTCATGTGCCCTCCAGCCTCTCATGTGCCCTCCAGCCTCTGATCAGCCCCCCCAGCCTCTGATCAGCCCCCCAGCCTCTGATCAGCCCCCCAGCCTCTGATCAGCCCCCCAGCCTCTGATCAGCCCCCAGCCTCTGATCAGCCCCCCAGCCTCTTATGTGCCCCCCAGCCTCTGATCAGCCCCCCAGCCTTTATGTGCCTCCCAACCTCTTATGTGCCCAGCCTCTCCTCTCATCAGCCCACTCCAGCCTCTGATCAGCCTGATCTGATCATTGGTGGCAGTGGCCACAGGGTCTCCCTCCCCCACATCATTGGTGGCAGTGCGCCCTCCCTCCTCCCCAGTATTAATCAATGGTGGTAGTGGCCCCTTCCGACACCCTCCCACGTGCGCGGTGGCCGCTCCTTCTTCTGTCTGTGCGGCGCATTGCTAATGCTTATAGATGCGCCGCACAGATCTATGAGTAGAAGGAACGCCCGGCGGCCACCGGCTCTTCTTCTAGCTGAGGGCGCATTGCTAATGCTTATAGCATTAGCAATGCGCCGCACAGATCTATGAGAAGGAGGAGCGCCCGCGGCCACCGCGCACGTAAGTATAATGCTGCTCACTTACATACCATGGCAGCCAGGACTTCAGTAGTGTCCTGGCTGCCATGGTTACCGATCGGAGCCCCAGCATTACACTGCTGGGACTCCGATCGGAACTGCCGCTCAAGGTCATATCGCGGTCCGGCGATATAGGCGATATGCACAAAATCCATATCGTGGCACAAATTTATATCGCATATCGCCTATATCGCCTATACCGTCCACCCCTATCTGATATATTCATTGACTGATTTATTCTGGGTGTTACATTGAAGAGATTTAAACATCCTCACAGAGGATTTCTTTTCAAAAGAAAAGTGGTGATTGCAATAATTTAAAACCAAGAAATATTAACCTCCAGACAGCCAGTCTGCCTGCTGACACGAAGCCGTGATCTCTGTATCTCACATACAGGAAAGTCATCATGAAACCCACAGAAAACAAAGGTCCCTTAAGTCTTAAGTTCTCCTCAATGTCAGGTTGGTTTAAAAGAGAGTAGAAAATCATGCTGGCTGTTTTCATGTCACCGCTATTTGTGATTCTAGTAGGAACATTGCCGGTATATACAAGTATCAAGTATGTGCCAGCCCTGGAAATAAAAATATAGTCAAGCCCCATGAAATGTTTTATTTTTACAAAAAATGTAATACCCAGGTTCTCTGCTGTCTCTGTCAACCCAACTTCAGTCATGACATGTCAACATAATAAGTGACCGCTAGAGCCAATCACTGCCAGCAGTGGTGACCTCAATGGCGTTGAGACATCACCAATATTGCAAGTGATTGTCTGCAGTGGTTTTAGGGGACCAAGGAAATGTTGGCATGGGAATGGCAGGAAATTGGTGAGTTGTGTATTATTCTACAGGATTGTAAGCAGTTTAATTGTTCAATAGTCCAGAATATGTGATAATGTGACACACATCAGGTCCTGTTGGTGCAAAATAAGGGCGGATTCACATCACTGCTATGGATAGCATTTTTGTTTTCGGTCATAACATAGTTATAGTGGAAAATAACGGAATCCATAAGACGGAAGTCAAAACGGAAGCCTTTAAGAGGCTTTCCGTTTTGATACTTCATAATACAAGTCTATGGGAAGCATAACGGATCTGTCCTGGTTTCCATTATGGAGTCCAGTCCTGCCTAACGGAAACCAGGACGGATCCGTTATGCTGCCATAGATGTGTATTATGACAGGAGTGCAAAATGGAAGCCTTTAAAAGGTATTCCATATTGCTTTCCGTCATAATAGAAGTCTATGGGAATCATCATGGATCTGTCTGGTTCCCATTATGCAGAACAGAAAAAAAAGACCTTTGTTTTCCGTCTTGCATAACGGGAACCAGACGGATGCGTTATGACAGATCAAAACGGAATGCCTCTTAAAGGCTTCCATTTTGACTACCGTCTTATGAATTCCATTATTTTCCGTTATGTTGTGGAAAATTATTGTTTGCCGTATGGTCGCCATCTATCCTATGGAGATGCGCAGATTTATCTGTGTTCGCGTTCGCATCTGCGCAGAAGTTTTCACACGATGGTCTGGTCGTCCTGACCTGTAGCTGATTTGTGTCCGGCCTGGTATGGCTGCAGGATACCAGTGTCATGGCGCCGGCTGAAGCGGGAGGGATGGGGACCGTCGAGCAGAGTTTCTTCTTCCACAAAGATAAGCGCGGCAACGGAAAGGGCGCGAATAAGCACAAACATAAGTTCACGCAATCATTTATATCTTCGCCAGCCAATCACTTCATACCATAACCTGTCTCCCTATTGGTCATGATTGTAAGACCGCCTTCCAGCCAAGGATTTCCCGATTGTACTTCTGGCGGTCGTTTTCGGTTGTGAGAACGAGACAAAGGCCAAACGGCGATATCAGTTATAACCATGTTATAATGGAAAACAAAAACAGAATCCATAACAGTGATGTGAACCCACCCTAAAATAGCTATGTGCATAGTATGAAGTTTACTTATAAAATCAGCTGCATAGATAAATTATCTGCATCATTATATTTCTGAGCATACTGTCTTAACTAATAATGAATTCGTATATGCTTAAAAACCTAATATATTTTGCTGCTAACATAATAATGCTATAACATATCCAGTGACTCGTCCCTCTACAATTTACCTGTCAATATGTCCGAGCAGATTATCGGTACAGATAGGTCTAAAATCACATTTTTTGTTGTTCTCGACAGGAATACAAATCCTGATTGACACTGAGATGACATGATGTGAGACAGGGGAGTACACACAGCACCGATTAGCCCTTCCTTTACTCCACATGCTAAGCCTTGCTGATAAAAAAGCAAAACGTGAGCTAGAAAATTTAACTCTTCTGATACTTGTTCATGTGAATGAACAAAGGATTGTGGCATAAAATACAGGTTGAAACACACACACACGTCTAATCATTAAACACTTTGGGCTCAGTGGTTCTGTAAAACCTTCAGATCATAATACAGTGCCCATACAAGTGTACAGACCCATACTATACCACAGTATACCCCTAGTTGACGCCATACAGCCTTCTGCATACAACTCTGCCCATGAAGCCTAATTCCCAATATACACTGCTGGGACCCGCACCTACAACGAGAACGAAGCGGAGAGAGCTGTGGCTGGAGGACCCCGGATTTCCACCAAGTGCTGCTCCCCGTCCACCACCAAGTGCTGCTCCCCGCCTTTCCCATAGAATTGAATGGGAGCGCACCACGCATGCGTTCTCCGTGCTCCCATTCATTTCTATGGGGCAGACGGAAATAGCCGAGCCAGCGCTCGTCTATTTTCTTCGGCCCCATAGAAATGAATGGGGGGCGGCTGCGCATGCGCAGTGCACCCTCCGTTCATTTTCCAGCTCAGTTCTCATTGTATCAGACAATGGGGACAAATCCTAGCGACATGCCCCCATTGTCTGAGATGGCAAAAACCCCTTTAAGGACAGAAACAGGCCCATCCGAGAACAAGCATTAGCTGAACTAGAGTTCCAAATTATAACCCCAAATGGAGCAATCATTAAATTATGCCAATATCTATGTCTTTGGCCACTTTTAGTCCAAGCTAAAAACTCAAAAAATTTCAAGTCTTTCACTGATGAAAGGCTCTGCCAAGTTCATAGCAAGGATCAAACCAGGCCTCCCACCCAGGACAGAAGGATTTCTGCCTAAACCCTTCTTAATGACCCTTGGGCCATTTTTCCACTGCCTCATTTGCTAAAAGTTGTTCCTTTAGAGGGTAGAGTCCTGACCAAGTTTTCACCTCCAGTAGAAAAGGAGATAATCCCAACTAATGGTCTGCCGCTATGGTAGTTACGCCCCTGGCTCTGCCTCAGCTCCACATCTTTGGAAATCTATTATACTAACAATGAGTGTCTCCACAAAAAATGGTTTCAACTTGTTCTAAACTTGACCATACACAGAAATTGGGCCATGATCAAGAGATGACTTCAATGGCATTGACTAGTTATTCACACATACGCAAACATATCTTGCTATAACCTAAAAATTTTTTCCCTTGAATTCCTTATTTAGTTCATAATTATGACCATCACAACATTTTTATATGTGCATTGATTCAAATGGGAGATTCTTAACTAAATGTTGAGTGGGAATGTTTTAATCAGTTAATAGATTACATAAAAATAATATTTGTCAAGTTTATTGTCGCCATAGAAGTACCATGCATTGTTATTAAACAGTTCAGCTGAGACACAGGAGCATCTAAACCCTCTTATTTTGATATTCAGATATAGTGTAGAACTAAGCCATTATTAGTGTTGATCGTGAATATTGTAATTGCAAATTTTTATCGCGAATATCGGCACTTCGAGAATTCGTAAAGATGTAGAATATAGTGCTGTATATATTCGTAATCACGAATATTCTAGATTTTTCTAGATCAGTAACCTCCCTGCTTGCTTGTGGGCCAATGAAAAGGCTGCAATATCTTTGTCAGAGCTTAGCAACATCCTTAGCAAACAATAGGAAAGTTGCCTACCCCTTACTATATAAGAACCTCCCCAGCAGCCATTTTCTGCTGTTTTTTGCAGTTCTGAGAGAGACAGCAGTGTCATTGCTGTGCTCTGTGCTTGGCTGACTCATCTGGATCCTTATGTAATTACATTAGTTAGTTAGTTAGTTAGTTAGTATATATATATATATATATATATATATATATATATCTATTACAGATAGTTAGTGGGAGATAGTCAGTGTAGGTTAGATAGTGATATAGTGTAGCTGATAGGTTCCAGTGCAGGGTGTTAGGTAGTGTGATGGGGATTACTGTGCGGTGATAGGGATTAGTGTCTGTGTTAGACACAGTGCTGTGATGTCACAACAATACTTAGTGCACCGATCAGTAATATCTACTCAGACCTGATAAAATGTGAAGTTGCATGTTCTGCGCAAAAAATATGTGCATCAATAGTGCCGATTTGTGCAATCGTGAAAATAATGACTGGAGATCACGAATTCAAGAATTTTTGAATTTATTGCGAATATTAAGCAAAAAATTTGGGAAATATTGCAAAAATGAATATTGCCTATGCTTCTCATCACTAACCAATATACCAGTATAGGATAAGTACACCAGAGGCACATCCTACTATGGGTCCAGACTCTGAAATTTTAATGAGGCTAAGTAGGTCCAAGAATGTTCTACAATGTCTGATGCAAACCACTCCTGAGGTTTACAGTACCTCATTAATTCATAAAGTCCTTGCTTGTGATTATGTTTGTATTTACAACGATAATAATTCAATTAAGAGTTTAAATGAACAATCTCTGTAAAAGTAGAAGATAGACCTTTGACCTCATTTCTTCTAGGTGGCTCTAAGTATCTCAGTACCAGTGTGAGATGCACTGATTTCATAGCGTAGATTAGTATCAATGATGTCAGGACTTTCTTACCTATAGCATTTCCTAAAGGGTCAGATAGATCATGTGTATGAGCATTTAAATGAAGGGAGAACATCTCTCCAGGGCATGGCTTTTGCAAATGTTCAGGGGCAAAAGTTCTCAAAACTCCACATAATAGGTGAGGCCTCTAGGTGTTTTCAGGTTGTATACTGATTCCATATCCCAGAGGAAAGTAAAGTACTTGGAATGCTGTGTTATGTGACTAAGGGCTCAATAGGAAGCCCTGAAAACACAATTTAAGTTCAATTGCTCTCCACGTTTTACATTTTGGAGAAACTTTTTACCACTAGTAAAGTTTATTTCGAGAATTACCGGTACTTATGGTAACCTTCCAGATCAAGTCACAATCCTCACTTTTATTTAAGTGCATTTTTGTATAATCATTCAAAGTTCAAAAGTTATTGTCATGTGTAATAGGGTGCAGTAATCGAACAATGAGCAATAAATTATTTGTTTTCTGTGACAAATCTGCCTGACTGAAAGATTATTTTTAACTGCTACCACATGTCCTGGTCTGATCAGAAATCTGCCAGTGTTAGTCATGTAAAAGGAGCAATGATCTCAATATTAAGCAAAGAGTAAAAATATTTAGCGATACTTGAATTGTGTAACTGAATGTTCTGTTGCTAAATCATCACTTGCCACTCGTTAGTAAAAAAATGTCTTTGTCTGGGATGACATCCGTGGCAAGATGGTCAGTAGCTAATTCGTGAAGATGTCCATGAAGTATCCATGTTTGATCCATGTGTTTTTTGGCTGCTGTGAGGCATCCATATTTCATGGACACTGCTAGGCTGAAAATCAATATCAAGAGCATCTTCTACCAGCAATCCATGAAAAACCCGGCCCAAACACAGGTGCCATCTGTGTTGTTTCCGTGCTTTTACGGATAGATAATGATGTGCATGAGGGATCTGTAATCATGGACAAAAAAAAACAGATACCAACTGACCATGACTTACTGACGTGTGAAAGAGGTGTTATTCTCCAAATTCTTGATTGGCTAGCAGTTATTCCTTCCGACCACCCATACACATATCAACTCATCTCAGCAGAGAGAGTATGTATTCTCAATAGGGAAAAGGGAACAAGCCACAGTGAGACATCTTTGGCGGATTCTTATCTCCCCAAGAGAACCGAAGATTGGGCATGTTAAATGGGTGATTGTCAGTAGTGTTGGGCGCGAATATTCGAATCGAAAATATTAATCGCGAACATCGGCACTTCGAGAATTCGTGAATATTTAGAATATAGTGCTATATATTTGTACTTTCGAATATTCTAGATTTATTTTCCATCTGAACCCATGATCCCTCCGTGCTTCTTGCTTGTGGGCCAACGAGAAGGCTGCAATATCTTTGTCTGAGCTTAGCAACATCCCAAGCAACCAATAGGAAAGTTGCCTACCCCTTACTATATAAGAACCTACCCAGCAGCCATTTTCTGCTGTTGTTTGCAGATCTGAGAGAGGCAGCAGTGTCATTGCTGTGCTCTGCGCTTTGCTGTATATACATTAGACAGTTAACTTATATATAATTCAGATAGTTAGGGGGAGATAGTCAGTATAGGTTAGATTAGTGTAGGGTGTTAGGTAGTGTGATAAGTTCTGCTGTCCATATACATACATGCTACAGACATAGTGCTGTGATGTCACCAGTTGCACATATTGCGCCAAAATATGCGCATCATTAATTGCTGATTTTCACAATCGCGAATATATTGGAACACTCTATCTGCATATAAAGCTATTGTAATATTCTGCCATGCCAACCATTATCTCCAGTCTCAGTAAACTTCTAGCAGCTTGAAAAATGTACCCAAAGTGACCCACGCCTGTATTGCGCGCGCAATACGCGTATATTACACTGCTGATTTTTCGCAATCAAGAAAATAACCGCGAATTCGCGAATATATGACGAATATTCTCCCAAATATTCGTAAAATCGAATATAGCCCCTGCCGCTCATCACTAATTGTCAGCATCTCCATTTCAGTCCTGCTGAAATCGTTAGGTTTAGCTTTCATTCATCTACATTCATCAGCCCCTTTATCCACAGGATCTCTGAGGGACTCAAAGGTCAGATCCTCATCCCTCCCATCATTATTTTATGGCATATGCTAGCAATTTACCACAAGAATATTTCATGGGAATATCCATTCAGTCACTGTGTAAATTAGACACCTGTCAACATTTCATATATAAATTTGATTTAGTTCCTCAAAATATGTATACTTTTAGAGAACGGATAAATTCTTTGGTCCATAAAGACCAAATACTTCTTATGACTTAGGGTTTGCTACCATTGTATCCAGTCACCTGAGAACTAAGCCCAGCAAACATCTCCCTCCCGTTCTAAGATCTCAGTTCACAGAGAAGTGCCCACAATGGATACAACTGGGCAGGTTTTCAAGCTCTGGTTGTGAAGAAATATACTCTCATTCTCTGGGATGCTGGATACAACATCACGGCCAAATCTCAAGTTAAAGCAATTGTAATTAGTAAAGTGTAAAAGCCATATACAAGTCTTTACCAGTCCTACTGGCTCATGTCAGCTCTCTACTTGTCAACTCTCTGTATGTTCTAATTGCTGCCATAAAATCTGACCAAAGGCTGCTAACAGCATCCTGCCACAGTTGCGGATTGATGACTAGCTTCTATAGGGAATACCTTCCCAGCTATCCTGTAACCTGGGAAGCGGGTGCCCTCATACAGGTATGTGTAGTACATTCCTCAGCTCACATGTCATGTCATGTCCCTCCCACTGCTCTCTGGTGAATAAAATTCCTCGCTATAAAGTCTACAAGTTAGGAAACATAACTTCCTTTTGGACCAGACACCTTTTTTTTTTGCAAATTCTGACAACTACTGCCAAATTACATAATATAAAGCAAATTTACACAAAATGTTTTAGAAAAATTCATTAATTTTTTATCCTTTGTTATATTATATATGAACATTTTTGAGTAACAAAATTTGAATATGTAGGTAGGTATTTAGAGGTTGATTGAAAACCTAGCTATATGCCATACTGTGCCAGGGGAAAAGTAGGTGAAATAATGCAGCTGAATGCTTTCTGTTTTAGGGTGAAAACCTGTTTAGACCAGCACGCCTGTAGTTCTTAGTTACATACAGTAATCTTTGGCAAAAGTTCCAACGTACAAAACCGTATGTAGAAACCACAACTGCATCTTTTACAGATTGTTCCACGACGTAGCCCCCAAAGGAACCAGTCTGTTAAGCAATGATGCATAGATCTGAATGAAAGGATTACAAATTCAAGAAAACCATTGCTGATGATAAAGTTGACAGATATGAAATCATTTCATTACATTTCCCTTTTAATATAAGTAGCCATACGCAGCTGCTTGTAGGTAAGAGATATGTCAGCACTGTATGCATAGGATGCAGCTTAGGGCTATACCGTCAACTCTTCCTCTCACCTAGATGGGCAAAACTGCTCAGAGAGCATAGTTTTAATAGATATCATATTCATACAGATTCCCTTGAAATACTGTTACATCATGGCAGTATTTTACCAATATCTTTATAGTTAAAGGGGTATTCCCATCTCAGACAATGGGGGCATATTGCTAGGAGATGCCCCCATTGTCTGATAGGTGCGGGTCCCACTGCGCCCCCTTCACTTTCGGGGCTCTGTTCTCGATATAGGTGTGGGTCCCAGTGGTGGGGTCCGCACCTATCAGACAATGGGGGTATATCCTAGCGATATGCCCCCATTGTCTGAGATGGGACAACCCCCTTAATTTCAGATTTTTATGGACTATATTTTTTTATTTTTAATATGTTTCACAAGTGCTAAAAGTAATATTTTACCTGACTTTAGGCCCTTAATCACTTACTCAGTCAGGATAGGTTTTATATTAGAATAGGTATATGATGACCTATGAAATCTGAACTGATAAGCACGTTCACATCTTTTAAATGACCCTTTCAAGTACCAATCAACGGGCTCTTAGCCTTTTTTTAGAGCTGACTGGGGTCAAATCTCCCTAAAGTTCTTAAGACCCCCAATAAACATTAGTGTATTGTCATGACGAACCCACCAAGAACACTGGGTTCAGCTAGCAATCTAATGTGTTTGAGGTGCTACTAACAATCCCCGAACATAAATCGCGGTACAGAAGGATTGGGTCAACTGAATTTTTTCACCCAATTTTTTTGTTCTCCCAGGAGAGAAGCTACCACCAGGGGCAGCTTTCCTCCCTCTCACCATGATAGTACATAAATGCTCGGCTGAAACGTATGTGTATGGGGAAGTCAAGAGGGAGTACTGGGAGACAGCTGTTGACCAATTGATCATGTGTATCTATGGTCACAATTAGGGTCCATTCACACATCCGTGTGTGTTTTGCGGATCTGCAAAACACGGAAATCGGCAATGTGCGTTCCGCGTTTTGCGGACTGCAACATCGCTGGCACTCTCATAGAAAATGCTTTTTCTTGTCAGCAATTGGACAAGAATAGGACATGTTCTATTTTTTTGCGGAATGGAAATGTGGACCCCAAAGTGAGGATCCGGGCGGGACATAGTTTGTTCCCATAGAAATTAATGGGTCCACAATTACGTCTTGCAAAATGCGGAACAGAATTGCGGACGTGTGAATGGAGCCTTAGTCCTCAGAGGATAGCTGATGATGAAGTGTCTATGCTTTTTCTGGTTCTGATTGGCACTTACTCTCGATTTATTTGTGCCCACAATTTCACCTGAGCTAAACCTAATCATTGTAGAAATACTAACAGGATGATCTTACCATCTGGACACAGAAATCAGATGAGAGTGGAGTGAATCTGGGACCTCACACTTGTACAAACCTGTCTATAGGACAGAGCACCCCAAGGCATGTTATAGGACCTCTAAAAATTCTTACTCCCATTAACTGTCAGATGTGAAGAGCATTTAGCAGATCACAGGTATTGACTTCTAGATTGGAAATGTAGCATCTTTAGGCGTATATTTGTCTTTGAAGGTGTTTTCTGAGAATTATATATTAATGGCTTATCCACAGGATAGCAGATCAGTGCAGGAGTCCAGCTCCTGGGATAAGCCATGGCACAGCACTCCCCTCATTGATTACACAGTTATAAATGGTTGTGGCTGTGCAAAGTACTTCAGCTCAGTCCCAGACGTGAATGGGACTTAGCTACAGGTACACGCTGATTCACACACGTGGTCCCATCATTCTGCTGATTGTTAGAAGTCCTTAAAGGGGTTGTCTCACCTCAATAACCAACCTTTAATCGGTTCATTTTTGTCCTAGGATCCTTTCTTCCATATAGTTCACTTTTCAGCCCCAAATTTCATGCTTGTTTCTAGGGGTTACAGCCAAAACTGCAATGTTCTCAGCGTTGTCCGCACAGGCTCACAGAAACACTATCGGCAGCTCGGTCGCCCACTCTAGTGGCCAGGTTTCACGGGCGTGAGCGCGCACATATCCTAGCGCATGTGCAGCCACTCCTGGCCCTGGCAACCTCATCAGTGCTGAATCTGCTCTGCTTCACTATCCCCGAGGCTGCTAATTAGTGTTGAGCCAATCAAAGTTAACGAACTGGAATTTCATCTGAATTTCAGGAAAAATTCGATTTGCCACAAACCCAAATTCCCTGGCGCTTCGTGGTAATGAATAAATTTTTCCTGAAATGGCAGTAAAACCAAACATACTCACTTCATCCATTTGATCGCAGAGAGACCATCGCGGTCATGATTGATTGAAGAAAACGCGCCACTTCTCGCACATGCTGAAGTGTAACGCACGGGAGAAAATTGGCTTGTTTTCTTCAATCAAGATGGACGCGACGGCCTCTCTGCAATCAAATGGATGAGGAGAGTTTATTTATTTTTTATTAACCCCCTGATAGGCTGAATGTGACTCTCAGATGCCGCGCTCAGCATTGAACGTGGCATCTAAGGTGTTAAATGGAGGGGGGGGGTGCGAATGCCTTTCTTCCTTTCTTTGTCAATGCACCCACTCCATACAATGGAATGCGAATTGAAATTCTTGTTGAAGTTCGGCAAAGCAGCCCAAATCGAATTTCTTAAGAACTTCACTCATCTCTGTGGGAGACTGGAAATTCTGAGGTGAGACAGGGGTTGTCCTGTTTCCTATATTTATGACCTGTTCTCAAGATCACAGATCAGCTGTTTGAAGAGGTAGCGGTGCTTGTGCGAGCACTGCTCCCTCTTCAAAATTACCTGTATGCTGTCTCCTTTGCGGTGGTGGTGCAGTGTAATCATATCTGCTTATCCCATTGGACAAACAGATGTGATTACGCTGCGCCGCCTCTAGAATGGAGACGACGCGCAGGCAATTTCAAAGAGGAAGCGGTGCTTGCAGCTTATTGGCAGGGTTGTCGGTAGTCAGGCCCCCCATTGATCTGATATTGATGACCTGTCTGAAGATAGGTCATTAATATCTTAGCACTGCACAATTCTTTTAATATATTGTTTAAAGTGCTACAATGTGGATTTACACTTTACTTCAATTATATAAATAGTAAAAAATATAAACCTGAAGGAGTCGGCCCTCTACATAGCAATGAGGGGGGTGTTGCAGAGAGCGACGAGGATAAAGCAAAACTATTAAAGATTTTTTTCTCCACTATATTCACTGAGGAAAATAAACTGTCAGATGAAATGCAGAATGTAAAAGTAAATTCCCCATTAAAAGTGCCCTGTCTGACCCAGGAAGAAGTACAACAGCGACTTAAATAGATTAAAATAGACAAATCGCCAGGACCGGATGGCATACACCCCCGTATCCTAAGGGAATTAAGTGATGTCATAGCCAGACCATTATTTCTGATATTTACGGACTCTATAATAACAGGGAATGTTCCACAGGATTGGCGCATAGCAAATGTGGTGCCAATATTCAAAAAGGGTCCAAAAACAGAGCCTGGAAATTATAGGCCGGTAAGTTTAACATCTGTTGTTGGTAAACTGTTTGAAGGGTTTCTGAGAGATGCTATTTTGGAGTATCTCAATGAAAATAAGCAAATAACGCCATATCAGCATGGCTTCATGAGGGATCGGTCATGCCAAACTAATTTAATCAGCTTCTATGAGGAGGTAAGTTCTAGACTTGACAGAGGCGAATCAATGGATGCCATATATCTGGACTTCTCCAAAGCATTTGACACCGTACCTCATAAAAGGTTAGTATATAAAATGAGGATGCTCGGACTGGGAGAAAATGTTTGTATGTGGGTAAGTAACTGGCTGAGTGACAGAAAACAGAGGGTGGTTATTAACGGTACACACTCAGATTGGGTCACTGTCACTAGTGGGGTACCTCAGGGGTCAGTATTGGGCCCTATTCTCTTCAATATATTTATTAATGATCTTGTAGAAGGCCTGCACAGTAAAATATCTATTTTTGCAGATGACACTAAACTGTGTAAAGTAATTAACACTGAAGAGGACAGTTTTCTGCTACAGAGGGATCTGGATAGATTGGAGGCTTGGGCAGAAAAATGGCAGATGAGGTTTAACACTGACA
Organism: Bufotes viridis; assembly: GCA_033119425.1. Lineage (NCBI taxonomy): Eukaryota > Metazoa > Chordata > Amphibia > Anura > Bufonidae > Bufotes > Bufotes viridis. Next base: position 469,954,322 of record CM065589.1, read on the forward strand.
AATGTAAAGTTATGCACATGGGAAGGAATAATGCAAGTCACCCGTACCTATTAAATGGTAAAACACTCGGTAACACTGACATCGAAAAGGATCTAGGAATTTTAATAAACAGCAAATTAATCTGCAAAAACCAGTGTCAGGCAGCTACTGCCAAGGCCAATAAGATAATGGTTTGCATTAAAAGGGGCATAGACGCCCGTGATGAGAACATAGTCCTACCACTTTACAAATCCCTAGTCAGACCACACATGGAGTACAGTGTACAGTTCTGGGCTCCTGTGAACAAGACAGACATAGCAGAGCTGGAGAGGGTTCAGAGGAGGGCAACTAAAGTAATAACTGGAATGAGGGATCTACAGTACCCTGAAAGGTTATCAAAATTAGGGTTATTCACTTTAGAAAAAAGACGACTGAGGGGAGATCTAATAACTATGTATAAATATATCAGGGGTCAGTACAGAGATCTGTCCCATCATCTATTTATCCCCAGGACTGTGACTGTGACAAGGGGACATCCTCTGCGTCTGGAGGAAAGAAGGTTTGTACACAAACATAGAAAAGGATTCTTCACTGTAAGAGCAGTGAGACTATGGAACTCTCTGCCTGAGGAGGTGGTGATGGTAAGTACAATAAAGGAATTCAAGAGGGTCCTGGATGTATTTCTGGAATATAATAATGTTACAGGCTATAGCTACTAGAGAGGGGTCGTTGATCCAGGGAGTTATTCTGATTGCCTGATTGGAGTCGGGAAGGAATTTTTTTCCCCATAAGTGAGGAAAATTGGCTTCTGCCTCACAGGGGTTTTTTGCCTTCCTCTGGATCAACTTGTAGGAAACAGGCCGAACTGGATGGACAAATGTCTTTTTTCGGTCTTATATACTATGTTACTATGTTACTATGTTAATAAGAATAAATGTTATTTTAATAACTAGATTTTTGTTTAAAGAAAGGCTAGTCACCCAACCAAAAGGTACATTGACATATGCCGTACGTCATACGGATATAGAGTATTGGATCAATTAAAATATTTGTAGGAATATTCTAATGTCTAATATTTATTGTCACTGTACAGACGGTACTAAACGTTAAAGTGAATCTGTCAGCAGTTTTGACCATGCTAAACTGATGACAGCACTAGGCAGGGGCTGAAGTGAGCAGGACAAAAATGCCCTTTGTGAAGTTTTTATTATCAGAAGAATATGAACTTTTATTCTTCCAGGTTATGTATGGGAGATGGCTTTTTACATTGAGTATGTTTGCATTGAGCGGATTCACAGCCCCTCCACAGCTGTAGTGGTCTCCTGGTTGGATGATACAACTGTCACTCAGCAGAGGGAGGGGGCTGTAAGGCTTGTTTCACATGAGCGAATTCAATGCGTTGAACTTGCAGCATGTCTAAGTAAGAACTCCTGTCCTGACCTACATAGATCTGGTAGGATTGCATAGCATTATATTGATTTATGATGCTATGTAACTCTTAGAGGTCTGGAATGTATTGTATAACACTGACATACAATACATTACAGAACTGTAAGGGTTACATAGCATCATAAATCAATCCTATCAGTGCTATGTAGTGTAGGTCAGAACGGAAGCTCTCGCAGACACACGGTGTGAGTTCAACACATTGAACTCGCTGGTATGTAGCTAGCCTAAAGTACCTCACAGTAAAGCTTTGCTTCATAACACGTAACAGGGGTTTCCATCTGTTTTCTACTAATGGCCTATCCTCAGGATAGGTCATCAGTATCTGATCGCTGAAGATCGACATCCGTACCCCCGCTGATCAGCGGTTTGAGGAGGCAGGGGGGCTCCTGTGCCAGTGACGTCACATTCATTGGCTATGTGGCTTAGGCACAGCTAAATCCCATTCAAGTGAATGGGGCTGAGCTGCAATACCAAACACAGCCACTATACAATGTATGGCGCTGCTGTGCTTGGTAAGTTGTACGGATGCCGTAGTGCTCACTGGAGTGCAGTGACCTCTTCAAACAGCTGATCCCGGGTGTCGAACCCCCACTGATCAGATACTGATGACCTGTCCTGAGGATAAGTCATCAATATCAGAAACCAGACAACCCTTTAACATTTTGTGCTACTATGCTTTTTTTTTTTTACCTTTTTTAATAGACACAATGCCATTTTTTTTATAGTCCCTATCTTATAATCTAATCTCCTAGAAGGGGCAACTAAAACAGGTAAACTGAAACCATAGTGCACCACTTAGCTGTCGGGTGAGAGAATGCTAACGCATGAATGCTCTAATGGTTTCTGATCCAGCTCCCAGCAGCAGACTATCTGAGCATACTGGGAGTTGCAACCTTGTTACAGCAGAGAGTCATAAATTGGATGGAGCCACTAGATCAGGAGGATTCTGATGAACTTCTAGGATCAGATCTAGTCATGACATGGCTCTATTCTTGAGTATAAAAGAAAAATCAAACTTTAAGAGCTTACCATTATCTTCCACTGAGAAGCGAAGGATGTCACTTGTAGCATTCTCACCATCCTTTAAGACATAGCAGACTTTTAAATCATCAATGTCGGCTATTGAAAATAGAAAGGGAGAAATAGATGAAATGCAAAGAAAACATGGAATATTCAAATTAGATTTCAGTGAATGCATACACTTTCTTCTTCTTCTTCCATGTGGTTAAATGTCTGACAACACATAAGGTGATATGTTTTTCTTGTATACCTTACTTAAAGGGAATGCGTTACCATATTCGTTCTGCCAGTTAAAAATGGATAGCGACACTTTTTATTTTTATTTTCTGATTGCAGATTTTTTTTCCTACTTCCTGAACATGATTATGGGGCAGCCATCTTGCCTGAGCTGTGATTAACGGCATTTAGAGATATGCTTTACAGCAGCTACCATGGCCCATAGACACAATGGTCAGAAGGGGACCTCATTGACGTCTATGGGAGAGTTCTCTAGGCATGCTCTGTGACCTGTGCAGAGGTCAGGAGGGAATAGATAAGTTGTAATATCTCCTATTGTGAATGGTGGATCCTGTGTTATAGTTGATATTTGTCATTTTAGTCCTGCCTCTAATGATAAGCAGATAGCTGCAGTAAAGTGATCTGTACAGACCAGGACATGGAGCCTATTATTAGACCTTGTGGCCAGAGCGAAAACTACAGGATGTTAGGGGGTTTTTTTGTGACAAAAAATTATTTAAAAATTTGTTTAGCATAAAAACATTTAAACAATAGATTTATCAAAACTGGTGTAAAGGAAAACTGACTAAGTTGCCCATAGCAACCAATCAAATTCTTCCTTTATTTTTTTTGGCGCTCCTTTCGAAAATGTAAGGTGGAATCTGATTGGTTGCTGTGGGCAACTTAGTCATTTTTCTTCTACATCAGTCTTGATAAATTCCCCCTTTTTCTGATGATACATTCCGTTTAACTCAGAAAAATTGTAACAATTAATTGAAAGCAAAGTTTGTAAATAGGTTTGAAGCCATGTTTTTTTACTACTCACCCTGTGTAAATGTTCTTGCTGTGCCATTGCCATGTGCCATGTTGACGATAGCTCCATACTTTGGACCATCTGTGATCCTGTATTTCAGCAATTTATTAGGGCTGTCTCGATCTTCTGCTCTCAGTGATTTACTAGTGATAAGAAATCCAAGATGTCCAGAAGGAAGGATCCTTAAAGTTGCAGCTCCTTTATTGACAGCAATTTGGGGAATACCATTATCCAGGGAATTTATTCTAATTTTTAGCATTTGGGGTTTTCGTGTCTCAAAGGTTGTATCAGGAAATACATAAAATTCAGTGTGTGTTCCATCAGTTACAGTGAAAGAGAAACTATCTTCAAAAGATTCACTCCCATCATGCCTATAACTGATTAGATTTTCATTCAGATCCTGCTTGGTGAAGGTAGTTATTGGCCGACTGTTGTTAAACAGAAGGTTACCATGTACTGGTACTTGAGTGATTGTAAATTGCAGCAAGTGGTCAGGAGTGTCTATATCATCTGCAGTTAGTTCAAAAGGAGTAATCAGTTTGTTTTCTCCTTCATTTGCCACAAGGTTGTGGATTGAAAGAACTGTTTTTTTATTGTCTACATCAGTTATTGAAATCCGGAATGTACGAAATACAGGATTGTAGCCATCTGTGGCTTCAAACTCAAAACTGTCCATCTTCATCTCATCTTCAGAAGTATGGATATAATAGATTTTATTACCTGCCAGTTGAAGTTGGGTAAAGGTTGTGATAGGAATACCAGGTTGATCTGTACTCTCCAAATGTCCACGACTTGGTGCTCTAGTGATGCTAAACCTTAAATTCTCATCTGGACTATTGATGTCACTTGTGCTTAGAAGGTCTGTCGTCAGTGTCACTTTTCCTCCCTCTTTTAACGTGACTCCTTTGTTAATTACATCTGGGAATGCAATATCTATGCTACCAATATTAATATAAAAGTACCTGTCAATGAATGGGTTAATTCCATCTGTGATATCAAATTTTATAAGATCACGTATACCTTCTTGGCCTGTGTGAGTATATTGGATAAGTTGCTTGTCAATTTCATCCTGGGTAAAATTCATTCCCACTGAGATGTTCCCCAAGACTGTTCCATCAAAGTCAAGGCGCTGCAGTAGCCCTTGGTTTGGGCCAAACTGAATTACATAAGCTAGAGACTTGTCATCTGAATCTAAATCTGTGGCTTTGAGCACCTTGTTTGTAATTAACTTTGTCTCTCCTATTTCAATTTCTAGTCCATCATTGACTGCCATTCTAGGTGTTTCATCGTCTACAGGAATAACCATCACAAGAATTTTCTTCTCGACACTGTGCTCTCCATCAGTTAGAAGAATGTGAAAACTGTCCTCCTTGGTCTCTGAGTCATCATGTTCATAAACAATGCTAGAGCTCTCTTTTATTTCTTCCAAGGTAAAGTTTGAGACAAGAGAGTTGCTTTGCTGCAGAACTACTCTGCCATGTTGTGGGGGTTTGGTAATTATGAAGAGAAGCTCATCTGCAGGTTGATCTGCATCAGCACCATTGAGGATGGGTGTGTCAATAACAAGACTCATACCTTCCATAACAATAAACTCACGAGTGAAAATTTCTGGTTTCTCATCATTGGTTGGGATTATGACAATTGGAAAGAAGAGGGGCTGAGATGAACTGACACCATCTGAGCAGCGGAAAGTAAACCTATCTTCTATGGGCTCTACTTCTTGGTGAATACTTTGAACATAATATATATGACCAAGATGGATATCTCTGATATGGAATGCACTAATTGGATTCCCAGATCTAGACTTTTCAGAGCCTGGGGCAGGTGAGATATTTTCTATATATCCAGATGAGGGCTGGACAATGATTGTGCACAATATTTCATCTTTTGGAGTATCAGTATCTTCTGCATCAAGGTTTTCAGGCATTACTATATTTTTACCACCTTCTAATACAGAGAATAGATCTCCCAGTTTCACTATAGGGGTTTCACTGTCCACTGGTAGTATGGTGACATGTACTTTAACACCCTGCACTTTGTTCCCTCCTATCTCCCATTCATCTGAAAGATCTGAAATTGTTAAGTTAAAGAAATCCTGCTGCTTTTCAAGGCCTATTTCTCCCGAAGTATGTGCATACATGACATCTCCATTTAGAAGATCTTGTTGAGTGAATCTCTCAGCAGGAACACCATTTACCAATATCTCACCTCTCCTAGGAGGGTCCTCCACAATAAAAGTAAGCATTAGATCATCAGTGTCAGGATCTGTGCCTTGGATAACATTGGTAGTTATCTCAGCTTTTCCCCTCTCCAGGACTTCTAAGGAAGATCCCAAAAGGCCACCAGGAAGCATTAATGTTGGGGCCTCATCATCTACTGGCTTAACTTGTATCCTGATTGTAACAGGGACTTCGTGAATACCATCACTAACTATCAAGGAAAAGGAATCACTGTCAGATTCATCCCCATTGTGGACATATGATATATGACCTAGTTCTATGTTAAGAAGTCTGAATGAATCTCCCAATGACATTTGCTCACCTTGGTATTGCAACTGACCATGTACTGGAGCTTGAGATAAACTGAACATAATGTTCTTTGTGTCAGTGTCCTGATCTCTGGCATCAAGCTCAGCCTTGGTAAATATGAAAGAAGCCCTCTCTTGGACAGTAAAGCCTGTATTGGTGATTTCTGGAGGTTTGTTATCCACAGGTTGCAAAAATATTGTAAACGTGCCTTGTACAGAATTACCTGAAGCATCTTCCACAGTGAAGTTAAACTGCAAAACCTTTGCAACAATTCCCAGTTCCTTTTCTGGAGGTCTGTAGGAAATTTTGTGATGGTTAATTTGGGCTTGAGTAAAAGAGGTTACCTGTACATCTGGCAGGTCTGTGAATACTACAAGACCAGTAAGGACTGGATGGTTGGGGTCAGTATCCCTTGGATGGCTGTGTATGGTGTACTTGAGATTTCTATCATCTGTGTCCATATCTGTATAACGAAGGTGCGTTCTTTTGAAAGGGGTCACTTCATATTCCTTAACAGTCATATGTAAAGTTGTCCCTTGAAATAATTCAGGAGGAATGTCATCTACAGGTTCTATCTTCACAGTGAAAACCTGCAGTCCAGAATGGTTGGGTGGATCATTATCATCTAGCACCATGAACAGCACCCGATCTAACACTGCCTCAGCACTGTGTGGCCCCACATGCCTATAGTAGAGTCTGCCATCTACAATATCTTTTTGGTGCCACTCCCTTACCACCTTTTCATACAGTTCTTCCTCAGGAAGGTGTGTCCATTCCTCACCTTCTACAGGGGTTTCAGTTTGTCTGAGCACTAATTCTCCCAACTTACTAAATGGTTCTTGCAACACAAAGAGAATGGTGGAGTCTTCTGAATCAACATCTGTAGCACTAAGAATAAAGGGTGAGATAAGAGAAAGGCTCCTCTCTGCCAGGCTAAGTCCTGTGTTGGCATTGAGAACTGGGGGTTCATCATCTGTAGGGGACACTGTGATGGGGTAAAGCAGCTCCACCTGGTGTTTTCCATCATCCAGTCTGAGAATCAAATTATCACTGTAAGTATCACTACCATCATGCTGGTAAATGACCAGTCCAGAATGAAGCTCTTGTGGAGTAAATGTGAAGCCATTCCCACCACTGTTAGCAACATTGGTCCCATGTGCCAGGACTAGTTGTCCATGTTTAAGTCCACCTACCACACTCACTTTAACCTCCTCTAGATTGTCCTCATCACTGATCACCAAATTGTTCATTCCAGACCCTGGACCAGACAGAGGTCTTGACTGGCCCTCTAGAAGCCAGAGTCCAGCATTGCGAGTAGCAAGGGGAGCAAACGTGTTCATAGGCTTTACAACGATCATGAAGGCAAAAGTTTCAGAGGAATCACCTTCTGTGTCTATCACCTGCATCTCCAGCTGCAGGATCCTCTCCAGCCAAGATTCGCTGGATGGTGGCTGGTAGGCGATCCTCAACTCAGTTAAGTCTCTTTGATAAAAAGATGTTATGGGCAAGTTCTGGTCATCGGTGCTTACCAGATAGCCAGACGTTTCTGAATCTAGGGGGCTTGTCACATTAAAGATAATATCCCCAGGATCTGACTCTAAATCCTCTGCAGCCAGCATCTCCGGAGTCAGGGCTGTCAAGACAAATTGGTCGACCTCCATCATGAGCATGGACACAAAGCTGGGACGAGGAGGAGTGTTCTCAGCTCCCTGCTTGATTCTGACAGTCAGATGGAAGTGTTCTTGCCTAGTTGCTCCATTTGCACTATTCAGATCTACTCGCATGGGCAGGTAATCTCTGTTTGGGGAGTTATGAGGGGCTGTGTGCAGGTAACGGAACCCTGAGCTGGTAAAGGTATGGCAGTCAATGCTCTGTTGGTGGCTGGTGCTCATGTTGACTAAGTGACCATACCTTGGAAGCCCACCTGTGCCGAGAAGGGGAGTGATTCTGCAGGACTCCTTAGCAGGATCATAGAAGAAACCAAGAACTTTCTTATCAATAGGCACACTAAGTCCATGTATCTTCTCCACCACCAGGGGTAAATTGCGAGTAACAATATCAAGCTGCTGGAATATGACCTCCACCTCCAGGACAAAGGGCACAATCAGCGTCTCTATGGGAGAATCGTATCTAAGCTGCAACCTTACTCTGTCCTTTGGGGGGCTGCGGGAGCCCAGGTGAGTGTATCGCACTTCTCCTTGTCCAAAGTCACACGGGAACTTCTTGGGCGTCAGGGAACCAGGTCTCTGGGACAGGGGATCATTGTCCAGCACGTTCACAACACACTTGTCTCCAGGCTGTACTTGTAGGACCAGCTCCTCCACTGGATCCACAAATGCTGATCTGCCAAAGGGGACCCGGACTCCTCGGTTAGTCACAAGGATGTGTTCTGGGTGCAGGGATTGGGATCCAGGCTGAGCTTGCCCCCAGGAGAAGAAAGTCATGATGAAGAAGAAGACGAGATACTGGGGTCTTCTCTGAGGGTCATGATTCTGCATCTCCATGTTCCTATTCAGGATAGGAGTGCTGGACTGTGAAGACCACGATGGAGCTGCCGGTGATGTCAGGACACAGCGCTCAGAAGTCTCCTCTGCTTGGAAATGACAAGAAATGCGAGGTGGGACAGGGGATCTGCAGGTATTATTTCAGCTGGGAGGGGCTGGCTGGCAGTACATGACCCCCCTCTGCCCCCTCCTTAGTTCTCGCCCACCCATAATATGCATAGTGCAGCCCTTTCTCTCTGCCCTTTTCTCTAGTTCATGATTGTTGTGCTGCCCCTGTAGCACTATGTCCGTGCCTATAGACTGGCAAAATGCCATCAGAAATACCACAACTGAAGAGAGACCTGATAAAAGGTGCAATATCAGAATCACACAAATGTATCTAATGTCTACAATACCTATCTATCTATCTATCTATCTATCTATCTATCTATCTATCTATCTATCATATATAAAAGCATCTATTATCCAACTCACATAAATGTATTTAATTTGTATCACACAAATGTATCTAATGTGCTGTATGTATCACACAGAAATATGTCTAACATCTGTCTCACATGTGAATGTATCTCATATCTGTATACGCCACAAATGTATTTCAAGTCTGTATAAGGCCTCATGCACACGACCGTTTTTTTATGCTGTCCGCAAAAAGGGGTTCCGTTGTTCAGTGATCCGTGTCCGTTTTTGCCTTCCGTTGTGCTTTCGTGTGTCTTCCGTTTTTTTAGCGGACATGACCCAAAAGATTTTACCAAAAGACAGGCTGACAATGTTTCCCAAGTGCCTGCCAAGGGATCCGCAAAAAAAACGGACACGGAACACAGATGACACACGGATGGCCATCCGCATTTTTCACGGACCCATTGACTTGAATGGGTCCGTGAACCGTTTTTCACGGACAAGAATAGGACAGGTTATATTTTTTTGACGGACTGGAATCACGGACCACGGACACGGAGGACAAACGGTGCATTTGCCGAGGTTTCCACGAACCCATTGAAAACCAATGGGTCCGCAGAAAATCACGAAAAATGGAGCAACGGACACGGAAACAATCAACGGTCGTGTGCATGGGGCCTAAGGGTGCCTTCACACATACGTTTTCAGTGGTGTTTTTCTGTACCTTTGCATTATTTTTTTCGTGTTTTTGCAGTAAAAATGTCAGTGATTTTTTGCTCCTAGCGTTTTTGTTCATTTTTGTTTTTCTTGTTTTTTTTTTTAAAAAAAATGCAGCATGCTGGAGCTCTTGGTGTCTCCTTCTCTATAGAGGAAAAATGCCATGAAACAAACACTAGTGATAAGACACAGTGTGTGCAAAAAAAAAACACCAGCAGTTTTTAATGCAATTTTTGCAGTAAAAACAACAGAACCAGATGTAAAATGTAATCTATGGGAAAAACAGTTTTTTTTTTTTGCCTAGTGGTGTTTTTCCAATTTTTGTATATGTAGTGTTTTTTAAATGCAGCTTTGGTATCTTTTTGGGCATTTTTTTTATCCTCTTCACTATAGGGGGAAAAAAAAGCCTGAACAAAAAATGTTTTTTCAATAGGATAGTGTTGGCTCACCTACTCAATGCATATGGTAGGGTGCCTCCAACCAAACCAATCTGTGTAGGCAAATGTAATAGTATTAATGAGAGGTCGGCACACCTCACTAGGAAACACCTATACGCTAAAATAGTATGTCAAAAATAATTTATTCCTGCAGTAAAAACAAAATAAACACAATATATATAAATAAACACAATATAATTAACAACTTGATAGCAGGGCACTCTCTGTATTACTGGGACCGTAGAATATAGATAAAATTAATAGTAAAAGCAGTCAATGTTAGTGACGATAGCAGTGATAATCAAGTAGCAGCAATGTTCATATGTTCACTATTTTAGCGTATAGGTGTTTCCTAGTGAGGTGTGCCGACCTCTCATTAATACTAAAAAATGTTTTTATTTTTCAAAAATGTCACTAAAAATGCCATAAGAACAGCATGCAGTACGTAAAAAAACGTAAGCGGTTTCTATGTTTTTTTTTTTGGTTTTCGCGATGTGTGAAGCAAACTCATACCATCCAGTTGTACCCAATATCTGTAAGTATACTAAAGTAACTAAAAAGTAACTAAACTTTTGTGTAATTTTTTGTGAACATGTCCCTAATGCCCTAATAACACTTTTTGCAATATAGTTTTTTAATGTATTTTGTATTTTTATTATACTCCCCCCTCCCCCAAAGCCTACGTTTCTCTGAGCGCTTAGAATCTACTTCTCTGTACACCGCTGAAAGCTCAGTGGTATACGGAGTATGGGCTGTAGACACTTTATGAGTGGGGCCGCAGCGCAGTGAGTACGGGCAGGAGCGTCCCATGTTGCTACTGCCCATGCCCTCAGGAGGTTTACTAAGTCCTGGCATAGCATATGGGTACTCTATAACCATGTGCTATGCCAGGATTAGCTGAGCAGAGCGGGTCCCCTCCTGTGCCTGCTTCACTAAGCTAAGAATCCTGCATTTCAGCTCTTAGCTTAAAAGGCAGGCAGAAGCAGGAGCCCAGATCTGAAATTTGCGGACCGCAAAATGGATACGGTCATCTGAATGAGCTCTTAAAGCGACAACAAAAGCTGCAGTCAATAGAGTGAATGTCGCTTGTGACTTGCAACACAAAATCCACTAAGTCAAGACTGGTGGGAAATTATAAAGATTGGTGTTTCTAACGCCAGTCTTGATCTTAAGTGCTTTGCTGCAAGAAGCTAAACAAATTTATTAAGAGGCACACACCATTTATTATAATTATAATTCTTCTAGCTTTGCTAGGTTTTTGGCGTAAGTAATGGTAAATATGTTGGGCAACTTTGGCCCGACCTCTCCCACCAAAACCAATCAATTGATCATCCAGCATCAACCACTGTGAAAACTTTGGCGCACTTTCAGACTGCTTGTCTACAAATAAATAGGATTAGTAAATGTAGGCCGCTGGGGGTCATTTCTAAAAATGTTGAATGACCCCTTTTTTGTGACATTTTGAATGCCTGTGCGCCTCCTATGACACACAGGAGTGTCCAGGGTGTGGTTCTGGTGTGTGGGGACTTCGGCCCTGACAAATTTACCAACATTTACGCATGGATGCAGATGTAAATGCTGGCAAAATACTACTCCAGCCAGCGGCTGGTCTAGTTTGTCCACAAGGCTCATGGACTGCTGAAGGTGCACCTAATTTACTGTGCATGCTTCATAATATGGCTACATGCACACGACAGCTGTTTTTTGCTGTCCGCAAATCAAGATCCACAAAAAAAACTGATGATCCATCAGTTTTTTGGAGAGGATTCCTTTGTTTTCACAGATCCCTTGTAATAAATGCCTATCCTTGTCCGCAAATGAGAAAAAAGTAGGACATGCACTACTTTTTTCGCTGAAGGGAAACACGGACAACGGACGTGGAACACAAACAGATGAACTGTCAGAATTTTTTTTGCTGAGCCATTGAAATGAATGGGTTCCTGCCCTATCCGCAAAAAAAACTGAAACGGAAGCCGAGAAGAACAAGTGTCGTGTGCATGTAGCCTAAAATAGGCACATCTTCCACCAGCAAAAGCAACGTAAAAGACCGGCATAAAAAGTCGGTCTTTGTAAATGACCCCCATTGACTGTTATTTTATGGAGAGTGGAATTCACCTTTCATTCATGAAAGGTAAAAGGTAAGGGTTGAAAAAAGTAGAATTCCTCCTCTAACTGTGGCCCTTCCGCAGCACATCCTACTCTCTGCACACAAACACCAGGCCGGATACAATAAAAGCTTTCAGGTAGGAGCTTTATAAGTCCAAAGTAGATTTAATGGCTATGTCGCTGTGTGAAGATGCCGTTTGATCTGGAGAGCTATTATGCTTTCATAACGAGGCTCCTGTTCTTATCTATCAGACAATCAAAGGAGCTTTTTTAGACGTCAGCTTCTTGGGACTTTAGGGTAGTCATTTCTTATTACCTAAATGTATATCATTTGCTGTGCCTGTTACTTCTAATAACATCCAGCACTGCACTTGGTCTTCTCATCCCTATTCGTTTTTTGTATCTAAAATAGAAAATCTGTCTTTATAAATCTAAAAGCAATACTATATTATTCTGCTTTAGGGCTCGTTCACACAAAAGTTTTTTGCGTTCCGTATATACCGTCCGTATATGGAACCATTCATTTTAATGGGTCCACAAAAACAAAAACGGAATGTACTCTTTATGCATTCCGTCTCCTTATTTCCGTTCCACTACATTTTGAGTCATGTCCTATTATTGCCTGCAAATCACGTTCCGTGGCTCCATTCAAGTCAATGGGGCTGTAAAAAAACGGAATGTATACCGAATGCATCTGTATGTCTTCCATATCCGTTCCGTTTTTGCGGAAGCATCTATTGAAAATTTTATGCCCAGCCCAATTTTTCAATGTACTTACTGTTAAACATTATTATATGCTTATGTTTCTGTTTGCGATCCGCAAAAAACGGATCACAAACGGAAACGGAACGAAGCGGAAACACTACTGAAACCAAAAACAGAAAAATGGATCTGTTAAAAAACGGACCTCAAAACCATACTGTCATGTGAACGAGCCCTTACCTGAATAAATCTGCTTCTTAGTGAAGCATATCCTCACTCCAGATTTTCAGTTTTAGATGTGCAGATAACATTGCTGGTCTGATTTAAAGGTGTTGTCCTAAGATTTCCTATCCCCTATACAAAGCATAGGGGATGAGTGTCTGATCCATGGGGGTCTGATCGCTGGATCCATGGATCAAGAGAAGTGGGGGTCATGTGTCTGCCCAGATGAATGGATGCACAGTTAAAAGAGATCATAATCACAGGGTCAGACTGTGTAGAGCTTGTTTGCCTGTAACCACGTTTCTATGGGACAGTCGCAGAGTAGAGCGCTCAGCTACCTCTGGCTGTCTCATAGAGATGAATGGAATGGCGGCGTGCATGATTGACTGCCACTTCATTCACACAGAGAAACACAGGACCCTCATTCTTGCTTCCATCAAGATTGCTCAGTTGTTCCAGTTCTTCTTTTTAGATAAAGGTTTGTGTGATACAGGTATGTATCCAGTGGCGTAACTAGAGTGTTATGGGCCCCGGTGCAAACTGGATCAGGCCCCCCCCCCCCAATAAACAAATAAAATTTGGCCCTACCTCATCCAGGGTGTCGCTGGCGTCGGCGCGATGTCCGCTGGATCCAGAACAAGGTCCCTGTGGTGATAGAGAAAAAAAGAATAATCACATAAGGAAGGGATGGTGACTGCCCCTGTGAAATCACTAGCAGGGGGCGGTGTGCTGGCCTGTAAGACTGAGCCATGCCAATGTATAGCAGTGCTACCACACAGTACTAATGCCCACACTGTGGCCCTTCCCAGTAATTAAGCCCACCTTGTGGCCCCTTCACAATAGTTATACCCACCTTTGTTCCTGTCACAGTAGTTATGCCAGATATGTGCCCCCTCACAGTAGTTATGCCCAGATATGTGCCCCTCACAGTAGTTATGCCCAGATATGTGCCCCCTCACAGTAGTTATGGCCAGGTATGTACCCGTCACTGTAGTTATGCCCACATATGTGCCCCCTCACAGTAGTTATGCCCACATATGTGCCCCCTCACAGTAGTTATGCCAGATATGTGCCCCCTCACAGTAGTTATGCCAGATATCTGCCTCTCACAGTAGTTATGCCCACGTATGTGCCCTCTCACAGTAGTTATGCCAGATATGTGCCCCCTCACATTAGTTATGCCCACATATGTGCCCCCTCACAGTAGTTATGCCCACTTTTGTGTCCCCTCACAGTAGTTATGCCCAGATATATGGCCCATCACAGTAGATATGCCAGATATGTGCCCCCTCTCAGTAGTTATGCCAGATATGTGCCCTCTCATAGAAGTTATGCCTTAATATGTGCTCCCTCATACTAGTTATGCCCACTTATGTGCCCTCTCACATTAGTTATGCCTTAATATGTGCCCCTCATAGTAGTTATGACCACATAGGTGCCCCCTTACAGTAATTATCTTAGCTTTATGGTGAAAATAAAAAAACTCATACTTACCTTCCTCCCTGATGACACACACTCCAACACTCTCATGTCCTGCTGGCTGTGCTTGGAGGCTGTTTCCTGGGCATTCAGCTCTCCTCCCACAGCCGTCAGCCAGTAGTACCAAGTACGGCCAGCAAGTACCGCCTGAGCTGAGAAGAAAGGTGAAGCAGGGAGCGGAGACGGCTTCCTTCTTCACACTTTGGAGACAAGAGCCCAGCAGTGACAAGAACTGCCGGGTGTCAGGTGAGCACGCCCCCACCCCCCACATGCCTCTGCGACACCCCGGCCTCTGCAACCCCCACATTGTACATGTTTTAAGAGTGCTCTAACGGGGCCCGGCATTGTCACTGTAGTTCATGCTAGGCCCCGTCAGAGCGCTCCCTTACATGTAAGTGTAGCGGGCCCCCTCCCCCTGTTGGGCCCGGTCGTATCCTCTGCGACCGCGATCGTTACGCCCCCTGTATGTATCTAATCTCATGTATCACATTCAAATGTATTTAATCTCTGATTCACACACAGATGTAACTAATGTCTCTATGACACCTACATATGTGGCAGATTTAGTTGCAAAAACTTCTGCGACTGAAAATCGGTTCCAGTTATGTGAATGGCGTTGCTTTGGAAGCACATGGGGAACGATTTATCAAGATCGGGGAGTGCTGCACCCTTCTTGATATCCCATGAGCTGCTGGAGGATGCACCTAATTTAGAGTAGGTCTATACAGCGATTTTGCCCGTGAAAATGTCACATGACCAAAGATTGCACTGTAGAGGGGCTGCTATAAGAATGAATGCAGTCACGGCACAACTCGCACATTCGCTGTGACCTTGACACAAGAATCACTAAAAATCCTGCAATGTTGGATTGTGTGATACACATGTCACTGTCACAACAAACATGCAAGTGGTGCTGCGATCCCATTCCCTCCTATAGCAGCCCCGCTACACTGCAATCCCTGGTAACGCGAGAGCTGTCATACCCAGAAACACCATGTAGACATACCCTTACAGGAGAGGTGTACGCCGCTTCCTGCGGAAGTCCGTGCTCCTAGTCTGAAATCGATGGCAGATCTGGGCTACTGCAGATTTCTGTCTTCCTTTACACCAGAAAGCTAGCATTAGGGTACCTGCACACGGTGCAGATTTGTGTGCAATAAATCCTCAAGAAATCAACACCAAAACCGCACAAAAAAACACATAAATCTGCACTAGTTGTCACAATTTTGTGCGGTTTTATGCTGTTTTTGGTGTGGATTTGATGAAGATTTTCTGTGCATAAATCTGCACCATGTGCTGCCACCCTAGATGGCGAAAAACGTGCTGGCCCCCTCCCATCTCTCACCCCTTTCCGAAAAATGTTTGTCGCAGTGGCACCTAATAAGTTGCAAACAAGAGGTTTGGGTCTTATTTACACAATAAAAATGGCGTAGGGAGATAATAAATCTCTCCCGTGGATTTCTGCAAGCCCCAGTCAAATGAATGAAACCAATTTTCAGCTGCAAAAATTCCTACAACAAAAATCTGCCATGTGTGAAGGCGTCCTAATATATCTGATATCTACACTATAGAAATACCGGGTACATGTATGTATCACACAGATATTAGACATTCTTGTATATGATATAGATATTTGATACAGTTGTGTGAAAGACATTAGATACATTTATGTGATACATGGATTAGAAACATTTTTGTGATGTTATTATATTTATTATCTACAGATGTTAGATACCCTCATGTGCAATACACGCATTAGATACAACTTTTTGGCAGGTATTAGATATACAGTATTTGTGCATAATACAGATACAAGCTACCTTTGTGTGTGATACCGATATTAGATACGTCTCTATCATGCAGGCTTTAGATACAGTTGTCTGATACATGTATTTAAAGAGTAACTAAACTTTTGTATAAATTTTTAACTGGTCCCTAATAACACTTTTTGTAATATAGTTTATTAATGTATTTTGTATTTTTATTGCACTTTTCCCTCCTAAAGTGCACGTTTCACTGTACACTTAAAATCTACCTCTCTGTACACCACTGACTGCTCAGCGGAGTACAGATTACAGGCTGAAAACGTTTTCTCATTGGGGCCGCAACACAGTGACTATGGGCAGGAGCGCATATTGTTGCTCCTGCCCATGCCCCCCGGAGGCAGTGTGCATTTCGCATTTAACGGAACGGCCAGCCCTATGATAGAAATGCCTATTCTAGTACGCATAAATGGACAAGACTGGAACATGTTCTATCTTTTTTGTGAGTCCGCATCCGCTCTGCAAAATGCTACGGTTTTATCTCCGTTCAAAATGCCGGAACACTTGCCGTAATGCGCAGACCTTTAAAAATGGGAAAACAATATATCACGGATCAGTTTCTCTGAATGACAAGCGGAGAGACAGATCCGTTCTTGCAATGCATTTGTGAGACAGATCCGCATCCGGATCCGTCTACAAATGCTTTCTGTTTGCAGATTCCTCTGCCGCAAGTGTGAAAGTAGCCTTAAATGCACAGTGTGAATGGGATATATAAAGAGAGGACCTGTCAGTTCGATTAAGAGATCTGTTTTTGTAAATACTTGTATTGTTCGTGAAATTATTCTGGATCATCTTTTCTTATAAGTCTATAATGCGTCATACCTCCATTATAACTATTAGAAATTTATGAATAAATGGACAACTGGGTGTTACCAGTTGGGGATGTGACTGTCCACGCTGACAATGTCAGACAGTGTGTAGACGCCTCCCTTTGAGAAGCGGGATGGGAAGAGGAACATTCAAGAGGAATAACATAAGAACGGCACAATGTTATGAGAAAGGACGCTCCATAATTGTTATTTCATAGTGTGTCTACTAAAACTGACATGCCATGAGAGGCGATCGATCCTCTAAAAAATAAAATCCCAATCACAGTGTAACAAGCCCACTGAGAAAAAAATACCCAGTGGTACTGATTCTACCATCTCTCATCATCATATCTACAACAGCAAGGACTACTTCACACATACTTTCTGTCATAACTTATTTTGACCCCCCAAAAAAGAAAAAAAAAATGGCTGACTTGTAGCCTTATTTTTTTTTGCCCATATAGTGTATCTTTGCACCTGGTGGATGTTTTTTAATGATATCTTTTGCATGCTTAGTGTTTTTTTTTTTTTTTAGGAAAGAATGTGCCCCCTATGAGGTCACTTTCTCTGTAGAGCTGTATAGGAACACAGCATTGATAAACAAGTATGCAAAAATGCCATTTGAAGCACCAAGAAATATTGCACATGCATTTGTTTTCCAAACAGTAACAAAGACCAATGGAGGAAAACACTAAAATCAGTGGTTGCTGCGATTTTTAAAAAAACAAAAACAAAAAAAAACACCATTGACACAGAAAAAGGACCCCTCAAGAGTGAAAAAACCCTACTACAAAAACTTGTTTTTCCTGCATTTAATATTTCCCCTAGATAGACCTCCACGCAACATCTGGAACTGAGGTTTTCTGCCTAAAAAATGCTTCTAACAAAATCAAGGGTAAAAATGCATCAACAGGCAGGATGATAAATCTGGTGCAGGGATACACACTTTCTCAGACTCTCTACCAATTATTGCTTGAAAAAGGATTGAAAAAGGCTCTGAGGAGTCGAAACGTCGCACACTGGGGCAATAAAGAGGAGTTAAAGACCAACTACAGGAGTGCTGTGGTACTATCTTTTCGACTATATCTATCAATTATTGGTCATCTTACTCTGAGAAAGATTTTTGCTCCAAAATAGTAGCACACTTTTGGCGCAAACTGGAGCATGTTAGGCCGTCCCCTTCCTTCAAAGCTCTGACTTTTTCCTCTGAGCCCTGCCTCCTGTCAAGAATGTCTAAATAAAATGGAGAAACCTTACATGTGCCAAACGGTGCCACTTCTTTAGGCAGGTTTTTGGTGCAGACAAACATTACAACTTTAGTAAATCTGGGCCTATGGGTGACACCAGCCTAAGGCCTCATGCACACGGCCGTTGTTGTGGTCCGCGTTCAAACGGCATATTTTGCGGCTCAGGCGTGGACCCATTCACTTTAATGGGGCCGCAAAAGATGCGGACAGCACTCCGTGTGCTGTCCGCATCCGTTGCTCCGTTCCGTGCCTCCGCAAAAAAAATAGAGCATGTCCTATTCTTGTCCATTTTGCGGACAAGAATAGGCATTTCTATAATGGGCCGCGTTCTGTTCCGCAAATTGCTGAACAGAACGTGGAGCAGCTTGCGTGTTTTGCGGATCCGCAGTTTGTGGTCACAAAACACCGATGGCCGTGTGCATGAGGCCTAATATTCACCTGTATTCTGCTGGTAAATTTGCTAGGAAGGCCATCTGACAGTAGGTTCTCCTGGATGTGGCTCAGGTCACTGCCGATACGTAGGCTGATTTAAATACACTTCAGGAAGAAGACCTTTTTCCTCTATGATATGCACAACCTATAATGTTGCAAAGTAACAACAGGCATTTTCCAAGATCCTGCGAAGTATGAGAACTAGAATGAGAATGAGAACTTTACATTTGCACTAATTGAACTAAATGTTCCCCAGAGTTTCTCCTGCTGACCCCCATTATGAATAATAACACCACAACACAAATTCTGCAGCGCCATTTTCCAGATAGCGTGTAATTGAAAGAAAACACCACATTGGCATGAACGCTTTGCCTGCAGTTGTAGTAGAGAACACTAGAGGTCCCAGTTGAGCTCCCTTTCCAGCCTTGGTATTCAACTGCTACTTTTTGAAAGCTTCATGGAGCTGCGTTATCATCGGAGTTGGAGTTTGGAATGAGAGAATATATCGTAATGTCTTACAGTTTTCACATTCTTGATATTTTTTCCTTATTTTGAGTAGAGATATGAATTGCACCAGAATGAATTTGGAAGATAGATTTTATATAGTATTTTATATTTTGTAGCTATATATGAATTATCTAATGAGTGCAAATAATAAAATCTTTTTTGTTGCTGGGGAGACTGTGGCTGGCAGTGAAGGAATTTTGCATGTGACTGATGGGTGTTGTAGTGAACACTGGAGTGCACCTCTGCTGCCTATGGTAGACGGTTTTCATTAGGAGAACACTGTGGCTGGCAGTGTACTGTATTATGGTTGGTTCTGTATGGGGTATACACTGTGGCTAGGATACTGTAGCTGGTACTGTATGCTGGACATACCCTGGCTGGCACTGTAAAACATACTTCAGCCATCATACTGTTCAATCATTGATTGATATGAATCTTCCACTTCCTTTTTGAAAAGATTCCTGGCATGTCTGAAGTGTGTATTCCAAGGAATGATATACCCTTTATATTTGTTTATATAAAAATCACTAATTATTTTTAGTCTACTGCTACCTGTAATGGTACTTTCACACTTGCGTTTTCATTTTCCGACATAGCGTTCCGTCGTCGGGGCTCTATGCCGGAGAAAAACTGATCAGTCACATCCCCATGCATTCTGAATGGAGAGAAATCTGTTCAGGATGCATCAGGATGTCTTCAGTTCAGTCTTTTTGACATTTCAGGACGGAGATACTACCAGAGCATGCTGCGGTATTATCTCCGTCCTGAAATGCCGGAACACATGCCTGAATGCTGGATCCGGCATTAAGTCCCATTGACTTACATTAGTGCCGGATCCGGCATTAAGAAATAACTAAAGGACGGATCCGTCTATCTGCATGACAAGCAGAGAGACGGATCCGCCCTTGCAATGCATTTGTGAGACGGATCCGTAGCCGGATCCGTCTCCTAATGCTTTCAGTTGTCATGCGGTATGACGGATCCGAGGGGGTAGTTTCGATGACGGCAAGGCAAATGTAGGCGTTTTTAAAGTTTTGCATTAAACGTTATGTTTTAAAAGTAACCCAATTATTATTGAGAGATCACTGTTAAGGCAAGTAGAATTTCTTGTAGGGCTAGCTCAGCTGAACATAATGATACCTTTCACTTAGCAATCCATTGCTTCATTCTAGAGAAAAGGTACTTCTACATGCAAATAAGCAGTTAAGTGCACATGCACTGCCAATCAAAAAGCAATGAGAGACTCTGTCAGAAGAAGCAGGAGGAGCAAGGGTGCACAGAGTGGCTTGGGCCCACCCTCAGTGCACTTAACTTTACATTTGTATATGGATTAAAAGTTATTTTTCTCCAGAATAAAGCAATGGATCATTAAGTGAAATTTATCATTACATTCAGCTGAGTTAGCCCTATATGGCATCATCCCTGCTTTAAACCCTTCTACTTGTACGCAATTTAGGGCTTAGTGACCAAGCAATATTTTAATATTTTTTTATATAACTTTTTTTATTGTTCTGTTCATGTAGCTGTATAAGGGCTTGTTTTCTGCGGGACAAGCTGTAGTTTTCAGTACCATTTAGGGGTACATATAACTTGTTGGTGAAGATAACATGGTAACTTTATTCTCTGGTATTCTTTGGTATATCAGTATACAGAGATACCAAATGCATATAGTTTTTTTAAGTTTCACAATAAAACTCCTTTTTAAAAAAAAAGAAATCTTTTTTTCTTGCATTGCAACATCCCATGACAGTTTTATTTTTCATTTTATAGAGCTGTGTCAGGGCTTGATTTTTGAGGGATGACTTATAGTTTTCATTAGTATTATTTTGAGGTACATAACACTTTTTGATTACTTTTTAGGGCTTTTTCACACTTGCGTTTTTGTTTTCCGGCGTAGAGTTCCGTCGGCAGGGCTCTATGCCGGAAAAATCCTGATCAGTTTTATCCCCATGCATTCTGAATGGAGAGAAATCCGTTCAGGATGCATCAGGATGTCTTCAGTTCAGGACTGGAACGTTTTTTGGCCGGAGAAAATACAGCAGCATGCTGCGCTTTTTGCTCCGGCCAAAAATCCTGAACACTTGCCGCAAGGCCGGATCCGGAATAATGCCCATTGAACTTTAATAGCGTCCTGGCTGCCATAGTAACACTGAAAGCATTTTGAAGACTGATCAGTCTTCAAATGCTTTCAGGTCACTTGCGTTGTTACGGATCCGGCGGGCATTTACGGCGACGGAAGTGCACGCCGGATCCTAACAATGCAAGTGTGAAAGAGGCCTTATTCAGTTTTTAGTGGCAAAAAAAAACTTTTTGCATTTTTTTCCTTTAAAAGGCATTTTTTTCAATAAAAAAAGTTGTATTTTTGAACTTGGATTTTTTCAAATATAACTTTTTAAAAACTTTTTTTTAACCATTTACTAGTCCCACAAAGGGGACTTTACCAAATGATCTTTTGATAGTTTCTTTGACTCTCTGTACTGCTTATGCAGTCCAGAATATCATACTGTCAGTACTATATTGACAGTCAACAGCAGGGGGCACCAGAGAGATGCTGCCTGAGGGAGATACACTGAAGGCATGAGCACCCTTCAATCTCATTCGTGGGGTGCTGATTGAGAGAAAGAGAGAGCTCACTACCTCTAAAACACTTAGATGCTGCGGTCGATTTTGGCTGCGTGGCATCTAAGTGGTTAAATGACCCAGACTGGTGTTTCAACCAGTCTTCACCTTTAGAGCAGGAGCCTTGATTTCATGTAAGAGCTAAACCCCTACTCTCCGCTGCATGGGAGATTCGTGCAGAGCTTATTCCTGGCCGCAGTATAAAGGTGGCTATGTACGAATAAAGCCCATTAATGACCGCTGTTCAAACCCGTACCAGCGGTCATTAAGGGGTTAATAGTGAATTTTCTAGTAACAAATTGCATTTAAGCCATTTTACTTTACTAGTTATTCAGCTCCTAACATCAACAAAGAGACGTAGCCTAAGGTACCATACACACAGCAAAGCACTGTCCACAGAAGTGCTATGGAGGCACAAAGGCTATCTCTGTACTGTGGATGTGTAGATGCTAAGCCTAATTCACACGTCCGTGTCCGTGCTTAAATCCGTGAGCAGGTGGTCACTGTTGCATCCATGAAGCTGTCTGTGACGTATCCGTGTGGGGTCCGTGTGTCCGTTTTTGCTTTTCGTGTTGCATCCTTTTTTCACTGACACTGAACAGCTGAAAAATAATTTTCAAAGCATCTCTTCCTAATGATCCGTGAAACATGGATGCAACACAGATGGCATCCGCGTTGCATTTGTGGTTTTCACGGACCCATAGACTATAATGATCGTGAGGGATCCGGGAACACGGACCAAGATAGGACATGCATCCGTGCTGAAAACACGAACCCACGGACTGTACTAAAACACTGATGTCTGAATACATACATTCAAATGAATGGGGACGTGCTGTCCGCGGAGAACATGTAATGCACACGTTCGTGAAACACTGTCATGTGAATGGGGCTTTAGCCAGGTAATAGTTCCTCCATATGGTGTATGGCTCCTTAATATAAAGCAAAAAAAGGAGAATACTTCTGTAATATGGCATGCATAGAGCATGTTATATAGACATATGAAGACATATTAGGACATCAAAGACTTTATGGGTACAGTCAGGACATCAAAGACTTTTATGGGTACAGTCAGTGCTTTCTTTTTATAATGTACATAAAATCAGTTATTAAAAATAGAGGCATGAATAACCTTTTAGAAGATTGAAAATTAGAGTTAATAATGTATTGTATTGATTTTTTGGGCTAAGCCTCTGAAACTCAGGTTTCTGTATGCAAATTATCCAGCAGTTATTTAATCAGTGGAATTAAGCCATGGCAATATTGAACAGCAATACTGAACAGTGTGAAGAGTAAGTAGAGCGAATAAAGAGCAAGTCATTTCTGATCTGGAGGCCCTGAGGAAGCATGGCATCATGTAAGATGGCCATAGGCCAAGGATGATTTTTTTGTCCTCCCTTGTTTATCTGTAATTTGGCATGGATTGAATAAAGCGGTTGAAACAGGAACGGTGAGTGCCACTTTATGTATTCTATCATTTCTAATATTGTCCTCCTCTGTCTGACTGAAGTTTTAGCTTTAGTCAGGCTTCTTAGGGGGCATAACCCCTGACAACTCAGGGACCAATATGCAAGGCTTATTTATAATCACTGTTTCGCAATCATCAATGTTTCAGGATTCCTGGCCCTCATGTAAGGAAAGAGAGGAGAGAAAGAATACATGGTCATTGTTCTGGACCACCTCCAACAAACTCTAAATCTACTACCTATCTTTCCTCACCACTCTAGGCTACCCATGGGTGTTCACCAAAGCCTGCCACAAGGCTGGTTGCACTTGGCTGCTAAGGATTCTAGTTACATCTGTGGAGTAAGGCTGCAGAAAACAGGTGCAAGCTCACAGGTAGCAGACCTATCAGATGCCAAGGAGTAGCAGTAGAGTAAACTACAGACTCAGACTCTGAGCCAGGAGAGTCAGTCAAGGCCAAAACTGTAAAAGTGTTAATCCAGAAACAGAATGAAGTTAATGCACAAGAAGGTCCAACAGAAATGCAGCACTGTTCTGAGCCACGTGTAAGTAACTCTTATAAATATAAAAATTAATTTCTATTTGTTCTTTATGCATGGCCCGATCTGCACCAAATTTGGCACAAAGGTACACTAGGTGTCCGGGAAGGTTTTAGACCAGCTCTCTAGTACATACTGTTCCTGAGATATTCCCAAAAAATGCAAATATGACACCATCACATGACCTGAATTAGCCAATAGAAGCTCACAGGTCTTTCCACTCATATCCCAACTGCCATACATACACAGTTAAGGGGAGGGTCTGCTATGGAGGTCAATGTTAGGGGCGGGGTGTTGTGAAGGTCACATTTTAAGGGAACGGAGTGCTGTGGAGGTCACTGTTAAGGGGGCGGGTTATTGTGGAAATCACTGTTAAGGAGACTGGGTACTGTGGAGGTCATTAATAAGGGGGCGGCCACTGTGGAGGTCACTGTTAAAGAGACAGGTGCTGTGGAGGTTACTGTTAAGAGGGCAGGGCACTGTGGAGGTCACTGTTAAGGGGGTGGGCCGCTATGGACATAACTGTTAAAAGGGCAGGCACTGTGGAGGTTACTGCTAAGATGGCAGGGGACTGTAGAGGTCACTATTAAAGGGGCAGCTGCTGTGGAAGTCACTGTTAAGGCAGAGGAGTACTGTGGAGGTCACTGTTAAAAGAGCGGGGTATGTGAAAGTCACTGTTAAAGGGGTGGGCACCGTGGAGGTCTCTGTCAAGGGGGCAGGGAATGGTGGAGGTCACTTTTTAGGGGGTGGGGTGCTGTGGAGGTCACCATTAAAGGGTGACCTGTGGGCAGCTGTGGAGGTCACAGTTAAGGGGCTGGGGTGCTGTGGAGGTTAATGTTAAGGAGGTGGGGCTCTGTGGAGGTCACTGTTAAGGGGTAGATCCCTGTGGAGGGTCACTGTTAAGGGGGCTGGCCGCTGTGGAGGTCTTTGTTAGGGGAGCAGGTTGGGTGCTGTAGGAGTCAATGTTAAAGGGGTGGAGCCCTGTGGAGGTCATTGTTAAGGGGGTGGGGTGTCCAGAGGATTTACTTACTTAACAGGCTCTTTAATAAATAAATTGGACAAGGTCTTGGAATTCATCAGTTTCACCAATAGAACAAAATATCACAGCTTCCTGAAACCAACCACCCAAATTACAGCTTTTTCCCCCAGATGGCGGCCGATCAGTGATAAAATCCATAGACAAATGGGTCAATTCATTTCTGTGGAACAGACAATGGACAAGGTTTGCCACTAGGAAAAACACGGTGAGTACTAGCACAGGCACATGTATCACAGAGACCTGGGCCTCAGCATCTCTGAACAAAGACGGCCACCGCTAATAATGAGAGATGAGGCTTTTAGTTTCTGTGATTCCCGGTTGTCCACGCAAAACGGAATCATGACATTCACGAAATGGGTTATCCAGCACTAAAAGAGTGGCCCAGACCTGCCCAATTCAGGTCTGTTGAGCTGCCGGGCTGGCAGTTCTCCTCTCACATGCACTAAGGACAACATTCGTCAACAGGGGCACAATCACAGGCCGCAGCGGTGACTGCTCCCCCTGGGTCACATGTGACATCAGATGCAAGGGGAGCAGTTCTCCAGTGTGATTGGCTGCAGCTGTCACGCTTTGTCCTCGGCGCATGTGGGAGCAGAACTGCCAGCCCGGGAGCCCAACAAACCGGATCAAGCAGTTGGGATCAGGTGAGCATCACCTCCACCACGGGTCGGGCAGGTGTGAGCCACTCTTTTAGTATTGTATAACTCCTTTAAGTGATCTAGATATGAATTGAGGAGAAAAAGTTTCCCAGCAGGTGTGGACACTGGAACCGATTGCTGGGCATCCTCTGATATCAGCAATAAGATCAAGGTCATCACATATATCACAGGCAAAATAGATTCTGGCCTGATATCAGGAGGCTGAGATGAGCAGCAAATACAGGACAAAGCATCAGCTTTAATTTTTTTAGATCCGGGTCTGTAAGTTATTGCAAAGTTAAACCTAGTGAAAAACAGAGCCCACCTAACCTGTCTGGGTTAAGTCTTTTGTCCGATTCCAGGAACGTCAAATTCTTGGTCAATCAAAATAGTCATTTGGGCAAATCCCAAAAATGTTGCCAATGCCATTCTTTAAATGCCCATTTGATAACCAATAACTCTCATTTTCTCGTGTCATAATTTTTCTCAGCCTACTAAATTTTGTGGGAGAAATAGCACAAGGATGCAGATTGGCATAGTGAAGGGCACCCTTCGAGACAAAGCTGTCCCCACTCCCCCTTCAGACATGTCTACCTCTACAGTAAAAGGATGAGAAAGGTCCGGCTGATCCAGAACCTGGTCTGATTTAAAATTTAAATGCCGAAACAGCCTTTGGACTTGAATTCTAAAGATCAGCTACCCCTTTCATAAATACCTGGAGGACAGATCTTACGTGTCGGAAGTGAGAGGACCAATCAGAGGAGAACACCTAAATATAAGTGAGATAAACTACAACACATTTAGCAATGAAACTCCTAGAACATCATTAATCAAATTCTGACAAACAGCTGTAGAGTTGCTCAAGCCAAAGGGCATAGTCATAGTGATCCTCAGGGGTATTTAATGCTTTTTCTTACATTCATCTGCTTCCTGATCCATCTGACGTCACAAACTTAATTAAATAGGTCAGGAATGAGTGGAAGAGGATATTGTTTTTTATTGGTGATTTTATTCAGTTCACAATAATCAATACAGCATCTTAAACTATCATCTTTTTTCCCATAAAGAAAGAAAAAAACCTGGTGAAACAGGAGAGCTGATAAGACCCTTATGGAAACAATAATAAATATAATCTTTCATGAGCTACCTTGGGACCTTGGGAAACTTGGGAGTCTGTTATGGTATGGATATACGGCGACATGTGTTGCCTGACAAGAAAGTTGCCCCACATTTTATGTCATATCATATATTTTAATGGTGTTGCAATGTGACATGCTGTAACAGTAACACAAAAAATCCATCCAAGTGGGATTTTTTTTGCGACTGTAGCGTTGCAGTCGCAGCATGTCACGTTGCGACACCATTTAAATACATTATATGAAATTTTCGCCATCTAGCCAAACCCTTTGTGTTGCTACACATGTCACCATGTAGCCATGCCTTTAGAAGCTCAATAGCACAGTCATAAGTTGTATCAGAAGAAAATGTCTAAGTACCAGAGTCAGAGAATACATCAAAATACATTTGGAACTCTATTTGACCAGGTCCCCCTCTCCCAATGGCCAACTTGACTAACCAAGCCACTATCACTTCTGAAAAGGAGCACTTATGGCAATAACTACAGTATACAGTAGGTAATTAAAGATAACACAATTAACTTCTTTGGGTAAACCTTGGATTTAGGCATCACTATATATACTCTCAAACACTGTTACTTTTCAGCTCATGTATCTGATCCATCCTGCAAGGTACAGCACTAAATTGCTCATCCTAATTGGTTGATTAATTTAAAAAATCTTCCTTTATATTTACTATTCCAGATATATGTTTAAAGTTCACCATTTTGTACATTGTTTCTCATGTCCCAAAGATGACCAATGTCAGCTGTGGGACCCGCACCTATAAGACAATGGGGGCATATCCTAGCGATATGCCCCTATTGTCCATGATGAGACAACCCCTTTAAGGTGTCAGTAAAGTTCATCAGTTCCAGCTTCAGATTTTTCCCAGATGTGTCTGCACATATGAAACTCATATTAATGAATGTGATGTGTTTGGTGAAAGAAAAATGAGAGGAGAACTGAAAAATAGCAGAGAGACAGTGGGAAAAAAAAATTACTAGGAAGTGGGGAAGTGATGAAACATGGAGCAATTACCTGAAAATGGGATGAAAGGATGAATGAAACGACAGAATGTCAAATTCATATAAGAGCTCTCTGCATAATTCTGCTTAAAAGATGGACTTATCGCTTTATTCTTGTAGAGCTGTACAGTGGGTCATAAGTTTAATTTCAGATTTAATGTGCTGAAAGAGAAAGCACTCGTGCACACGGTGGATCATGTACAGGGGGACAGACCTGAAGGGACATCTGCATGTCTTGGAGCATACCATGGTTATGTCTGTTTATCTTGTATAAAATATGCAGAGATGCAGCATAGGCTTATAGCAGTCTATGGGCAAACTATGACCAATCAATAGCACATTAATGCATGTAAAATATGTTTTTACGTGTTACCCATGTAACATTCCATCATGATTAACAATTTGGGTTGCCATCTTCTAAAATGCTGCATGTTCAACACAGAGGTTTATTCTGTCTAAGCAGAATACACAGCATTATGCTAACTCCACCTTTATTGTATGAGTATTCTTATAAGGCTAACTTGATAGAGATATAGATAATTTCGGATTATCATTTACAGCAAGTTGAAGATAAAATGATCTCCAAAACGCATAACGTTAAACATGAAACACACTTTTCAACATTTTAAGCAACATCAGTGTATTATTTTGGTTTTGTACAATTTGAGAGTGAAAAAGGAAAAGAGTACCTTGCAAACATTTGGGAACCCAAGGAGATTTGAGCACTCAGATAACTTTGACCAAGGTGTCAGACCTTAAATAGCCTGATAGGGTTAAGGCTTGTTCACAATCATCGTTAGGAAAAGCCAGGTGATGCACATTTCAAAGCTTTATAAATACCCAGACTCCTCTAACCTTGTCCCAAAAATCAGCAGCTATGGGATCTTCTAAGCAGCTGCCTAACACTCTAAAAATGAAAATGGTTGAGACCCACAAAGCAGGAGAAGGCTATAAGAAGTTAGAAAAACATTTTCAGGTTGCCATTTCCTCAGTTCGAAATGGCAATTAACAGGAACAGTGGTGGTTAAGAAAAGGTCTGGAAGACCAAGAAAAATTTAGGAGACCATTGCTAGAAAGGCAAATCAGAACCCCCGCCAGTAAGAAGTTTGCAAAACAACATCTAAACAAGCCTAAGAAAAGGTTAAGATAGAACTCTTTGGCCACAATGAGCAAAGTTATGTTTGGAGAAAAAAGGTCACAGAAAGTCATAAAAAGAACACCTTTTCAACCATGTATCATGCTTTGGGGTTGTGTTGCAGCCTGTGGTACATAGAACATTTAACAGGTAGAAGGAAAAATTGATTCCATGAAATTCTGGAGGCAAACTGTTAAAAAGCTGAAGTTGACAAGAGGAAGACTTCTAACAAATGGATCCTAAACACACCTCAAAATCCACAATAGACTCAAAAGATGCAAACTGAAGGTTTTACCTTGGCCCTCACAGTCCCCTTTTTATGATAACCACTAAGTTCTGAAGAGTTATAGGTAGCCCAGGCCTGTTCTAGGTATACAGGAAAAGACAAGCTCTTGACAGTATCTATTTTTGGTATTTTATGGCAGGTTATAGAGCAGTTGCATTTTTGCAGTAATTTGCTCAGTAGTTTGACACAACTATACATATATCTGTTGTAATGATAGGTTCTGTTTGACATGAGTTATTGGCATGCCCACATGCAGGTATATGGGTCAAGGACTTTGGAAATCAGGTAAGCAATCTGCTGATGTACAGATATGACCACAGAATATCTATCTGACAAGTGTAAGCATATTTCAGTCATGCTGAACTGACCTGTGTGCTAGTATGAACTTTTTAGATTTAAAGGCCATACCACAGTGAGGACAGAAGTTATGTGTGTGCGATAGGAAGATCAATGGGTGTCAATGTAACAATGACAATGCGAAGGAATGTATGCTATATTCACGATTATATGGTGTAGACTAGGGCTGGCCAACCTGCAGCTCTCCAGCTGTTGTAAAACTACAACTCCCACCATGCCCTGCGGTAGGCTGATAGCTGTAGGCAGTCTGGGCATGCTGGGAATTGTAGTTTTGCAACAGCTGGAGAGCCACAGGTTGGCCATCCCTGGTGTAGACAATGACTCTGGAAACTACTAAATTTATATGGGCATCATCATAATGTATCCATGATGCATTTATTTGAAACAGATCAGACAGTCACCACCTATCACCAATACTTACACCTAGAACCTCCCTAAATTCCTCCTCCTGGACACTCACTTATCATTCTAGTCCCTAAACTGCCAAAAAAGCCAAAGAAAATTAATTTCTTTAAACCCGGGGAATATTGCCTACTCAACCAAAGCCCTTAGGTACCAGCAAAAAAATGTAATTAATAATTTGGTATGGCCACTGAGTTATTCAATAAAAGCTATCTGTATAGTGCCACCTGCTGTTTGTTCTTTTCCTTATATCTTTAACCTCCTCAGTAACATTGATGAGGTGGACACACATGCTCATTTCCTTTCTTCAACCACCACATGTACTGTTAGAAGCTTTGACAGCTACAGGAAGAGAGCTGCAGCAAAAGGCACACGCCCCCTGGCCTTTCTGCCTGAAGAGGAGCTAGCAGAGAAATTGGGGCAATGAATGAAGAATTCTCTGGATCCATGTTAGGAACAGACTGATTCTAACTTGGTTAGAAGGAAATATTTATGTACTATACAATGTCTGGTTATCCTTTTGTATATTAACCCCTTAAAGCATAATCATGTACATGTACATAATTATGCTCAAGAGGTTATATGGAGATGGCTGCTGCTCTGAAGCCGAATATGGTAATTTAACCCCTCAGATGCCGTGGTCAATAGCAATTGTGGCATCCGTGGCCTCATGCACACAACCATATCCAATTTTTCAGTCCGCAAATTATTGATCCACAAAACACCGATACCTGCCATGTGCATCCTACATTTTCCCTTCCGCAATGTTACGACTGTAGGTAGGGACAGAAAAGGACAGTGAGCCCTAAGGCTAGAACCCAGTCGGCTTTCCCGACCTACTTGCAGTACAATTCCTACATAGCTGGACCGCAACTGGTCAATGGTCCCTATGATATTTAAGTGCAGAGATGGACAAACAGCAATGACTGACAAACACAATACCAGAGTAATATATAAATGGATCATAACCAGACAAGCTATGCAGTACCAAACTAGAGACAGAGAGTGGTCAGAAGACAAGCCGGGCTCAGAGAAACGAGCAATCCAATAAGCACAGTAACAAGGAACCAGGAATATAGCTAGTAAGTCACAGACTATCACTGGCAAGGATGTATGGCCAGATAGGGGTTTAAACACTAACACACAGTAATAGAGCAGCTGAGCAATCAGCCCACTGCTAATCTCCCCCAGCACACACCTGCTGCAGGGAGAAACAGAGCATTGCATCCTGTTACCAACAGGGGGCATGGCTCAGCAGCATGTCTCTCCCCGCATAGCCGTGCCGAACCTCAGGGTCGCACCTCTGGAGCCCAGACAGGTAAGTTTCTTAAATGCAGATCCTGCAGTACTTTTTAAATGCCTATTCTTGTCAGGAAAACAGAGGACATATTCTTTCTTTTGTGGAGCCGTGGAATGAACGTATGCATGTGGACAGCACACAGTGTTGTTTTTGCATCTTTTGCATGAGGCCTTAGGCAGAGGGTGTTGGCATGGCTTAGCAGGCAGTGTCTCAGAATGCCATAGACCACAATATTATTCTATTGCAGTGTATGGGACAAGCAATCAGAAGTTTGCAGGTTCCAGTGTCATAAAGGGACTAAAAGTTTTGGAGTAAATTAAAAAATCACCACCCTTTCCCAATTTTACATATAAAACTAAATAATATAAAATAGACAGCCATTGCTGCTTCCCCAAATGCCCGAACAATTAACCTCTTAGTGACCAACTATATGCCTTTTTACGGCAGTCACTTAGGGGCCTTAGGCTTGGTTGGCCCAGTCTAAGCGCTGAACGGGTCCCCTGTGCAGCAGAGAGCGGGGGCTTAGCTCTCACTTGAGAGCCGTGCTCCTGCTGTAACAGACCGGACCGGCAGGAATGCCAATTCGGACTGTTTAACTCCTTACATGCCGCGGGCAATGCCTCTTGCCACATGTAAGCGGTGGCAGAGGGAGCGGACTCCCTCTGTCGCTCATCGGCACCTCGCAAATACGTTCGCGGGGTGCTGATGTGTGAATAGGCTGGCTGGGACCTGGTGTAGCGCCCAAGCCTGCCTTGTGTTCCTCTTTTCTAATTGCAAAAATAACATATTTAGTATTACTGCGTCCCTGCACTACACAAATAGCATGTACATTATCCCCTTCAGTGAATGCTATAAGAAAAAAAAAAACTAAAAATGCCAGAATTGCTAATTTGGCATCTAGGAACTGCACCAGCGCTGACTAGGAAGGAACCCCTTTAAATTATGGATTATGTGCAACGGGAGATCTTTTAGGGGTGATTGTTATTGTGAGAAGTAAAAATAGTACATAGTAATTGTAATGTTTTACATTGCAATTGTATAGAAATAAAACCAAGGGAAAACTGAATAGACGTAGGAGAGTCCAGCACTTCACTCGAATTGGTAAAATATGGTAAATTTATTTAATACAAACAGAGTGAAAAACATTGTCACATAATAAATCCACTTGTACTTCTTGAAAAACATATTCTTAATCATAAATGCTGTTAAGATTAAGAGACAATTTTTTTGGAATGCGTTAAGTGTGAAGGTGTTTTGAACTCCTATATGATTAAGTAAACCTGCCATATTTTACGGAGTGGAGTGCTGCCATATTTTACAGAGTGGAGTGCTGCCATATTTTTCCGAGTGGAGTGCTTCTGTATTTTACCGAGTGGAGTGCTGCCATAATTTACCGAGTTGAGTTCTGCCATATTATACCGAGTGGAGCGCTGCATATTTTACAGAGTGGAGTGCTGCCATATTTTACCGAGTTGAGTTCTGCCATATTATACCGAGTGGAGTG
The DNA here is from genome assembly GCA_033119425.1 of Bufotes viridis. NCBI lineage: Eukaryota > Metazoa > Chordata > Amphibia > Anura > Bufonidae > Bufotes > Bufotes viridis. Next base: position 469,987,138 of record CM065589.1, read on the forward strand.
CTGCATATTTTACAGAGTGGAAATCTGCATATTTTACAGAGTGGAGTGCTGCCATATTTTACCAAGTGGAGTGCTGAACTGTTTTATTGCTATTTTGTGAATAACTTTAGCATCATTATGGTACCATGTACCAGACTGGTAACAAAATTCTGCTGATGTGGTGCTGACAAAAATCCAGTGTTCTATACTAAACAAGGGAAAACTGAGTATGGACATAAAATAATGACAAAACATTAGCAACCTAAAATAATGATATTAAAATTAATTGACATCTATTTCTAGTGGATTGATAACAAATGATACTAAAACATGCTAAAGAAATAAACACAAAAATAAGATATTTATATTATCCTCTGTAAGTACCGAATAAGTAGAAAGTATAATTCTGAGTGTAACAGTTAACAGAAAGTCCATCCCCAGATTATAATTAAAGTATAGTTTTTTATTTTAAATAGTGTATTGGTACTATTTAAAATAAGGAACTATAATTAATGAGGATAATATACATATCTTACTTTTGTTTAGATTTTTTGTAGTACATTTTAGTATCTCTTTTGTTCTCAATCTACTATATATGGATGTCAATTCGTTTTAACATTATTTTGCTTTTTTTTTATGTTTTGTCTACTACTATTAAAATGTCGAAAGGTTACATGCCTGGAGGGTTTTGACTTTTCTTACTTTTTCACTTGCAATTTTATCGGCTCAATAAGGCACATACAGCAACGTCATAACTCGGCACGTAAGGCCATCCATATTTTGTTTTGGAAAGGGTAAGCCGCTGTTATTCTTAACATAAAATAATGAAATAAAAATGATTTTAAGTAAAGTTAAATATAAAAATAGCAATCAGCCCCTGCTGTGACCTCATTCAATTACATTGTACTTAAATGTTGCCTTGTAGAAGTTGAAAACATTAGTATTGTTGACATCTACAGGACTTATTGGCAGTAAGTTATTTATGAAGCTTTTTGACCTTCACTCGTCGTTTAATGTCTGAAAACTAAAATGTGTCATATCACTCACTCATATCAGTCTGGGTGGTGAATAGCTCCCAGCAACGGAACTTAGGTATTTCCAGATGTACAACAAGGAAGATACTGTATATCTTAATGACATATTTTTTTTGTAAAACCTTATACTAAGATTGTAATTGCTAACCTTTTTCTTTATTTTATGTTCTTTTATGTTGTTTAGATACTTATAGGTTTGTGCTGGATTCTTAGAGACCCTGTTATGCAGGGTGGCCCACGAAAAAATAGCTTGCCTCTAATATTTCATGGTTTGATAAATTGTTCACATAGGAGCGAACTGTGAGCAAGGGCTTATAGGCACCACGTTCCCCAGACTTGTCCACATTTTTATCTATGGGGAAATTTTAAACAGAAAGTGTAACAATCCACATACTTAAGAAAAAATAATAATAATTGCTCGTTCATCTTATCATAGTATTGCTGGAGGTGGGCTCCTTTTTCATCGGCCACCCTGTATATCTTTTTTTACATTTATAAAAGGGTTGGTTGATGGCATGTCGCTGGTGATGACATATGTGCCATCAATGTCAGATAGGTGCGAGTCCCACTTCTAAGGACTGTCTCCTGTCTCCAGAAGGAGGCCTTAAAAGTGAAGGAGTGCACACCATGCATGCACTGCGTGCTCACCGTTCACCTCTATGGGAGTTCTGAAAATAGCTGAGAGAGCACGCTTGGCTATATTCGGAAGTCCCATAGTGGTGAATGGAGAGCATACCACGCAAGCGCAGCCACCTCTCCATTCACCGCTATAGGACTGCCGGTATTAGCCGAGCAATCCGTTTTTAGAATAGGTCCCAAAAATGGAAAAAAAATTCAACCATTCCAGTAACTCTGCAAAACAGCCACTCCTAAATATTAGTGGAATTTAAGGTCACCTTGTTTGCATCTGCTCCATGCATCAATGGTCATTGGGATTCTGCTATATGTAGCCTACTGCTTTTTGTTTTTTAAATCTTGTTTTTTTCAAAAACATTTGGAAGTACAGTTTTATCCTTATCCGAGCATTCATGAGGACATGTTTTATCTATGTCTTGGTAAAACAAGGTTAAACATCTATGACAGCTCTCTCTATATAATTATGTATACTCTAGTCTATAACCTGTACAGCCTTACTGCTTAACAGCTCCAGCAGCCATCTGTATTTCTTCTGGTAAAGAAATTCAAAGTAAGATAACATTTCCTGATCCTGCACACCACAAAAGAATGATAACAGCTTTGCTCTGTCAACAGTACTGCGGCAGCAAGAGGAAAGCCGGCCACCTGAGGGAATGATAGCCATGTTGTTACTTGCCAAACATTCCTGCATGCTGAGAAAGAAGAACTCATCCTTAGTGTAAATCTGCTTCATTCCCCGCAGTATAATTATCATCTTATTTGACCTTCCCCTGAGCTATGCGGGCAATAAATGGCTATTTCATGAGGCAGCATGCAGCTATTTAGATTTCTTTCTTTCTTTTTTTTACTAGAATCTGCCATTGTATAGTGAAGAGCAGTCACATACTTGACTGTCTGGAATCCACTTGGACTTCAAAAAGGTGCCATGTTTTACGAGCTCTGTGGCAGCCAGTAAAACATACAGACTAATATTAGATGCAAGCATAGCCACCTCAGCTGTTAGTAAAAATTATTTGACGCAATGCCAGTAGTGAACCTAAACTTAACAGTATGTGTTGCTAGGGAACTTTGCAAAGTCAATACAAAACCCAGTCAATGAATGTTCTTATTCAGAAGAATTGTAAATAAGTGATCCCTCAAAATACAATGGTCTCAGGATACAATATTTTCAACATACAATGGTCTTTTCTGACCCATCATAAGTTGAAACTAGATTCAACATACAATGCCTTAGACTCAGATCCATCCAATCAAGGTCACTTCTCTGGTAAAATAGCTGTAATAGTTGCTAGTTATCAGCTATTCCTGACTGTTATTTGTAAGGACTTGTTTTATCTGTCTTAGTTATCTGCTTATTTTTTCTTAAATCTTTATTTTCTCTTATTTTAGATGACATTTTAAAGCTTTGGAACCGATTACTCAACTTACAATGGTTTCAACATACAGTACAATGGTTTTCCTGGAACCAATTAATATTGTAACTTGAGGGACCACTTGTATTTGAAGGCATCGTTAGGCAGTTCCCCAAAAATTTTTACAATCAGAGCTGGCATGTTTGAATTTATCTTTGTATGGACGGTTCCCATCTCTCTTATTAAATGTCATCTCCTTCTGATACTTCTAATTTCTTAAAATCATGATAAAATATCTCTAGACTCACATTTATGTTTTTTTTTAACTTAAATTGGGGCAACACGGTGACCAGTGAACTGAATAGAGTCCAAGTGCGACTCATAAGTTGCCATGACTGTGACCCCAGAATCGCAAAAAATCCAGCATATTGCAATTTTGGGGTCACGGACACGGCAACTTGAGAGTCATGCTTAAACCCAATTTAGTTTAATGTCTTCCTTGCTTCACAGTGACAGTTTGTCTCATGAAGGTTGTTGAAGCCATGATTGTCGTGCAGTCTCAGCCTTAAAGAGACCTTGTTTCAATTTGTTTTTCATCTTTCACCTTAGAAAATCTGTCTGTGTCAACTTAAAAGAATATAATGTTTATAGATAAGCGATAAGTGTCTAAAAATTTTATTCGGGTCCGATTTTATTCTAATTAAAAATACTCTCTCTATCCCTTTCCCTCTCTGATTCTCATGAATCAAATCACTTAAAATTTGGAGTGGATAGAATCAGAATTTATTAAAAAGTTTGGTCGAATTCAGAATTTCTAGAATTAATTTGTCCATCTCGATTAATAATTAATAATTTTATGTTGGACTCTTGGTTTTTTTTTTAGGCCCCCAACATTCACAGTGCCTTGAAAAAGTATTCATTCCCCTTGAATTTTTCCACACTCTTTCACGTTACACCCACAAACTTAAAGGGGTATTCCCATCTGAGACAATGGGAGCATATCACTAGACTAAGAACAGAGCGAGGAAGGTGGTGACCAGCAAGTGTGTTCAGGGTGATGTGCACTGTTAGTTTTCAACCACACATAGCGTTTAGCATTTTGGCCAAAAAGTTCCAATTTGGTCTCATCTGACCAGAACATCTTCTTTCATATGTTTGAGACTTCTTATGGCTTGCTTTCAAAAATGACTTTCTTCTTGTCACTCTTTCATAAAGGCCAGAATTGTGGAGTACACTACTAATAGTTGTCCTATGGACAGGTTCTCCCAGGGGCAGTGCCTGGCTGTTCCTGACATGTCTGTGCATTAACCTTTTGCATGTTGCAGGGCTCCCTTTCTCCCCCTATCGGGTCCTTGCACTTCGGAGTCTCTGTCCCGATGGCTGCTGTGTCAGCGATGCCTTACACAGGCATCAGAGTCTGCCAGCTTTGGAAGTCTATGAGAATCAGCCCCAGTCTCCATAAAAATATCACATGATCCACCTGTCAGGTGAACGACATAAAAAAAAAAAGAACTAAAAACTGTGCCAAAAGAGTCATTTTTTGGTCACCTTCCCTCATAAAAAGTATAATACCAAGCGATCCAAAAGTAGGTACCCCAAAATGTTATCAATGACAATATCACCTCATCCCATAAAAAAGGAGCCCCCATATAAGACAATCACCAGAAAAATAACAAAACATGATTTTTACTTTTCAAAAATTCTTTTACTGTGTAAAAAAAAAAAAAGACATATTGGCTATTGCCATGTCTGTCTATAAACCCCACGATCTGTTTAAGAACGGGAGAGAAATGTGCGCATATCACACTCTCTCTCCTCGCTCCTGAGGATGGAATCAAGGGCCCATAGACTTCTATGCAGAAAGGAGGGAGAGTGCACATCTCCACTCATTCCTCGTTCTAGAGGTTGGTGGGGGTCACAGCAGTCAGATGCCCACTGGTCTAAATTATTTATATGTCTCTATGACATACTGTATCAAAAGCTTTTTAAAAAGTTATATCCTCCCAGCCCAATTCCCCCAATGAATGCTGCACATCGTGTTCTCCTCAGAAGCAGTAACGATGGAGTGATGTCATTGCACCTGCTGAGCTGAGCAAGAGAGCACACAGGCTGGGGAATGACGCCTGTGCTGTAATGGATGACAGACAGAGCAGCCAGCGGACTCTAGTCTAATATCTGTCATCCATTACGACCCGGGCTCCCATCTGCCAGGACTCACACAGTAATCATCACTGTGTGTGTGGGCACTGGCAGGCAGGTCTCCGGCCCTCTGCTACTTCTGCCCTTGGTGCCAATGTATAACATTGGATATAGTCAAATTTGGTAACGGAAAGCAATAGTGCTGACATATTTGGCTTAAAGCAGCAGTGTTGCGCAATGCTGAGCTAAAATACCTGGAGTAGCTGTGCTGTAGTGGTGCTGGATGGTGCTGAACCATGAATGTGCAGTGGTGAAGCAGAGCTGAAACACACCTGGAGTATTGAGCTATAGTAGTGCTGTAGAATGCTGAGCCATGGACATGCAGTGATGAAACACACCTGGAGTAGCTGAGCTGTAGTGGTGCTGCACAATTGCATTTGTTATGGGAGCGGGTACTCCTTTATGGTTTCAATTGTTGGCCCCTTTATTTTTGCCGCAATATGTATTGAATTTACTCATTGTAGTTTGGGCATGAGGGTCAACGTTGGTCTTAGATTGGTGCTGCTCAATGCTGAGCTGTGGACATGCAGCAAACATAGTAACATAGTAACATATTAACATAGTATATAAGACTGAAAAAAGACATTTGTCCATCCAGTTCGGCCTGTTTCCTACAAGTTGATCCAGAGGAAGGCAAAAAACCCCTGTGAGGCAGAAGCCGATTTTCCCCACTTAAGGGGAAGCAGATATGAAAGACACCTGGAGTAGCCGAGCTATGGTTGGCGTTGCAGAAAACCAGGCAGGCTGGCATCAGGAGCAGACATGACACATGCATAGGTTAGTAGACAGGTAAGAACAGTAAAATTATTAGGGTATGTTCATATGTTTAAGTTTTTGTTGCAGTTTTTAAAGCCAACATTAGGAATGTTTTAAAGGCATATACTACTTCTACGGCGCAGCATGGCAGTGCATGGTCGGAGATCGCCGGACTAAAAGTACTGCAGGTCCGACTTTTTAGTCCGGCGATCAATGCCTGCGCTGTAGCTCTGCCCCCCGCCTCCATTAAATTCAATGGGGACGGAGCTGCAGCACGGCAGCACACGGGTACTTGCGGCATGGCGGATCCGGCGTGCTGTTCACCTGCCGGAACAGCCTGCAGGAAAGCAATGCCGCTAGTGTGAAAGTACCCTTAGATGAATGGAACTGATTTTAAGTAACAGAAATTTTCTTAGGGTGAAGGCACTGTAAGGATATGTTCAGACTGTGATTTTTCTGCGTAGATTTTTTGGCAGACTCATAAAATTCTGCACAGAAAGTGCATTCAATCCACCTCCCATTGATTTCAGTGGGAAAAACCGCCTGGTAATTTACACAATATGTTTTCTTCTATTTGATAAAATAGCAGTATGGAGAAAGTGATATGTTAATTCCTGGTGCAGATTTTGCATCAAATCTACATCTAAACTTCCCATCCAAATAGGAAAACTCTGTGTGAACATATCCTGCCGGTATAAGTACACAGCGCTGCGGACGCATACCACGTTGCCTTACAGGCCACAGTGAGCTCTTGTTAAACTAATAAGGAATACACTGTGTAGAAGGTCTGAACTGGTAAAGGCTGCTCGACACCCACAATACCAAATGACAATTAATAACGCAAAACGACTAAACAGTGCTCAATTTTTTAACAGGAGCAAGCTGTGGCCACGAAGTGTGAGACCAAGGCATGACCATGTCACAATCAGGACATGACCACAACATGTAGTGATACCCTTACACAGAGAATGACAGCAACAGCATATTATACATAGCGGAAGCTATTATATCACAATGAGAACGTTTACTCATGTCAGTGCACCTAGACGCTGCCTCAAATTTCCATCCAGACCTAGTAGACCTAAAGGTTATATCCAATGGGCCGTTGTGATGTCACAGCCAGCAAGCAGAAGGTAAGTGATGGTGTACTATATTCAACAATATAAATATTATAATAAGGTGAAGTCATGGAAATATGCGAATTAGGCGATGTTATAGAATATTATAATGATGTAATGTCATAAACATATTATAATGAGGTGATGTCACAAGCAACCAGCAAACAGATGTTGGCGCGCCATAATCTTCTCAGTTGTTCGCTGCCTCTTCTAGAGTTTTAGTGTATAGCATCTCGTTTGCCTTCAAGCAAATTTTTGGATTTTGGCACTACTGCCACTGCAGTCTACTTGCTACTGCCTTAACCACTTCAGCCCCCCTAGCTTAAACACCCTTAATGACCAGGCCACTTTTTACAATTCCGCACTACACTACTTTCACCGTTTATTGCTCCGTCATGCAACTTACCACCCAAATGAATTTTACCTCCTTTTCTTCTCACTAATAGAGCTTTCATTTGGTGGTATTTCATTACTGCTGACATTTTTACTTTTTGCTATTAATCAAAATTACCGAAATTTTGCAAAAAAATGACATTTTCACTTTCTGTTGTAAAATTTTTCAAAAAAAACTACATTTCTATATAAATTTTTCTCTAAATTTATTGTTCTACATGTCTTTGATAAAAAAATCCAATAAGTGTATATTTATTGGTTTGGGTAAAAGTTATAGCGTTTACAAACTATGGTGCAAAAAAGTGAATTTCTGCATTTTGAAGCAGCTCTGACTTTCTGAGCACCTGTCATGTTTCTTCAGGTGCTAGAATGTCAGGAAAGTATAAATACCCCCAAATTACACCATTTTAGAAAGAAGACACCCCAAAGTATTCGCGGAGGGGCTTGGTGAGTTCATGTATCATTTCATTTTTTTCACAAGTTAGCGGAAAATGACACTTTCTGAGAAAAAAAAAAAAAAAAAAAAGTTTCAATTTCTGATAACTTCTGGCAAAAAAAAAAAAAATCTCAGACGGACTCACTATGCCCCTCAGTGAATACCTTGGGGTGTCTACTTTCCGAAATGGGGTCATTTGTGGGGTGTGTTTACTGTTCTGGCATTTTGGGCGGGGCTAAATTGTGAGCCGCCATGTAAAACCTAAAGGTACTCGTTGGAATTTGGGCCCCTTGCGCACCCAGGCTGCAAAAAGTGTCACTCATGTGGTATCGCCGTACTCAGGAGAAGTAGGGCAATGTGTTTTAGGGTGTATTTTTACATACACCCATGTTGGAGTGAGAGAAATATCTCTGTAAATTGTCAACTTTGTATAAAATTTTTTTAAAAGTTGTCGTTTACAGAGATATTTTTCACACAAAGTATGGGTATATATAAAAATGCACCCCAAACACATTGCTACTTCTCCTGATCTGCGACCCATGTGTGCCACTTTTGCAGCTAGATGCGCAAAGGACCCTAAAACCAATGAGTACCTTTAGAATTTCACAGGAGCATTTTTACGCATTTGGATTCAGACTTCTTCTCACGCTTTAGGGGCCCCTAAAATGCCAGGGCAGTATAAATACCCCACATGTGACCCCATTTTGGAAAGAAGACACCCCAAGGTATTCTGTGAGGGGTATGGTGAGTTCATGTAAAATTTTATTTTTGTCACAAGTTAGTGGAATATGAGACTTTGTAAAAAACAAAATTAAAAAAACAAAAAAAAACAATTTCCGCTGACTTGTGCCAAAAAATAAAAATTCTGTGGACTCACCATGCCCCTCACAGAATACCTACAGGTGTCTTCTTTCCAAAATGGGGTCACATGTGGGGTATTTATACTCACCTGGCATTTTAGGGGCCCCTAAAGTGTGAGAATCCAAATGCATAAAAATGGCCTGTGAAATCCTAAAGGTACTCATTGGTTTTAGGGCCCCTTTGCGCATCTTGGCTGCAAAGAAATGTCACACATGTGGTATCGCCGTACTCAGGAGAAGTAGGGCAATGTGTTTTGTGGTGTATTTTTACATATACCCATGCTGCGTGTGAGAAATATCGCTGTAACGACAACTTTTTAAATTTTTTATTCAAAGTTGTCAATTTACAGAGATATTTCTCTCACCCAATATGGTATATGTAAAAATACACCCCAAACTACATTGCCCTACTTCTCCTGATGCGGCGATACCACATGGTGACACTTTTGCAGCCAAGATGCGCAAAGGCCTAATTCAATGAGTACCTTTTAGGAGGGCATTTTACGCATTTTTCTTCTCACGCTTTAGGGCCCCTAAAATGCCAGGGCAGTATAAATACCCACATGTGACCCCATTTTGGAAGAAGACACCCCAAGGTAATCCGTGAGGGGCATGGCGAGTTCATAGAAGATTTTTTTGGCACAAGTTAGTGGAAATTGATTTTTATTGTTTTTCTCACAAAGTCTCCCTTTCCGCTAACTTTTGACAAAAAGTTTAATTTTTCATGGACTCATTATGCCCCTCAGCGAATACCTTGAGGTGTCTTCTTTCCAAAATGGGGTCACATGTGGGGTATTTATACTGCCCTGGCATTTAGGGGCCCTAAAGCGTGAGAAGAAAATGCGTAAAAATGCCCTCCTAAAAGGTACTCATTGGTTTTAGGGCCCCTTTGCGCATCTTGGCTGCAAAAAGTGTCACTCATGTGGTATCGCCGTACTCAGGAGAAGTAGGGCAATGTGTTTTGGGGTGTATTTTTATATATACCCATGCTGGGTGAGAGAAATATCTCTGTAAATTGACAACTTTGAATAAAAAATTTAAAAAGTTGTCGTTTACAGCGATATTTCTCACACACAGCATGGTATATATAAATACACCCCAAACACATTGCCCTACGTCTCCTGATGCGGCGATACCATGGTGACACTTTGCAGCCAAGATGCAAAGGCCCTAAAACCAATGAGTACCTTTAGGATTTCACAGGACATTTTTACGCATTTGGATTTTCACGCTTTAGGACCCCTAAAATGCCAGGGCAGTATAAATACCCCACAAGTGACCCCATTGTGGAAAGAAGACACCCAAGGTATTCCGTGAGGGCATGGCGAGTTCACAGAAAAAAAATTTGGCACAAGTTAGCGGAAATGGTATTTTTTTTTTTTTTTTTACAGTCTCACATTCCACTAACTTGTGACAAAAATAAAATTTTGCATGAACTCACCATACCCCTCACGGAATACCTTGGGGTGTCTTCTTTCTAAAATGGGGTCACTTGTGAGGTTTTTGTACTGCCCTGGCATTTTAGGGGTCTCCATAATCATTACGTATGGCCAGAATTAGGAGTTTTTGCGATTCTCCTTATATTGACCATACGGGTAATGAAATTTTTCCGTTCAGCCTCTGCGCTGAAAGAAAAAAATGAACGTCTGAATTTTCCATTCACATTGATCAATGTGGATGAAAAAATCTCTAAAAAATATGCAAAAAAAAGAGGAAAAGCTATAAAGCTGCGATCGCTAAGGGACCCTAAGGCCTCATTCAAGCGTCCGCAATTCTGTTCCGCAAAATTTTGCGGAACAGAAATGGATACATTCAATTCTATGGGGACAGACTTTGTCCCGCTCGGATCCGTAATTGCGGATCCGTAATTGAAGATCCACAAAAGTATAGAACATGTCCTATTCTTGTCCGCAATTGCGGACAAGAAAAGGCATTTTCTATATAGTTCTGGCAATGTGCGGATCCGCCAAAATGCGGAAAGCACATTGCTGGTGTCCGTGTTTTGCGGATCCGCGGATTTGCGGATCCGTGGATCCGCAAAACACATGCGGACATCTGAATGAGCCTTACAGGGGTGATCAGTGACAGGGGGTGACAGGGGGTGATCAGGGGGTGACATGGGAGATCAGGGGTTAATCAGTGACAGGGGGTGGTGGGTGGGTGGGGGCGGTGGGGGGGTTGTGTGGTGATTGGTGCACTTTGATATTTTTTCTCTGGTGGTCCCAAGCAAAGGGACCACCAGAGAAGCGAGGCAACAAGCAGATCAGGCGCTGTTCACAGAACAACGTCTGATCTGCGATTTTTTCTGCCATATACAGCCTGCCAGCGCACGATCGGCGCTGGCAGGCTGTAGTATAACTACATGCGAGCGCACCGATGGCGAGATGACGCGCCGATGCGTCCGATCAGAGCTACAGGGCCGCCGCCAGGACGCAATCCTGCGTGCGGCGGTCCTGTAGCGGTTAAAGCACGAAAACTCTTCTGAGTGCAAAGCAGTTCCTGACTAGAGCGGAGTATAAAAAATATGTATACTGCCTGTTTTCTGCTCGTTCTCTGCCTGTTCCTCGGAGGTCACCTAGAGGCCAGGCCGCTTCCAAATAAGCAGGAGAACAATGAGCCACAGGAACAGCTTAGCTCTGGATATGAGGAGGAAAATATGAAAGGCCCCACAGTTCCACTGTCATGACCAAGATTCAAAGTCATCATGAATCGGAAGAAGAACAGAGACAGAGGATACTTTATCCGCCCTCCATATATACCCAGTGGAAGAAAAATGGAAGATACCAGCAACCAAACAGAAAGACAAAATTATCATGTACAGGGACTTCAGCAAGAAGGACATCGCTCGCAGGTCAATGATGAATTTTGTAAAGATTGGACTGGCATGCTATCGGCATGTTATCTTGTACATGCCTTCATGCTCTCAGAATGTTATATTTGGAGAAACAATATCCTCTCAAGGAATAAACTTATGGTCAGAACAGGTGGAGAAACATCAAGAGCCCCGCCAATCAGCTATTTGAGAAGGAACTGGCGCTGCTGAAAGCATCACCACTTTCTTGCAGTTTACCAAGCACAGCGTAATACAGGCTCGGACTTGCCCGCAGGGGAACAGTTGAATCCCCTGGTAGGCCCCTGAGCAAGGTGGGCCCCTAGCCCTCCACCCCATTCACAAGTGGCATATGATACAGTAGACAGAGGGCAGCAGACCGCACCTCAACCAACCCATGCTGACATAAAATACTCAGTTTAGTATTATAGATTCATTAGGTGGTTGAGATTACTTTTAGGTATAGAAGGCAGACCAGCTAGCATCTTCTTTCCCCAGGGACCTGCCATCTCAAAGTCGGTGCAGATTGCAGACTGTTGCTGATTGAGTAGGTAAGATTTGCATGTAGCTATACACTAGGCCCCCAGAATAAATTGAACTGGTAGGCCCTAGGCACCTTAGTCCAACACTGTTTGTAACAACCTGCTCTATAAAAATATCACATGATCTATCCCATCAGGTGAATGATGAAAAAAAAAAAAAAATGTGCTAAAACTGTCACCTTGCCTCACAAAAAGTGTAATACCGAGTGATCAAAAATCATTTGTACCCTAAAATAATAACAATGAAAATGTCACCTCACCTACAATAAACGAGCCCCCACATAAGACAATCACGAGAAAAATAAAGAAAATATGGCTTTAGAAAATGGCGACTCAAAAAGAAGACTGGGTTGTGCAATCTTGCGACCACATATGGGGTGTTACTGTATTCAGGAGAAAGTAACAAATTATGATTTCCTTTTGTCTTGTTACCCCTTGTGAAAAGGAAAAATTTGGGGCTAAATCAACATTTTATTGGAAGAAATTACATTTTTATTTTAATAGCCAAGTGTTTCTAAATTCTGTGAAATGCCTGTGGGGTCAAAGCGCTCAGTATACCCCTTGATAAATTCCTTGAGGGGTATAGTTTCCAAAATGATGTCACTTTTGGGGAACTTCTATTGTAGGGGTACCTGTCACCTGAGGGTCTCTTGAAATACAACCTAGTGCTCAAAAACCTTTTCAGCAAAATCTGCCCTCCAAAAACCTCATGGTGCTCCTTCCCTTATGTCCCCTGCATGTGCCCATAGAGCAGTTTACAAACATATATGGGGTGTTTCTGTAAACTGCAGAATCAGAGTAATAAATATTGAAGTTTTGCTGTTAACCCTTGATGTGTTTCAGGAAAAAATTGATTAACATTGGAAATCTGCAACAAAAAAAATAATTTGAAATTTGTGGCCACACATATGAGGATGTTCATGGTGGTATTATTGAATATAATCATTTCTTCTTGATCTTGTTATTTATGGCACTTTGCACTTTATATTGGTACATGTCTTCTTTATGATGCCCGTTCTTTTCTATATCAGTTGCCCTCCACCTGGAAGTTCGTGTTCGCCGGGTTCAGCTGAACTTCGCCACGAAGTTCGAGTTCGGGACCCGAACTTGACCCCGAACCACATTAAAGTCAATGGGGACATGAACTTTGGGGCACTAAAATGGCTCTAAAAAAGTCATAGAAAGGGCTAGAGGGCTGCAAAAGGAAGCAAAATGGGGGTAAGAGCAGGACAATTGCCCTGCAAACAAATCTTAATAGGGAAATGACTTAAAATAACATAAAATATAAAAAAAGTTTAAAATAATGATCTTGAACTAGGAGGCGGAGGTCAAAGTGGAGTTCAAAGAGATAGTGCGCTGGAGTATAACAATGGCTGGGTGAGGACAGTATATGTGTCTATTCTGTACAAGGTACGGACAAGTCCTGTGGGATCCATGCCTGGTTCATTTTAATAATACGTGAGCTTGTCCCAATTGACGGTGGACAGGCGGCTGCGCTTGTCTGTGATAACGCCCCCTGCCATGCTAAGCATACGTTTGGACAATACACTGGCCGAAGGGCAGGCCAGCACCTCCAAGGCATAAAGGGCAAGCTCAGGCCATGTGCCCAATTTGGAGACCCAGAAGTTGAATGGGGCAGACCCATCATTCAGTACAGTATAGGCGATGTGCACATGTACTATTCCACCATGTTGCTGAAATGCTGCCTCCTGCTAAGACGTTCCATATCAGCTGGTGGTGATGGTTGTTGTGGCATGCTGACAAAGCTTTTCCACATGTAGGCCATGCTAACCCTTCCTTTCTGAGGTGCTGGTAGTGCCCCAGCTGCATTGGCGAATTCTTCCTCATCCTCTGCCTTCGCCTTTGCTTCCACTGAGTCCCCGCTGTCAGGTGGGAATGCCATCAGCAGCGCGTCTACCAGCGTGCGCTTGTAATCCACATTTTCCGATCACGCTCCAGTGAGGGAATTAGGGTAGGCACTTTGTCCTTGTAACGGGGATATATATGATGGATAACACAGTTACATGAAATCAATTTATTGCTACAGATGACCATGAAAAGTTTCTATTATGGTATTAGTTAAAAAGATCAGTATAAAACATACTGAAAAATAGAGTTAGTACCAAATAAATTATAATTTCTCTCACGAGCGTAAGCAGTAAAAAATAGTCACTATAAAGTACTAGCACTTCTTATGAGCAATGCTATGGTGGAAACTAATTTCCCATTGAACTAATTGGTTGCGCATACTCCTTAAAGGGGACATTTGTAAAATGTCCACAGCATCTTATGCCGCCAGGAATGGAGAGGCGGTCATGCCTGCACAGCTTTCTGCAATCACATCTAGGAGACTTCTGAGCATAGAAGGTCAACCATGCTTGGCTATTTTTGTAAGTTCCATAGAAGTGACTCAAGAGAGCCATGCTGCATGGGTCCTGTCGATATGCTATAAATGTCCAGGTGGGACAAACCCTTACAGAAGTATCTCTCCATTTCTGTTGGAGTGAGATTGGATTCCATTCTTTAGATAGGAGCTGGTCTCAAAAGTAGGACCTGCTCCTATCAGACATTTATGGCATATCCTGTGATGTACCCGTATATACTCGAGTATAAGCCGACCCGAGTATAAGCCGACCCCCCTAATTTTACCCTAAAAAACTAGGAAAAGCAGTGACTCGAGTATAAGCCGAGGTGGATCTGTGGATGACACTGTTATGGGGGGATCTGTGGATGGCACTGTTATGAGGGATCTGTGGATGGCATCCACAGCCCCCCATCCCATAACAGTGCCTTTTACAGCCCCCCCATGCCATAACAGTGCCATCCACAGCGCCCCATCCCATAACAACGCCATCCACAGCCCCCCCATGCCATACCAGTGCCATCCACAGCGCCCCCATCCCATAACAGTGCCATTCACAGCACCCCATGCCATAACAGTGCCATCCACAGCACCCCATCCAATAACAGTGCCATCCACAGCCCCCATGCCATAACAGTGCCATCCACAGCACCCCCATCCCATAACAGTGCCATTCACAGCCCCCATGCCATAACAGTGCCATCTACAGCCCCCCCTTCCCCCCTATTACCGCTCCTAAATACCTCCTCACATGCCGCACTGAATACTACAGGCAGGCCGGGCGAGCGCAGCGTGACTGACGTCACGTGCCTGCGCCGCCTGCTTCATTCATAAAGCAGGCCAGGCAAGCACATGACATCAGTCAGTCAGCAGTGAGCGCACCGGCCCCGCCGCAAATGCCCGCCTCCAGCTCCTCCTCCCACTCCACTCTCCTTTTACGTGTATGACTCGAGTATAGGCCGAGTTCGTGTTTTTCGGCACAAATTTTGTGCTGAAAAACTCTGCTTATACTCGAGTATATACGGTACATTCTTAGCAGTGAGCCATTATCATTTAAATGGTCTTTTTTTGGCTAACATTGTTATGTCAGAGATTCCAATAACTAAAATCTCTGGCTGGTGCTGAATCGGTTTTTGGGGCTTGTTCTGAAAATCAGTGGTTGTTCTCATGGATTATATTAATGATATGGTATGATATGCATTTCCTCTTTGTTTTCCTTTGAAATCTCTACAATTAAAAGCTCGTTCACATGAAAGTTTTTTGTTTTCGGTATACAGGCCGTTTTTTGCGTTACGTATATGGTCTGTATACGGAACCACTCATTTCAATGGGTCCACAAAAAAAACTGAATGTACCTTGTATGCATTTTGTATCCGTATTTCCGTTTTTCCGTTCTGCAACATTTTGAATCAGGTCCTATTATTGTCCGCAAATCACGTTCAGTGGCTCCATTCAAGTCAATGGGTCCATATAAAAAACAGAATGCATACGGAACACATGTCCTTATGTCATCCAATTTTTGCGGATCCATGCTGTAAAAATGCTATGCCCAGCCCATTTTGCACATGTGTTGGAAATGGAACAGGAACAGAAACACAATGGATCCAAAAAATGGAACAACAGATCCTTGAAAAACGGACTGAAAAACCATACGGTCGTGGGAACAAACCCTAATACATATAAATTCTAGCAATTATAACAGGCATTGTAAGAAATAACATCAGATTCAGAATAAAGCCCCATTCACATGTCCGTGTGTGTTTTGCAGATCCACGGATCCGCAAAACACGGACACTGGCAATGTGCGTTCCACATTTTGCGGACCGCACATGGCTGGCACTCTCATAGAAAATGCCTATTCTTGTCCGCAATTGCGGACAAGAATAGGACATGTTCTATTTTTTTGCGGAACGGACGTGCGGACCCAGAAGTGCAGATCCACAATTGCGGATTCAGGCGGGACATAGTGTGTCTCCATAGAAATGAATGGGTCCTCAATTCCGTTCCGCAAAATGCAGAACAGAATTGCGGACGTGTGAATGGGGCCTACAAGCACATCACAAGTTTCATTAGATTTTCAGACTAGGTGAAAAAAAAAAATATCCTGTAGATTCTTATTTCAACATGCCTGATCCTTTGTGGAGTCAGGAGAAGTAGCTGTCATTCATCCTACATGTTTTTTTAAGTGTATGCCCCCCATAATATCCAACTTCTGATATATCTGGTTAAATGCTGATACTTTGTTATAGTTTGATCTGTACTGATGTGGTTTTGTCTTCACGTCTCTCCGATAAACCAGGTGCTTCCTGTATTCTTATCCACTAGATATTTGAATTACTAGACGGAATGTGATGTTTGCTTGTTTTTTTGGACTGGAAATGCATGCTAAGTTGTACTTTCTTTAGACTTGTACAAGAGGCTGGATCGATGCTACACTGCTATATAAGCCTGACATTGTATTTATGGCTGTATAAAGTCCTCATTGTATAGATACAGTAGTTGCCCTGAACTTCAGCTTGGACAACAGAAAGTCAAATTGCTCTCAAGTGTCTATAATAAAGGAAACAAATGTTTGCGAGCAGCTCACTCTTACCTACTCACAAGTGACAAAAGCTCAGCTGACAGTGGATACCCACACAGTAAATGCCACAGCAGAACTTCACAGACAGTAATTCTTATTTACTCTGTAAAATAAATGAACTGAAATAAAATTTGAACATATATCAAAAACTGCACATATCCATTTGTGCCAAATTTTTAAGAGGGAGATTTACCCATGTGGGGGTCTTATAGCCAAGGCAATTCTCCTCTGGGTGTGCAAATTAACTTTCCTTCAAAAACAAAGAGACCTGAGGTGTACTATTGCTCCTTATGGAGAACACCTGAGCACCTAGTAGGCATGAGGTCAAGTAATGCTCCTCTGGGTTTCTGGGAAAAGTTATGCAAATTAGCTTTCCTTATGAAAGGAGAAAAAATATTACATCTCCCGTTGAAAAGAATGAAGCAAATCTGCAGCAAACCATTATTTACACTGAATGCATTTCTAGAATAGAATACAACGCAGTGATTTACAATTTATCATCCCAATGTTATGGAAATAACTGATCAAATAACTGAAGTGTAAACTCAGCCTTATTGTGTGGCACAAATGGGACATTATTATTTTGTAGTGAGCTCAAAGGGAAATTTTTACTGTGTGAGGAACAAAAGGGGCACTAATACCCCATGGAACATAACTGAGGCAATGAGAGTGGCATAAAAGTTAGAAGGAGGACGGGAAATTTGTGTGTAGAGATTAACCTTGGCCTAGATAAAGAAGAAAAGGAAACCTGAACAACTGTAATAGATGTAGACTGCGCTTAATCAGTCTCATAGAAGTGAATTGACCAATGGACTGACATGTGCATTACTGCTTCATTCAGAGAGCGGACTCAGGGATCCTTCATTCTCAGGATTGTGGGGGTCTCTGCAGTTGTCCCCCCACCCATGATCTGATATTTATCACCTATTGTTAACACTGGTGATAAATAATTTTGATGGGATACCCCTTTAAATTGATGTATTGGTAGTAACATAATATTGAAATTTGACATCCACATTTTCTTAAAGGGATGTAGACTGTGGACTGGATGATTTAAATACATTATTACAATAGTAGGGCTAGAGTTTAAGCAGTTTTCTCTTACATTGTTGATCTACAGTGGCATGCAAAAGTTTGGGCACCCCTAGTAAAAATTACTGCTACTATGAACAGTTATGCAATCTGAAGATGAACTGATTTCTAAAAGTTATAAAATTAAAGATGAAACACACTTTACAAAATTTTAAGAACTGTCAGTGTATTATTTCGGATTTGTACAATTTTAGAGTGAAGAAAGAAAAGGGGTACCTTGCAAAAGTATTGGAATTTCGAGGACTCAGATACTTTTGACCAAGGTCTCAGACCTTAAATAGTGTGTTACGGTTAAGGCTTGTTCACAATCATCGTTAGGAAAGGCCAGGTGATGCAAATTTCAAAGCTTTATAAATACCCAGACCTCTCTAACCTTATCCCAAAAAACAGCAGCCATGGGTTCTTCTAAGTAGCTGCCTAACACTCTGAAAATTAAAATGGTTCAGGTCCACAAAGCAGGAGAAGGCTATAAGAAGATAGCAAAATGTTTTCAGGTTACCATTTCTTCAGTTTGAAACGTAATTAAGAAATAGCAGTTAATAGGGACAGTGGAGGTCAAGACAAGGTCTAGAATACCAATACAATTTCAGAGACAGCTGCATGTAGAATTGCTAGAAAGGCAAATTAGAACCCCCCCGCTTGACTCATGGGGACACCATGGCCTCTTCAAACAGCTGATTGATGGCGGTACCAAGAGTCGGGGCACCCCCATTCAGATATTGATGACCTGCAGGGCCCGGCAGTCACTGATAACCGTGCCCCTGCTTTATCCGACGGCATCTCTGTAAAAGCCTATGATGGTGGATTAACCCCTTCTATGCCGTGGTCAGCGCTGACTGCGGCATAGAAGGTGTTTGCGGTCAGTGAGGGATCCCATGGGGTCCTAGCTCTGCTGTGACAGGGACCTGATGGGTGAGAAGGCAGCCCAATGCCTTGCTGAGGACCTGCCTTTTATGGAAGCTGAGGAGATCCAACCCCAGGCTGGGTCTCCTAGGCAACTGTTAGGCTTCTTGCACACAGCCATTGTGGGACCGCTCCGTGCATTGGGGACTGCAATTTGTGGTCCCCAATGCATGGGCAACGTCTGTGCGATGGCCGGGACGGATCGAGACCCATTCAAATTGAATGGGTCCGTGATCCGTCCGCACTGCAAAAAAATAAAACAAGTTCCATGGGGTTCCGATCCGTGCTTCTGTTCCGCATCTCCGTGATTGTGGACCCGTGTGCAAGAGGCCTTAGTGTATTACTCAGTGTATTACTCAGTGTAATACACTAACAGGCAGTGCATTACAATGCAGATGTATTGTAATGCATTGCGAAGGGGTCTGCGGTTGTGAGGCCGGTTGGATGTACTGCCAACTTCTCTGAAACGCCTTTGGAGATGGCTTATGGTAGAGAATTGAACATTCATTGCATAATAAAAGTAACCTGCCCTTACTTGATATGGTGAATATACAACAATAAATAGCAATCAACCCGCGCTTACTAGTAGGCACCTAATCACTTTTTTTCAAATCCACCGATACCTATTGCACCAACTGCAATATAAATAGAAATAAGACGCATACAAAGAAACTTCTGTACCTTATTTTGATACATACAATTTTGTACAATGTTCAAAGTGCTCAAAAATAGTCCTGCCAATGAGTTCCGATGCTTAATCCTGCTTGCATCTTCTGCTTCTGCACATGGCGACCCCTCGGCCTGCGGGGTTCGCTCGTGTCTTAGAAGTGAGAACGGGCTACCCGAATTGTTGGTGTGACGTCACACCAACACTTCGGGAAGCCCATTCTGACTTCTAAGACACAAGCGAACCCCGCAGGCCGGAGCGTTGCTACGTGCATTAGCCGAAGACGCAAGCAAGCAGGATTAAGCATTTAATAATAAAAATGAAAGTTTCAAGTAAAAAAAATAAAATGCCTTTTTCCCCTGATTTTATAATAATAAAAGAAAAAAAAAGAAAAAACACACATATTAGATACTGTCGCATCAGTAGCGACCGGCCCTAAAAATATATCACATAATATACCCCTTCAGATAACCACCGTAAAAAAAAAACACTGTGCCAAAAAAAGACATTTTTGTCACTCATACATCACAAAAAGTGCAACACAAAGCGATCAAAAAGGCATATGCCCCCCAAAATGGTACCAATCAAACCATCACCTCATCCCGCAAAAAATGAGACTCTACATAAGACAATCGACCAAAAAATAAAAAAACTGTAGCTCAGAATATGGAGACACTAAAACATAATTTTTTTGGTTTCGAAAATGCTATTATTGTGTTAAAGTGAAATAAAAAAAAAGAAATATTAGGTATCGCTGCGTCCATAACAACCAGCTCTATAAAAATACCACATGACCTAAGCCCTCAAGTGAACACCGTAAAAAAAAAACCTAAAAAAAACAATGCCAAAAAACCATTTTTTGTCACCTTACATCACAAAAAGTACAACACCAACCGATCAAAAAGGCGTATGCCCCCCAAAATAGTACCAATCAAACTGTCACCTCCTCCTTAATATCGGCAAGTTCTGGGTCTGCGCTAAGGCGCAAGCACAGCAATGAGATGTATAAACAGGCTATGCCTCCACGCGGTATGCATACGGATTTTATATGTTTTATGACAAGTCTGTATCAAGTAAGTGCATTAAAAGCAGAGTATATCAATATCCCAGTGGTACTGCACTATATTTCTCTACTTTATAAGGGAAGTAAAGCCTGTATGCTGGTCGGTATAAAGACTCCGAGGAGACGCCGCGTGTGAAGGACACCTACCGCGTGGAGGCATAGCCTGGTTATACATCTCATTGCCGTGCTTGTGCCTTAGGGCAGAACCAGAACTTGCCGATATTACTGTTGAAATTTTGGGGTGAGACCTACCCCTAGGAGTTGGGACTGCTGCTGTCTGTAGTTTGCCCAGGATTTCTCATACTTTTTTCTCTTTTATTTTGTCACCTCATCCTGCAAAAAAGACCCAACCTAAGACAATTGACCAAAAAAATAAAAAAAACTCTCACACTATGGAGACACTAAAACATCATTTGTGTTTCAAAAGTGCTTTTGTTATGTAAAACTTAAATAAATAAGAAAAAGTATACATATTTGGTATTGCCACATCCGTAACAATCTTTTCTATAATAATATCACATGACCTAACCCCTCAAATGAACGCTGTAAAAATAAATAAATAAAAACTGCCACAACAACCAATTTTTTGGTCACCTTGCCCCATAAAGTATAATAATGGATGATCAAAAAATCATATGTGCCCAAAAATGTACCAATAAAAACATCAACTCTTCCTGCAAAAAATGAGCCCCTGCACAAGATGATTGGCAGAAAAATAAAAAAAAATATGGTGTTCAGAAATTGGAGACACAAAAACATATTTTATTTCAAAAATGCTTTATTATATAAAAATGAAACAAAGAAAGTAGACATATTTCATATCATCGTGTCCATTACGGACACGACGATATGAAATATGTCTACTTTCTTTGTCTACCTGCTCTTTTAAAATAGCACATGATCTAACCTGTCAGATGAACATTTAAAAAAAATGAAAACTGTGCCAGAACAGCCATTTTTTGGTTACTTTACCTCACAAAAAACGTAATATAGAGTGATCAAAAACCATATGTACCCCAAAATAATCACTTTTTGGGAGTTTCTACTGTAGGGGTGCATCAGGGGGCTTCAAATGGGACATGGTGTCTAAAGACCAGTGCAGCAAAATCTGCCTTCCAAAAACCATACAGCGCTCCTTTTCTTGTGCGCCCTGCAATGTGCCCTTACAGCAGTTTACCACCACATGTGGGTTGTTTCTGTAAAAGGCAGAATCAGGGTAATAGATATTGAGCTTTGATGGGTTTTAACCCTTGACGTATAACAGATTTTTTTTTTTTATTAAAATGGAAAATGTGCCAAAAATTAGAAATTTGAAAATTGTATCTCAATTTTTCATTTAATTCTTGTGGAACACCTAAAGGGTTTAACAAAGTTTGCAAAATCACTTATGAATAACTTGAGGGGTGTAGTTTCTAAAGTGGGGTCATTTATGAGTATTTTCTACTATGTAAGCCCCACAAAGTTACTTCAGAACTGAACTGGTCTTTAAAAAGTGGGTTTTGGAAATTTTCTTAAAAATTTTAAGAATTGCTTCTAAAATTCTAAGCCTTCTACAAATTAAATGACATTTACAAAATGATGCCAACATAAAGTAGACATATGGAGAACGTTAAGTAATAAATATTTTATGAGGTATCAATTTCAGTTTTAAAAGCAGTGAAATTGAAATTTTGAAAATTGCTAATTTGTTCACATGTTTGGTAAATTTTGGATTTTTTCCATAAATAAAAGTGAAATATATTGACTTAAATTTATGACTGTCATGAAGTACTATGAGAAAACAATGTCTTGGATAAGTAAAAGTGTTCCAAAGTTATTTACACATAAAGTGACACATGTCAAATTTGCGAAAATGGCCTGGGCAGAAGGGCAAAAACTGGACCGGGGTAGAAGGGGTTAAAGTAGCATCTGAAAATGTGGAAAAATGTGAAACACACCAATAAGATAAAAGCTGTCATAAATGGCAAAATGTCAAAAAAAAAACTTCAAAATGATAGGGCTCTATAGAATGCTTAGAGGGACACTTCTATCAGAAAGTGGTATTTTGCATGCTCAATATTCATAAAAGACAATTTTTTTTAAAGAGGTTCGATGCTCTAATTGAGTCACTACTGGAGGGGGTTGGGGTAGAGAGGTGGGTTCTCTCAGTCCAAACAAAGAGGAAGTTAAAGAGCCAGGACACAAAGTAGAATACATATGGTGATTTCAAAGAGTATTTCCAGAAAACCATCCACCTTTTTTTATAAACTAAAAATGACATAGACTATTCTTATATAGGTTGCTAGTATGTGCTAAAAATGTTGATAGAAGAGTCCCACAGTGATATTTCTTATTTTATTATTATACATTGTTCTGAGCCCATTTGGCACTGCTCTGCGATTCTAGCATACCCAGCATTATGTCAAAACTTTGGGTGGCATTGCAGTAATTATCTGCCATAATAAAGTGGGATGATGGTTAGTCGATGTTCGCAACATATGAATACTGAAACACCAAAGGGAAGACAGAGACATGTTCCAAGTAACCAGCTAGAAATGGATGATGGGATACATTCAAGAACTCAGGATACAATACAGCAATATTCTACACAAGATACAGATAAGGCCAATAAAACACAAAATAAAATGCAGTCAAGGAAACAGATACAGCATCCAAGGAAGATACAGGTAAGGGTGGGTTCACACTAGCGTTAGGGATTCCGTTATTGCTTTCCGTTATAACATGGTTATAACGGACAATAAAGGAATGCCCAGACAAAAGGCAAAACAGAAGCCTTAAAAGGCATTCCGTTTGCTTTCCGTCATAATACAAGTCTATGGGATAGCATAACGGATCCGTTTGGGTCCCGTTATGCAAGACGGAAAACAAAGTCCTGTTGGACCACGTTATAACGGAAGGCCATAACGGAAACCATAACGCTAGTGTGAACCCACCCTAACCGGTAAAGTGAATGGGGACAGCACCGCAGTAGCCAGTTTTGTCCACCAAACAGGGTTGTGTAGTTCCATCATGGAGCTACTCTGAAACAGCTGATCGATAGGAGTGAAGGCAAGGGTGTAGCCAAGGGCTCATGGGCCCTGGTGCAAGAATTCAGTTTGCCCCCCCCCCCCTTACCGGTTGAAGACAAGGCAGCGCTCATATTAGAGCTGCTTTCCCTGCTTTGTTTACGTACTCGCTGCAGCAATTGCAGTAGTGAGCAGGTAAGCAGAGCAGTGAAGGCAGCGCTCGAACGAAAAAACAGTGGACAACTTATTTAAAGACATCCTTGGAAAATATTACATACATCGCTACAGAGCATTCAGGGTAGTACAGTGCCACATACCTCTTACATCCAGTGGTGTCTTCTCTGATGTAGACATTCTCTTTCCTCATCTTCTCCTTTCAGACTAGACCACCATGATGATTTTCTTCAGCCGTGTCTTGTCTCTGCAGCGTTTAACAAACAGACATGTTAGTTTCCTACTTTTCCATAATCCTCCCCACCTCCTCAACACCCCATTGTGCCACCCCCAATACTGTGTCCGCTTTGACCCCCAATACTATCCTGCAGAAACTGTCCCCCTGAAAATACTAGCACCAGTACAAAAATACCCCCTTGTGCGCCAACAAAAAATACCCCCTTACCTTTCAGATCAGACCCCCATATCAGATCAGACCTCTATATCAAACCTTAGATGAGACTCCCCCATCTCAGACCTGACCTCCTTTAGACCTCTATGTCAGACCCCATATCAGACCCAGTTTGAAACCTCAGATCAGACCCCATTAGACCTCCATGTCAGAGCCCCTCAATATCAGACCTCAGACTAGACCCGCATTAGACCTCCATGTCAGACCCCAATATCAGACCTCAGATAAGACCCCCATTAGACCTCCAGACCTCCGTTTAAGATCTCAGATCAGATCCCCATTAGACCTTCAGACCTCCATATCAGACCCCATTAGAGCTCCAGACTCCCATATCAGACCTCAGACCAGACCTCCAGACCCCGATTAGACCTCAAACTAGACCTTCAGACCCCCATTAGACCTCCAGACCCCATATATCAGAGCCCCATTAGACTTCCAGACCCGCATGTCAAACCCCATTAGACTTCCAGACCCCCATATCAGACCTCAGACCCGACCTCCAGCCCACCATTACAAAGTTAAAAGGGAAGGCATATATATATATATATATATATATATATATATATATATATAATGTTCTTTATATTAAATGAGATAATATAAGGAAATCCCTCTTGGGCATGTATGCCATAATGGACTTGGAGAGGGTCCTGGTACTGGCACCCCATGTTTATGGAGTTCTATGTTTGGATTCCCCTCCTATGGGAAGTGGATGTGCATTCCTTTGGGCATGCATTTTTACCTCCCATTTGACCTATGGTTATTATGCTTATTTGCCTAAATATGGCTCCAGGAGTTCCATGTGAGAGCCTTATATGCTTTTTGCTTATTTTGGTAAATGTGTGCCTTCTAGTTGATGCAGGTATTACTTAGCTAACATCCAATATGGCGATTGTAGGCATGGCGTGTCTTTCACGCATGCGCTAGCTTATCTAGACCTCTTCCCTTAATCTATATGGCGGCTGTGTTCCTTGTGCTTTAGTACACGTGCCCCAGCTTCCGCTCCGCCCCGCTGTGTTTCGGCTACTTGTGACTTCGCCTGGACATGCGCTGTGTCGGCGTATAGTACGCAACTTGTTGGTCTTCATGTGGTCAGCGCACCTTTGTCTCTTAAAACTACCCCTGTAGTTTTATTAATTATTATGGTCCTGCACATGTCACTTTATTGTTTTGCACATATTTCAGTAATCTTGATTTCAATCTTCATTATTTGAATTATAGATTTTTTATGTATATTTTCCAATCTACATCATGGATATTGAGATACGACACAATAATCATGTTCCTTAGATATTTGGCTTTTTATGAATTATGTTTATGTATATTTTTTGTATGTTTTTTTATATATTTATTAATTATGAATTATTGATTTGTAATCATGTAATGAGATACACTTCCTATATATGCTTTGCATCATGATCCTGTTCTTTGCTTGAAAAAGGCTTTATTATTAAGCTGAAACGTTGCTGTTACCAGATGGGTGAATAAAGGACTTGTATTTTGGGTAATAGCTTATTCCCCTTGTGCTTGCCCCTGCTTGTCTCGTTTTAGTGCTAGTGCTGCCATTTTTTGTTATTTATTTATGTATACATTTACTTTGAGAGATACACAACTGTATGCAGGGCCGCATCTGCCATGAGGCGAGAAGAAAATCTCCCTCTGAAGGGGAGGCAGTATGTGGCAGGGCATGAGAGGCTATGGCTTTCCTCCCCGACATTTAGTCTGATAGGCTGCAGGCCACTAGGCCTGAAGTTTATGAGGCAGTAGAACAGAGGTTGCAATGACATCATTGTGACCTCCTGTGCCGGGTCTCAGTTGGCAAGATCACATGGTCATGAGCGCCTGGGTTCTGATGCAGGAGTTTCTGATCATGTGATTGCACAACCCGAAACCTGGTGCAGGAGGTTGTGTTGATGTCATTGTGGTCACCTGCCTCAGGATGTGGCAACTCAGGCCACAGGCAGGTGATGATGAGGAAAAGGAGTCAGGTGAGTATTTTATTTATTTTTATGTACATGTCAGCATTAATGTGGCCACTACAGCACTAGAGGGGGAAAATTTAATACAAGGGGCACTACTTCACTAAAGGGGGCAATATAATTTAGGGAGCACTATGAGGGGGCACTCCAGAATTAAATTGATATTATAATACAGGTGGCACTACAAGTTGGCAATTATAATATATGATGCACTACAAGGGTCACTATGGGGGGCACTAGAGGGGGCATTATAATACAAGAGGCCTTACAGTACTATTGGGGGACATTGTAATACAGTCTGGAGCATTACAAGAGCAGCATTTCATAATACAGGCCAAAGCAGTACAGGGGGTATTTTAATACAGGGGCACTATGGGTGGTAATATAATACAGGCCGGAGCACTAAAGGGGACAGTAAAATACAGGCTGGAACACTACAGGGGTATTATAATATAGGAGGTATTATAATACAGGGGTCACTACAGGAGGGAATTATAATACAGGGGCACTACAAGGGGATCATTATAATATAGGGGGCACTACAGGGGACATTATATATACTGGCACTACCTGGGGTTATTATAACTATAGGGGCACTGCAGTGGCACTTTATAAATACTGGGGTGACTACATGAGACATACCTACTGAGGGAACTACAGAGAGGTTTTATAAATATTGGGGCTTCCACAAAGGGGCATTATGTCTACTTGAAGCTAATACTGGGGCACTCTTGGGTATTAGTTATCGCTATTGGTAGTACTGTAGGTAGTACCATTACTAGTGAGGGCAGTCTGGGAGCATTATTACTACAGGGGGACTAGTAATACAGTAGTTTGCTCCAGTCCTCAGGCAACAGAAAGGCTAGGTGCACCCCTGACTGCATGAGCAATGTGAGTATGCTTACATGCTGATACAGTATACTAGACAAAACTGTTTAAAGCAGGAGTATTTCAGTAAATTTCATTTCTGTCTATGTTGGTACCTAATTTCTTAAATATTTATCTTTTGTTCCAGTAATGTTATCTGACATATGTCTTTTACTCTTTGTTTGCACAACTTGCTGAACACCATTTAGGAATTTTTACTCCCACCTACAGTAGTTTACTTAAAAACTTTCTTTGCTGAAACTGAATGTTAGCAGGTAATCCAAACTTTTCAGACTAGTTTTCAAAAGTCACACGCAATTGAATGAAAATAAATAGTGTTAAAAAAATGCAAGGTTATGAATATGAATCAATGCAGAGTGTTGTATTTGTGCATTGATACTAAAGTCCCCCATATACATTGCACAATTGTTAGCTGGGCTCATACTTTTTGGCAGAACCATCTGACAGTTTGAGGGTACATTCACTTTAAAAAAAAGAACGGCCGTTGAAAACAGACACACTGTTAGCCTTTCATGGTCATTTTTCAACCATTGTGCATCCATTTTGCTGTTCGTCTGTTTTTACTGGCCGTTTTGCATCCATTTTTAATAATAAACACATAGATTCAACTGGCCTTTTTTAAATCCCAACCCCTGAAGGCTCCTCAGTATTTATAATAGTCCCCCCACCCTATATGCATTAGGAAGTAGTGTTATTAATGCCTTCATTAGTAGCCTCCAGTAGTATTAATGTCCCCATTAATGGCTACCAGTATAAAGAATGCCCCCACTTGGTCCCCATTCTGCTTGTGTCGAAAAAAACATACCTCAACCACTTGCAAGCATAGGGAGCGCAGGTCCTACTGCATTCAGTAAGGAGTGAGTGTCCTGCACATGCAAGTGGTTGAGGCAATTCTTCTAATTTTAACCCCTGAATGGATTTTCTGATAACTGTTTTTAGTGCCCATTAGAAGGGTTTGGTCCTGTCTTAACGGTCGTTAAAAATGGGCCCATTGATTTTTGTCTTATTTTTTGACAGCCACTATTCACTGGCCGCCACACGCCCATTTTTCCAGTTCATGTCAATGTAGCCTAATGTTTTATGGGGAGCTCTTGATTCTCCCTTAACATCATCTTTGAATTTTAGTAACAATCCTTTTGTTCTCTGAGGAGATAAACTGCCCCCAGGGGTGTCTGGTAGTGGCTTGCTCCTCTCTCCACATTGAAAACATATACCCACTCAGCCAAACTAAGCTTTTATGTCTATGGGGGAGTCAGGGGAGATAGCTACTACAAGTGCCGACAGCTATTGAATGTGTATGTATACATAAATACATATTCTAATAAATTACCTTTAAAACAGTCCATGCTCTGTCCACCATTTGCGGATCTGTTGCTTGGAAATGGCAAAGGAATTCTCTTTAAGCCACATGGAAAACCATGCAGACAAGCCTCTGAAAAGGTATACACTGCTTCTGAGCCAAAAATTAGTACTGCCACGCCTGGACATTGAATAGCTTATAGTTCTGGTCAAAAATCGGTTGGAACCGATAAGACAATCATGTAGACTGCTACCAGGATTGTATCTGCAAGGGAGGAGATCATGAAGGACCTCCAAACCAGCAAGTGGGAGAATGCCAGCCAGGCACAGCATCTGAAATTGGGTAAGTGCATTTGCTGGTATACATGTACCAACACCCAAAAGTATGTGAGCCAACTTTCTTAGTAATCAAGTGGTACTAAAAGTAACTTTCCCTAAACTGCCGCCATGCAGTCTGGATTACGCTGTTGATGGATCTGACCCCCACCCCTCATCATTTGACTGACAAACATTGTCCTGTGTCATAAAGTATTCCTTTCTTGTCACCATATAGTCTCCATTAGGCTGCTGATGCATCTAACCCCACCCTTCATCATTTGACTTACACATATGGTTCTGTGCTTTAAAGTATCTCTTTCTTGCCTTCATAGTCTGCTGACATTTGTTGATGCTCTCGCCTTTCTGTTTTACTGTTTTATTTCTTTCCTGTCGGCAGGATATGCCCCCATTTTCAGACGTGGGACCTGCACCTGCATGGAGAACGGAGTGGGGAAAGTAGTGGAGGGAGCACTGCGCATGCGCAACCATCCTTGCATTAATTTCTATTGGGCCCGCCAAAAATAGCCGAGCACTGGCTTGGCTATTTGCGTCGGCCCCATAGAAATTAATGGGAGCGGGGTCCTCCAGCCACAACTCTGCCCGCTCTGTTCTTGTTTTAGGTGCCGGTCCCAGAGGTGGGACCTGCACCTATCAGACAATGGGGGCATATCCTAGCTACATGCCCCCGTTGTCTGTGATGGGAATACCCCGTAACCATAAATTCTTACTATATGAATAATTTACCAAAGATTAAAGGGCATCTATCAGCAGATCTGTACCTATGACACTGGCTGACCTGTTGCATGTGTGCTTGGCATCTGAAGGCATCTGTGTTGATCCCATGTTCATATGTGCCCGCATTTCTAAAAGCAATGATGTTTAAATATATGCAAATTTGCCTCTATGAACAACTGAGTGGTCTTTTCCTGGAATCATTGCATCCTGGGGACCAAATGGCTTCTCCACACTGAGATTGAGGTGGCTATTCAGTTGCTATGACAGCCTTAAACCTTCTGAAGGCTGTGCGGCATACGATAGGGAAGTTCTTATCAAGCCTGGCCTGTGGCAGGGCTTCATAGGAAGGTAGCGAATCTCCTGAATTGCAAAGCTAAAACTGAAAATCTGAAAAACTGAAATCACCCCTTTACGCTTTAAAAAGCAATACATTTTTTGCAACATAAAGTAAACACCATATGGCTATGTGAGCAGAAATATGAAAAACCGGATGTCTTTTGAAAGATCGAGTAAAAATGAAAAAGATAAATGGAAAATCACTTGGCTAACCCTGCTGATCTTACAACACGCAGTTAGAAGCATGCAGGTGGGCTGCTTCTCTGCAATACTGCTCTTGTAACTGAAGCTGGCGGTGATTCTTTGATGATCAATTTTAATTACTCCCATAATCGGCAGTGACCCAGTAGATCATGGCTAAGCGATAATTTACTGCTAAAAAAGGTTAATGTCATTTATTTAATGCACTGTATAATCCCGCATGGTTGAATATAGGCCAGCAAATAGTTAATCAGACAGCTCTGTTGTGTAGTTGCCAGGGTGATGTACTGGTCATGCCCCCGTCTGGTTAGTTTGGTCCAGTTTAGTGGCTCAGGCAGTAGATAAAGCTACAGCTTGTGAGCCTGGCAGAAGCTGATAGCAGGGAAAGAGATCTTTTCTCCAGGAAAATTGCTAATCCTGTGGAGTGAGAACCTGCCAGCGATCAAAAGTAATTCTGCCAGGAGACTAACCCTGAGAGAAAGCAGGAAAGATTTCCACAAACTGTTTAGGACTGGGTAAGTGTATGTGGCGGGACAGTAAAGATAATCTTGGACTTTGCTGCATGTGGAACGGGTTGTTGCTTCTGAAGCCTACCACATTTTTGAGAGACTTGCATCTCCAAGATTGATAGGACCATTAGGAAAATTAAGTTCTGTGTTATACCTCAGAACTGTGCCCATTGCTGGCATCTGCACTGTAATTGTCATGGACCACAGTAAAGAGAGTGCTCTTTGTTATCATTAAACTGGACCTAGTCTTTGTCTCCACCATTCGCCAGTCTTCACTCTACCTGACCTCCTGCTTTGGTCCTATCTACCTAACATCAAGGGCACCCACCTAACACCAGGCAATTGCCCCAATACCAAGGTGTGCTCCAAGGTAAGAAAGGGTGTACCCTCCATTCATTCCATGGCCCTAGTAAGTTTTGAAGTGAGGACAGCTACCATGGCCCTTCCTGGATTGTTGGAAGACAAAGAGGTGAACCCAATACCTCCCTCTTGGTTCTTTGTCTTGCGTAGCAGAGTGATGTCTTTGCTACAGAGAGAGCAACATCCGCAGGATTTTTCTCCACAAAAATAAGATGACAAAAGGAAACATGTCCATAATATATGCGGAACAGACGCAAAGCTAAAAACAAGCACAACGGTCACAAATGTGGACTCACTGATCCATTGTTTGTAGTGTGCATAAGGTCTAAAAAATAATAATAAAGAACTATCATCATTTCCTCACAGATGTCGAGGGCATTTATTAAGACCAGTGTTTTAGACACCAGTTTTAATCTTTGATCTGCTGGTATCAGTTCCACAATTATTAGGAGACGCCCGCCTCTAAATAACTCTGATAACTCTCTGGCCATCCATGCTCCAGAACTGAAATCTATGTCAGTTAGGGGATAGTAGTCTGTGGGGCTGCATAGGCCCTGCCCATGTCCACTGACTTTTTATAAATGTGGCAATTGCATTTTGTGAATAAAGTGTGAAAAAGATTTGCACCACTTCTCCCATTGTTGTAAAGCTGTATGTATAGAAGATGATGTACTTTCACAAACATAACTGAAGTCTCGGTTGATTTCTGTTGAGGTTTGCAAATGAGAATTTAAAAAAAAGTCTGAAAAAACATACGTTAATAAGGAATTAAATCTTGGAATGTAAATCCCTAGGATTTTACATATGAGTGAACAGTAACAATTTGTTGTAAATTCTGCTATGCAGGCAACAGGACGTAGTGTATATGCCTCAACCTGGGTGGAGACACAGAGAAAACAGTTGTCTGGTCACAATTTTGTCTTGTCTAGCCTTATAAACACTTACTGTACCTTGTTATCTAATTTTTATAATTATTCATTTGTCCTTTACTTAGAACTGCATCCAGTATTGTTTTAATATTATGGCTGGTATATGAAGAAAAAGGTGACAGAACCAATACATGACAATCTTGTCCTGATGAAGGGGGCGCTCCGCCCTTGAAACGTGTTGACCATATATTTTAAAAATAAAAAAAGGATTTCTGAACACATCTACTGTCCCCCTGAATTGGTGGCAGCACCAAGGTATTGGTCCTGTCACCTTTTTCTTAAAATATCTGCAAACAATCCTGACACTCGCCCCTCGAGCCAGGAAGGAACCAGGGCAGGGATTTCAGTGCAGCATCTCCTTTTACTGGTTAGGATCAAAGACCAGTGAAGCCTACATAGCTGTTGTGACTTGTTCACAACAGTATCTGGAATATGCATTACATTAGCTTCTATCCTCATAGCATGCTAGTATGTCCGTTTCTAACACCACACCTACATTATTTTCATAATGAAAATAGTTTGAAGACATTGGTCTAATAGTACTAGAGTGACATACACATTACATACATGCGTGTCCTACCTTTGCCACATATTTCGGAAGCCCCATTTTCATATAGGAAATTCTTGGCCAGAAGTGACTGTTTTCTTGTACTCAGTGACATACCGGGTCCCTTGCAGGCGAGCAAAGCCTCCTCTTCCGCTGCTCAGGGAGCCCAGTGACATCAACCAGCAGCCTAAGTAATTATGCAGAGTGGATGGAAAGGCGGTAACTAGGCTGGCCGACATCGCGCTAAGCCCGGCCCTCGGGTCTGGTGATGTCACCGGGCATGAAGCTTTATAATAAAGGGAGGAAGATCACTATGCTACTTAGTATAGAAAACTCCTCCCATGTAAAATACTGGCTAATGGGGCAGAAGGCTGTATATGTATGGGGGGGGGGTGGGTGCAGGGACGTGATGATAGACAGTACAAACCAGGAGATGCCGTGCTGCGCTGGGACCCACAGTGCACTGCGGCAGGAAGTCATCACACAGATAAACATCTATGTCAACAATCTGTTGGGGACCGTAGGAGCCATGCAGCAGTGTAAAAACTACCTAAAACATCGAGGGAACCTTGACTCGGCTAGTAATGGTGAGTAAACTGTTTTTTTTTTTTTTTTTTTAATTAGATCCCTGACAACCCAGTTAAATGGCAAAAGTATGCAAATAAAAAAATTGTGCAATAAGTTGACTTCCATTTTTGCCCCCTAAAAAATGTTATCTGTGGTTGCCAGATAACTTTCACCAAACTTAATCATATATATTTTCATATATAACCAATACTCTAATACCAGCAATTACAGGGGTTTTACATAATTAAAAATGGCATGCCACATTTTTCTTACCTTTACGGAAAGGAAGGAGGGATTCCTGGAGTCAAACCTCTGCTTATATGATATTGATGACCTATTCTAAGGGTAGGATAGTTAGCCAGAATCCTACTCCACACTGATGAGGGGCAACACCCCGAAACAGCTGTCTGTGGATGGATAACTGGCTTTGGTCTTCCCTGTCACATGCTTAAAGCTTGTAAAGGAGCGGGATCTTGACATAGGGGCCACTTAATATGGTGGATCTGGTGATCTCTGTAATGGGGGCACTCCTTTGCTCGGTTTTCTTTCCTTTGAGGGATATCTGGCTTTCACTGTGTTGAAGACTCATGACTGGGGCTCCCCAGTTATTTTGCATATTACTTTTTCCCAGGGAGCTTTGCACTTTGGATTGCTGTGTTGAGACTCTTAAATGAGGCTCCACAGTTTTTTTGTAGCTAGTCTTTCTAAGATCAGATATTTTCTTGTTTAAGGGTAGCATAGTGATACTTAAGACATTGAGAACTCCTTTAATTTCCAAGGCCATATGTACAAAGCCATTTCAGCTGATTCATTTTCTCGATGTAAAGCTATATGTACAGGAGAATGTTTTGAGGATGCGCCATTGTTGGAACCAATTGCAACTAATCCATTACTTCGTTTTGACAGCCATCATACTGTGCATGTGAAACATGGACAGATTGCAGCAAACTCTTGAAAAGGCCAGAGTAGAGGATAGGAGTGGTAGTTGCCCTGATGAGATGTTATGTCCTCCCTCAGGCCATTGTTCCCTGGGATCAGTGCAATGAAAAGTCTCTCTTAACTACTTGCTAGCTGCAAAGGATAAGTTTTAGTCCATTAAGCAGTAGTTTGTACAAAGTGCAATTTCACTCCCCAGATGATGAGATGGCAGACTATGGTACTCTGAATACACTAGCCTCTCTTTATTCTCCTAATAACAGCAATAAGCTGACACTTGTGGCTATAGGTATCCACTTGTTAAATGCAGGCTCTCTTTAGCTGTAGTGCTGATTACTCTGCTGACTGTGAATACTGTAGCTTGCAGAACTTCTGCAACCTGGGACCTTGCAGTCTCTCTGGAGTAGTGGTCCTCACAGACGAGCTAAGTGTCTAGTTTCTAAGTGCATTGGAATGGAGGCAGATGTACTCCAGGCTTGTCATGCTAACTCTCCCTCCTAACAGGAAGTTAGGGTTGAGGGATGGAGTGGTTATCTCTATTCCCAGCACCATCCATATGCCATCTGCTGGTGTAAGTGCATAGCATATCAAAAACATTAAAAACATTACATTACAAACCCATTGCAAAATTACATTAACATGAAGGATGAGGATTTTTTGTCACAGGTTGAGAATAATGAAGGTACATCTGAGAGCCCGGGAGAATACTGCTAATGTAATCGAACAAGCTTTCTTAAGACTAAGAATAGGTAAGGGTTGTTGAGATCCAGTGCAATTAAAAAAAATCAGGAGAAAATAGCTAGTAACTTCTTTTCTTTGCTAGCAGGCTGTGATGATCTCTGTCTTCTCGCGAGATCACACTGCAGTAGGTTGTGTAACAGAGATTGTCATAGTGGGGAGAAACTTCCCCCAGCAAGGAAACTAAGTGACTAGCCACACCTCTGTCTCACTTTTTTGTTTTTTGATTTGTGGCAGGTCCTTTTTAAACAAACTAAAAATCTAAGGGTTACTTCTAATAACAGGACTTGGCTTGACCGCAGGGCAGCTTTGCTGTGGCTCATATTCATTTTGTAGATTTTGGATTAAGAATAAAAATCTTCAGTTAGGCTCTATGGCTCCGATTCATCAAGAGAGGCATTTACTGCAATGGTTTTCAGAGAGCCTGCGCTACTGGAGGAGGCATGTAATCAATGATGAGGCGCAGGCCTCATCATAAATTACATACCTCCTCTGATTTTGACTTACATACCTCCTCTGATACCTTCTCTGACTTTCTGGTGTAAATAATGATAAATGAGTCAGGGCCAATGGCCCCACCCACACCCTACTCTCACCGTGCTTTTCAAAAATTTGGCAAGGGCAGCATAAAATGCAAATTGTGAATAGAAAAGCTGCAATTTCATTAAGAAAATCGCAAATCTAGTGGCTTTGGGACTTTTTTATGCCATAAAACAACGTAGGGGAAATGAGGAATTTCGGCCAATGTGTTTTGAGATTTTTACCTTTCGATCCAATTATGTCTATTGTATCGAATATCTCCATAACTATTAATACAGGAAAGGGTGTCCCTAGATTAATTGAGCATATGAGGACAGTACAAAAGGGATAACCTCATTTGCAATTTGCTGCATTATTGACAGTTCCTGTACAGTCGAGATGTCATGAAATATTGTTACAAAAGGAGGCTCTCTTGATTTCTAGGACGGACACATTAGGACCTCTTTGGTTCAATGATAGAAATGAATTGAATGCATTCTTAATGTACTCGTGTATTCTGTTGTGTATTGTTTTTAATGTTTTTATTTGTGGATAGGTATGGAAAGGGAGTATATAAAAGGTTTAGTAAGGCACATGGAAGAGGCGTCATCTGACATGAAATGGCCATGATGCCAGATCGACAGTTGGTAGGATGCTGTAAGCCAGACACCAAGTGGAATTATATGGATGTTTTTAAAGATTATTGTATAAACAGTTCATTTTTTACAGTGAGTGACAAATGCTTTCTGACTCTTTTCTTTTTTCTACATATACAAAACCAACTCTATGTTCTCTATGTAAAGATTTTTGAGATCTACAAATCATGGGGTCCATAGCAACACATTGATATTGTATTTCCAGTCTATATATATATTCGAGAAAGGCTCTATTTGT
This sequence comes from Bufotes viridis, assembly GCA_033119425.1. Taxonomy (NCBI): domain Eukaryota; kingdom Metazoa; phylum Chordata; class Amphibia; order Anura; family Bufonidae; genus Bufotes; species Bufotes viridis. Next base: position 470,023,326 of record CM065589.1, read on the forward strand.
AGGAGCCGAAACGTAGCACTGTTCAGGTGAATAAAGGAGTCCCTTTTTTTCCACTTTTTATTGGAGTGCTGTTCGCTTTTTCTACATTATTTTGGGGTAAGAAACCTATACCTTTGAACGTGCACCCAGCATTTTTCCTCCAATTTTTTGACTAGTGCCGTCATTTTTCTTATATATATATATATATATATATATATATATATATATATATAATTCTGAGGAGCATTTAGTACCTGCCCCTCTTTAGTAATAGGATATTACTAACAGGACACCACTCAGAACTTTAAGCATATGTCCATGGTGAGTTGTATGTTTATGGAGGGGTGCTGTAGAACTGAAAGAACACTGACAGCTGTCTAGGCGCACAAAGCCAGAGCCCAGAGAGATCAGGTGGTGGTGACAAAAATTCAGCCGTCAATAAGCAGGACCAGCAGCTGAGAATCTCTCTGGTAATGGTAAACTATATCTGACTCATTCAAACACACTGGACGGCTCCATTAGGAACCCTTTAGCGGCAAGAGGCATACAGGAGATGGAGAAAGAGGCATCAGGAGGAGTGCTGGCATGGAGCGCTCAGGGGCAAGAACTTCCTCCTGATTTAGATTCTGCTGGTCTAGCGTCTAGCCTGGAATGGCATGTATTTGGGTCAGAAAGGAGGAGGAACCAGCCCATTCCAGGTTCCCCAACCTTACAGGCCCCACTATGTGGTCTGTCTCCCTTGACAATATGCCAGTCATCTTCACAATCCTGGATTATTACAAACAGTAGTGCTCAAAGACTGTCTCCACACTAGGGCCATATAGCACCTACTAGGTAGTGTCAGCATTTAAACTACAGTGCCCATACAATACAGTAAGTATTGTAGTGCCAGCATAGTAATAACATCCACATGGTACAAACCATATGTGGGAATATGTTTCCTCCTCAAAAACATGGACGATCATATTAGCCATGCAGGCATGTTTCTTTCAATTGGGAAAGGAGGATAGTTGGCTGCCAGAGAGCATGGCTGACACTTATCTATGATAAGAGATGTCAGACTGCACCATGAAAAGGCCCTTTTAAGCGTTCGAGGATCAGGTCAATTATCGGGAGCAAACTTTTGTGCAAAAACTCTTGTTCCTGATAATTGACTCATGTCAACTTGCAGGTAATCAACCAACAAACAAGCAAATGCTTGTTTGTTGGCTAATCAGATCATTTATGCAGCATGAAATATCATTGTCTCTGAGCAGGACATTGCCTTGAGCAAACAAGGATGTGCTTCTGATAAACAGTGAAACTGTAGGGGGATGAATGATCGTAGTAAAATTGCTCATCTCCCTGCAGCAGCAATCATTGCTGTAACTTAATGCAGCTGAATGAGAAAGGAATCATCAGGAATGAACGTTCTTAGGAACGTTCATTCCCAATCACAGCCTGCTCTATTGGTCCTTGTAAATGGGCTCTAATGTACATTTTATCAACTGAATGTCACATGAATGACAAACTTAGCAAGGAAGAATTCTTGTTTTTTAGGACTATTTATTTATCAGTGCGTTGTAACATGAAGTCGCAGTAAAATTCCTTGGAGGCCTTCAGCCGCTGTACTCATTTTCCAGCTTGTTATTTGTTGAGCAGCCCAAATATGTTCTGGATGCTTCTTAACAATGTCATACACTGTATGTCATAAACATGTGACATATCTATTGTCTTGTGGTGATCTGAATGTGTCATTCACATTTACTTTAAGTGTGTATTGACCAGTATCCCAGCACCAGAGAAGGAATAAAATTCCTGGGGCTCCTCCAGGCTCCGGTGGGCACAAATACTGCAAGGGAACATGGTTCTAGGTTTATTTCAGACGTTATAAAACACAGGATACTAGGCATGTATACTACATTTTGGATATTCCATTTAATATTTGACAGCAAGAACAGAAAGAACGCAGCACTATTCTTGCTGTTGAAACAACATAACCCATAAGGGAACCCTGGCGTACGATACTAGAGGATGTCCGAAATAATAGGGGTTGTCCAAAAAAAAAAATCTTGGAAAAGTCCACCAATGGTCTAAAATAGAAAGTCTTCTTATACTCACTCAATTCTCCAGCTCTCTTCACTGAAGCTCTAGTCCAGACCTCTTGCCACTCCTTTTTAACAAGCTGCAGTGGTGACGTGCTTGTATACGGCCATTGTTCTAGCGCTGAAGACAGTGATTGGCTACAGTAATCACATGCCATACACCTGCATGTCACTCTGCAAATAGCAGTGTAAGTGATGTGCACAGTGACATGCAGGTTTATGGCATATCACAGCTGCAGCCAATCACTGTCTTCAGTGGTAGACTACTGCAGTTTGCAGTTTTATTTTACGTAGTGTTGAGTGAAGCACGCTTCGGATTATAGATCCAAAGTTGTTTTATTCAAAACATTAAATGCTGTACGGAGACTCTTCTCCATGCAGCATTCAAATGTATGGACTTCGAGGAGGTGAAATTCTTTATGTCCGAAGTCTTGCGAGATTTCGTTGAATAACTTTGGACTTTGATTATTTAACTTGAAAACCATTTTAAAACTGGGATCTGAAGTTGGCTTCGGTACCGACTGGTACCTCAGTACCAAAGCCGACTTCGGATTGCAGTTTTAAAATGGTTTTCAAGTTGTAGAATCAAATGTTGAAGTTCTTCACCGAACTTAATGAATTTGACCTCGGTGAAGCCCATACATTTGCATGATGTACGGAGACAGGTCTCTATACACCATTCAAATGAAGTTTTGAACTAAGTTAATTTTAGGCACTTGGAAGGCATGTCTAAGATTTTTATTTACTGTATCTAGGAAAAACGTTTCAAATTCAACTGGGGTCTATCAGATCTATAGCACAATCTATAGCATAGTATTGTAGCTTCTATTATGAATGAAAGCCAGAACACATATACAAACCAAGAATAAGCAAGATATGAGAAAACATCAACAAATAACTAAAGAAGAAAAATATTAAATAAAGATGTTAAGCTTCAGTTGTTACCTGAAAGGACATTAGGGTGAAGTAGATTTATGTAGTCTATCTCTTAGCTAAGGCTCTGTTCGCATCTGAAATAGGGGCCACTATTACAGACTCCCTTGTCATTAACAGGGGAAAAAATGACACTATTAGGGTTGAATAGGCTCCAATGGGTACCACTGGTGTCCCTCATCCAATGAATCCTTTGTAGCTCTGTGGCTTCTGTATACACAGTGAAATTCCTTTGAGTCCTACTGTTATATATAGAAGTCAAAATAGAGATATTGAATGCCCCTTTGATGGCAGCAGAGATACAGGCTACTATAAAATCTTTCCTGTCGGGTAAGGCCCCAGGCCCTGACGGGTATACGTCGGATTTTTACAAGGCTATGGAGGCTCCGGTGGTCCCGTACCTAATCTCGCTATATTCCTTCCTACTTGAAGGAAATGAGTTTACTGAACAAATGAATACGGCCCATATCACAATGATTCATAAGATTGGAAAAGATCCAGAGAATTTAGCCTCTTAAAGACCAATTTCTTTAATCAATCATGACTTGAAAATCCTGTCTAAACTGTTGGAAAACAGGTTGCCGGTTGTACTTCTCTCATTGATCTCCCCGACACAAGTAGGATTCGTTAAGGGTAGGGCGGCAGTTGCCAATATCAGGAAGGTACTGCTAGCCCTGTCGGTAGTGGGGGGCACCTGGGTACCAAAGCATTTGACAGTATTGATTGGAAATGGCTGGGTCTCACCCTGGATGCAGTGGGCATTACAGGAATATTCAGAAAATTCTTGGATGGTATGTATAGTAAGCCTAGGGCTAGGGTCTGTACGAACAGTTGCCTGTCTGAGTCTTTCCTGCAACAAAGGGGGACGAGACAGGGCTGTCCACTGTCTCCCCTCTTGTTCGATTTGGCCATAGAGCCGTTATCTAAATGGCTGACCTCGGCTGAGATATTTGAGGGAATGATGGTGGGAAGGAAGCAGATGCACGTGGCTTTTTTTGCAGATGACATATTATTGTTTATGGCAAACCCGGCTAGGGATACAGTTAAATTTCTAGAGGCATTGGATCATTTTGGGAATATCTCAGGGCTGAGAATTAACAGGGTTAAGAGCGAGTTCCTTTTTTTTAAAGGGAGGGAGGCGACGAGAGACGGGGAGGGAGTTAGAAAACATACCCATAGCTAGGTCTCATATAACTTACCTGGGCATCAAAGTAGGGGCTACTTTAGAATCGATATATAGACTAAACTATAGCCCGTTGATAACTAAAATACTCGGGGAATTGCAGAGGTGGCATGATCTTCTGCTGTTGGTAATGGGGCGTAATCATCTTATAAAGATGATGTCGGTATCAAAATTGCTGTACCCAATGCAAACTATTCCTATTTTGTTGAAACATGCGGATGTTGCTAAACTAACTAAAGCATTCACACACTTCTTGTGGCATGGCAAGAGGCGAAGAATTCCTTTACGCTCCTTAATGAAGGAATATGAACAAGGAGGGATTGCCTTCCCGGACATAAGGTTATAACTTGGCTTGTGTAGCCAGACATGTAAACGATTGGGTTAACGACTCAAGCCATTACTCAGCTCTACCATTGGAGAAGGAATTCAGTGCTCCCTGGTCTCTTGTGGCCTTATTACATGCCAGGTTGCAGGTGATACCGAAGTGGGTAAAACAGTCTGTTTTGATTAAGGATACAATAGCAGCCTGGAGAATGCTAAGGAGAAAATACTGGCTGTCCTATACGATCTCAAAACATCTCCTCTGTGGAACAATCCTGAGTTTGCCCAGGGCAGGGTGAATAAATTGTTCGAGGAATGGAGGTTAAAGGGGATTTTGCAGGTGAAACACCTTTTACATGATAAAGAGCCTAGATGGTTAACTAAGGGGGAATTGATGGCCAAGTACTCGTTAACGCCTTTCCAAACCATACAATGGTCCCAGGTGACAGCAGCTATTCTTAGTCAGCTTGTTTTGGTGCAGAAGGAGATAACTAGGAATATCTTAAATAGAATCCTAGATTTAGGGGGAGGAAGAGTCTCTATATCAGGGATCTATAAGGATATGAGACGGGAGGATGGGAAGCAAGACAGGAGCAAGGGATTAGAGAAATGGGCGGAACAAATTGGTGATGCAGATATAGCACAGAAGATTTTAAAAGGATGGGAAAAGGTTAGAACACAGGTCATTAATGAGTCATGGAGGGACACTCAAGTTAGAGTTATGCATAGGGCCATATTCGGTTTTAACATCCCTCCTCACCCTGACAAGCCAGATCGGCTGGTTAACTGCCCAAAATGTGAAGAAGGATACATGGACCTCTTCCATGGTATGTGGACATGCCGAGCTACCAGACATTTGTGGGAGGAGGTGGCTTTTCTGATTAGAAGGCTATGGGGTAGAGAGGTGAAATTAACCCCCAATTGTACTTATTCCATTATGAAGAGGGTGAGGCGGGTGGATGGGCTCTGCCTCGTCTGTTTCATACCATTTGCATGGTAGTCAAGCGAGGCATTCTACGAAAATGGCTGCAAGATGAGGTGCTGGAGATGCCATTCATTATAGAACAGTTGAAGTATGTTTTCCAATTGGAAAGGTTAAATATTTTGGCAGAGAAAGAAAGACGGGCGAAGGGATTATTTCAAAAATGGAAACCGTTTATTATACAGTGTATGTCAGATGCTGAAATACAAGTTTTGAAACCATTCACACTCACTCAGTGGTACCTGGAAAGCCAGTTGAGAGGGACGCTGGGTCGATTGCTGCAACAGACTTCTGTAACGTCTTGACTTGTATAAGAGGTTGTGATGGGGCTTTACATGCTTGAAGGCTGCTCATGGGGATATGGACTTGCTCATATTTGTATTTTTGTACTCAGTATGCTTTTTTGATTTGTTAAATGCAAAAATTTTATTTGTATTGTTGTGTATTCGGAGATGTTTGCTCCGGTGATATTGTATGTTTTGTGGGAAAAAGAAAAAGAAAATAGAGATATGAGCAGAGCCTAAGGCTCTCCATGCAAAAGGCCCATGTAAGGAGCAAGGCAGAGGACAGTAAACTGGCGTAAATTGTAGTAAATGTGCTGCCCAAACCATCCACCACTGTGTACCTGCCATTTCCCCTTTTAAGAAAGTTGAAAGGGTGCCAAAGAAATGCCACCTTCACTTGGCGCAGTGGTGTTCACAAAGTCCCAGACCTGCAGTTTGCAACTTTTTCATGCCAGTTTCTGGCATAGGGAGTCATAATAAATAACCCCCATTTTTTTTGTTTTGGCAAAGGGCGGTGTCATTACTAGGAGTCAATCTATGCTGTTGACAATTACTAGAAATCAAGGTATTCTAGCCACGAGTAAACAAGACTGGTATGTTCTATGTAAAGTAAATACTGGATAAGACCTCTTGCTAGTTTTATTAGGGATAGATGCTCTCTTCCTGTGCATGACTTTTAGAAAGAGGTTGAACTTCTTCATTGACAAGCTGATTATTGTAGAAGAGTTCATGAACAAAGCCCATTAATCATCTGCAACTAAATAAGATCTGGCACAAACGTTTATCTCTGTTTACACATATCTTAGGATTAGTTTCACGTGATGCTTTTCTTTCTCCGAGAAATGAGTTTTCTCACCCAACCAGTTGTTAAACACCGAGAATATAGTGTCATCAATTAGGTGAATGTAATAATTAGAATGTCAACGAATGTAACAAAGAAAACAACAGGATAATAGTTTCTGCAAATAACTACATAAATCTTGAAGAAATAAGAATACAAATTAAAGATAATTTCTTTTTTTAAATGTTATATACAACAATAGGAATCCATGCAGAAATAAGTAATTATAGAGGATCTGTCACCAGATGTCACAATCCAAACTGTGTGTACATTATTAAATAGAGCTCTTAGACCTTAAAAGGCTGGTGTACTTACTTTGACAATCCATGTCACAATAGTTGTACCATGACTTTTATGAATCCAGCTAGAAACTAATAGAGCTCATGAGTCCAAATGTATTCAAATACTTTCTCCATCTGCATAGACCAGGGATCATCAACCTGCGGTATTCCAGCTGCTGTGAAACTAAAACTCTCAGCATGCACACTTTCTTGACTATTCTTGTAACTCTCATAGAAGTGAAAGGATGATTCTAGGAGTTGTAGTTTCAGAACAGCTGGAGTGACAGAGGTTGCTGATCCCTAGGCTAGCTTGTTTGACAGGCTCCTGTGACATGGATTTAGAAAGTAAGTATGCTATCCTCATCATTTCTGAGGGATCTATAACGAAATTTGGTGACAGATCATCTTTAAAGCAAACCTTCCATAAATCTCTGCTCTTTCTGTGCTGGAGTCATGTGGTAGGTCCTACTCATTGAGTCGAACTGCCCACTTCACTCCAGACTAGAGCATAAAAAGAGCAGAGATTTAAATGAATAAATTACACGTTATACTAAATCTTTTCCAGCAAAACAATGTATCAATAGTCTCAGTTCCTCCTGCTCCATGCTGCATATTGCCTTGCATTTCATGGTGAGAGGTTCACTTTGAAGCTGAATTTGCCAAAGTGCTAAACTCAAACAGATCAAATACTTGGTAATTTATTTACTAGTCTGTGATGGTAGTGTGTTTGCTTTTTGTGTTGTTCTGAATTGTTCAAACTATAGATATCAGGTAAAAAACACAAAATAAAGCACATTTTTCGTTATTTACTTTACAGTCCCTTCGGACACTTCATCTGCTCATATCACGCGCAAACAATGTTGACATACAGAACTCCTAAATTACTATCCTATTGAGCACTATTATAAAATGATGCCAAAATATTACTGCTACAAAGTAAATAACTACTAAACTGAATAACTCCTGATTAGTGTGTTTCCTTATTTTAGTTGTTTATGTCAGTGTTTCCCAACCAGTGTGCCTCCAGATGTTGCAAAACTACAACTCCCAGCATACCTGGACAGCCTTTGGCTGTTCAGGCATGCTGGAAGTTGTAGTTTTGCAACAGCTGGAGGCACACTGGTTTATGTTGCCTTTCTCCTCCATGAAAAAGGTTCTCCCTGCTATGACTTGCCATACCAATGGGCCATATCTTTGGATGTTTCCTATTGCAGCACAAGTTCCAGTCCCCCATTTTTGCGACTGGTGGCGTTAATGCCAGTTGTAACCTACTCACTTCAATGAATAGGTGATATATGTTTAAAGGCTGTAATACCTATTTAAAGTCAGCAAGCACAAAATCACAAAACTATTTGGGATTATATTGTATTTAAGAGCAAGAAATTAGAAACTTGATTAGTATATCACCTAAAAAGAATTGTAGAATGTTTGACTTTTTGTTTTCTATGATTAGCAAAATGAATATTGCGCTATTGAAAAAAATGCAAATTGGTTTAATTGACACCTAGCACCTGAATCCCTGACCTGAAAGCTGTACACCATTGAACAAAATCAGTCTCTGGATTAATACTAAATATCCCCGGAACTCATCTTGTCTCTGGCTTAGACTACATGCTTGGGTGCACAGATGAGTGAGAAAGTGAAGGCTAAGTCCGAGATTAAAGAAATGAAAACCTCTGTGATTTTTTTTTTTTTTTAAAGTTACACCAGTTTTTAGAAATGCATTTACTAAATGACAGCTTCAGGAAACTGGCATGACTTGGTAAGACGACACTTTAAATTCAGAAACTCATACTTCATTGAGTCATTAATGCCACAAATGAATCATCCATCAAGGGTGTTATGCGTCACAATTGTCTATTTCCTGCCTACACATTTCCTCTTCACTGTTGGCATACCTGTTAACATAAGCCACTAGCTTCCCATATTACTTTTACTCCATAAGAGGTAGCCAGAATGGTGTAAAGTAATGTAAGTTATGTTTGTTTAGTGCATACTTTGGTGCAGTAGAGAATTTAATGGTAAATTTAAATTGTCAGTGTACTTTTACACAGATTTGCAGAAATCAATAGTACAGGTAAATATAAGAAACTTTGCAATATATCTTATTAAAGAAAATGCAGTGTTTCAGAGTGGTCCGTTGTTTTCTCCCTCCATCCTTTTCAAAATTAATATTCTATCTAATATGTGTGAGAAATCCCTCTTCATGTGGTTCGCAGCGAACGGCTATCCCCAACATGCGGAGGAACTGCCCCCCCAGTTAGAAACACGCCACAGTGTTTGGGGTCTGGAGCAGTCCCACCCATTTAGGCCACGTTTATTTTTGTGATTCTTGTTTTATATGTATTGAATGTGCCATTGCATATGGCTTGTAAACATTCTGTTGCACCTGGAAGTCGGTGTCACATGGTCTGTTGTAGGTGTAGCTTGCGGCCTCATGTGTTCCCCATTGCATTGTTGGTCCTGCAGTGCAGGTGAGTGGGATGGGGCTGTAGGCTACTTAATACCTGTTCAGACCTTGTTCACACACCATAGGTAGTCTAGTGGTAGGACCCCATGTCATGCTGAGATACTGTGTAGTGGTGCCTAAAGGGGCTCCGATATGTTCCTGATTGGAAATATTGGCGAATCTCTCAGCTTTTAACACCAGAGTGAGGATTAGCCAGTGTTGTCAGTTGCTTATCCATGTGGTGCATCTTTTTTCTGTGAGTTATGTGTTTATATATTTTCATCCGCACATGTTTTATTTTGTGTAGGATGTTTGTGTGGTGCTTGTGGTTCGCGCCGGCATCCTCCATTGTATGCAATTTTTGCTGGGGATAGCCGTTCGCTGCGAACCACATGCGGAGAACTGCCCCCAGTTAGAAACACGCCACAGTGTTTGGGGTCTGGAGCAGTCCCACCCATTTAGGCCACGTTTATTTTTGTGATTCTTGTTTTATATGTATTGAATGTGCCATTGCATATGGCTTGTAAACATTCTGTTGCACCTGGAAGCCGGTGTCACATGGTCTGTTGTAGGTGTAGCTTGCGGCCTCATGTGTTCCCCATTGCATTGTTGGTCCTGCAGTGCAGGTGAGTGGGATGGGGCTGTAGGCTACTTAATACCTGTTCAGACCTTGTTCACACACCATAGGTAGTCTAGTGGTAGGACCCCATGTCATGCTGAGATACCGTGTAGTGGTGCCTAAAGGGGCTCCGATATGTTCCTGATTGGAAATATTGGCGAATCTCTCAGCTTTTAACACCAGAGTGAGGGATTAGCCAGTGTTGTCAGTTGCTTATCCATGTGGTGCATCTTTTTCTGTGAGTTATGTGTTTATATATTTTCATCCGCACATGTTTTATTTTGTGTAGGATGTTTGTGTGGTGCTTGTGGTTCGCGCCGGCATCCTCCATTGTATGCAATTTTGCTGGGGATAGCCGTTCGCTGCGAACCACATGCGGAGGAACTGCCCCCAGTTAGAAACACGCCACAGTGTTTGGGGTCTGGAGCAGTCCCACCCATTTAGGCCACGTTTATTTTTGTGATTCTTGTTTTATATGTATTGAATGTGCCATTGCATATGGCTTGTAAACATTCTGTTGCACCTGGAAGCCGGTGTCACATGGTCTGTTGTAGGTGTAGCTTGCGGCCTCATGTGTTCCCCATTGCATTGTTGGTCCTGCAGTGCAGGTGAGTGGGATGGGGCTGTAGGCTACTTAATACCTGTTCAGACCTTGTTCACACACCATAGGTAGTCTAGTGGTAGGACCCCATGTCATGCTGAGATACCGTGTAGTGGTGCCTAAAGGGGCTCCGATATGTTCCTGATTGGAAATATTGGCGAATCTCTCAGCTTTTAACACCAGAGTGAGGGATTAGCCAGTGTTGTCAGTTGCTTATCCATGTGGTGCATCTTTTTCTGTGAGTTATGTGTTTATATATTTTCATCCGCACATGTTTTATTTTGTGTAGGATGTTTGTGTGGTGCTTGTGGTTCGCGCCGGCATCCTCCATTGTATGCAATTTTTGCTGGGGATAGCCGTTCGCTGCGAACCACATGCGGAGGAACTGCCCCCAGTTAGAAACACGCCACAGTGTTTGGGGTCTGGAGCAGTCCCACCCATTTAGGCCACGTTTATTTTTGTGATTCTTGTTTTATATGTATTGAATGTGCCATTGCATATGGCTTGTAAACATTCTGTTGCACCTGGAAGCCGGTGTCACATGGTCTGTTGTAGGTGTAGCTTGCGGCCTCATGTGTTCCCCATTGCATTGTTGGTCCTGCAGTGCAGGTGAGTGGGATGGGGCTGTAGGCTACTTAATACCTGTTCAGACCTTGTTCACACACCATAGGTAGTCTAGTGGTAGGACCCCATGTCATGCTGAGATACCGTGTAGTGGTGCCTAAAGGGGCTCCGATATGTTCCTGATTGGAAATATTGGCGAATCTCTCAGCTTTTAACACCAGAGTGAGGATTAGCCAGTGTTGTCAGTTGCTTATCCATGTGGTGCATCTTTTTCTGTGAGTTATGTGTTTATATATTTTCATCCGCACATGTTTTATTTTGTGTAGGATGTTTGTGTGGTGCTTGTGGTTCGCGCCGGCATCCTCCATTGTATGCAATTTTTGCTGGGGATAGCCGTTCGCTGCGAACCACATGCGGAGGAACTGCCCCCAGTTAGAAACACGCCACAGTGTTTGGGGTCTGGAGCAGTCCCACCCATTTAGGCCACGTTTAGTTTTGTGATTCTTGTTTTATATGTATTGAATGTGCCATTGCATATGGCTTGTAAACATTCTGTTGCACCTGGAAGCCGGTGTCACATGGTCTGTTGTAGGTGTAGCTTGCGGCCTCATGTGTTCCCCATTGCATTGTTGGTCCTGCAGTGCAGGTGAGTGGGATGGGGCTGTAGGCTACTTAATACCTGTTCAGACCTTGTTCACACACCATAGGTAGTCTAGTGGTAGGACCCCATGTCATGCTGAGATACCGTGTAGTGGTGCCTAAAGGGGCTCCGATATGTTCCTGATTGGAAATATTGGCGAATCTCTCAGCTTTTAACACCAGAGTGAGGGATTAGCCAGTGTTGTCAGTTGCTTATCCATGTGGTGCATCTTTTTTCTGTGAGAAATCCCTCTTGTTAACACCAAGATGGACTGCCTACTCACTGAAAAATCAGATTACATCATTGCAAGAAATCTATGGAGAGGGATGGAAAGAGGAGCAAGGAAGTGCAGAAAAAAAGAGACATAGGCAACACAGGAATGCTTCAGCAGATTCAGCAGCTAATCATATGTGTTCATCTCACCTCCACTGCTTTATTCACTTCTATACTGCTCGATACCTCTCCATAATGTCATACGTTGTGCTTTTGAGTGATCCTGAGCGAGAGACACAGATTAGAATCTGCTGTCTCCATGTGTAGTCTAGGGCGAGCATCTCATCTCCACTCCCCAGCTCAGGAACAACTGAGAATTAAAAATGTAGCATGAAAAGGTGAAAACTGCCAGATATCCATTATATAATGTTCAGGTATACTTCTACCTTATAAGAATCAATGTATACGTTTCAGTATACATTAGTATACATAGTTGCATTACTCAAACATATACATTTGGTATATTTATCAAACATTAGGCATCTTTCACATCTGCGTCAAGAGCTCTTTAGCAGGCTGCTCCAACAGAGAGCTCTCTGGGTCTGGCATAGCCAGATGTTACTGCAGTGCCGATGCACTAAAATGGGATCTGCTGGAGATCCGGCCTCTACCTGGCAAATACGCCGGGATTCGGCTGCACAAAATCTGTCGCATGCAGCATTATTTGTCCGTTTGAATCCTGGCGTATGTGCCAGGAAGCAGCCTTATCTCAGCTGGATCCCATTATAGTCAATGGCAATGGCAGGCATTGTGGTAACATCTGCTATGCGGGATCTAGAGAGCCTCAGCAGACTGTTCTCTGCCAGAATAATAGTAAAGCTAGTGTAAAACTAGCCAGATTGTTGAAAAAGTTTCATGTTAAACATTTATACTGGGACACAGATTTCCTAAATCTTCTTTCCATAGCTTCTACTACAGTGCCTTGAAAAAGTATTCATATCCCTTGAACTTTTCCACATATTTTTCATGTTACACCCACAAACTTAAATGTATTTTATTGAGATTTTATGTGATAGACTAACACAAAGTAGCAAGTGTTTGTGAAGTGAATTGAAAAAATGCCAATAAAATAAATTTCAGTTTGTTGGTGTAATATAAAAACTGGAAAAGTTCAAGGGCTATGAATACAAGGCACTGTGTGTATGAAATGGGCTTAGCTGAGAACTTAAAAATGTATTAAACATAAATTTTATACGATACATACCACTTCTCTGCACTAAAATAAAACTGTAAAACATGAAAGAAAATCTGATCAAAAAGAGGAATTCCATCTTGATTTGTCTTCTGAAATGATCATCTAGAAATGCTCATACAGTCAGAACTGTCTTTTCACATCAAAGTTTCCTTCCCATAGATGCCACTATCCACACAACATACATCCAAAACATTATGTTTTACTGACTGCTAAAATACAAAAGCATAAAAGCATATATGGGAAGTTGAATTATCCATTAGACAAAAGTAGAAAACCTCCAGGTTTTTTCCTGATTATTAGGTTGTGCAAATTATGTTATACTTGCTAAAACAAAGTTATACTAATATTAGATGGGGATAGATTTTTCTCTCATGTGTTAAGAATAGTAGCAAAAAAAAAAAGCTTCATCTAAAGAATATACGTTAGCTGGTTAGAAAATTGAGTATATTGAGTGGTCAGCATCCTTTATTTTCGCTGTGCTTCCAGTTATTTTGACAACTGATTATGATCTCGTTTAGTAATGGTGGCCAGGAATTCTACAGACATCATCTAGTAGTGATAGCAAGTTCTATGTTATCCGACAATCACTATGATGGTGAGTTATTCTGCTGTATAATTTCGGCTTAGTAAATTGCTTAAAGCCACTTACTAGCATAAGGGTACCTGTTTTAAAATTCCCATGTCCTTTCTATTTACCCGTAGGGATACTAAAAATTGTTAACATTTTTCTTCCTGCTATCTGCCGCTTCTTTGTGTTTTTAAATGAATACAGTTCAGGGAGCGACTGCAGGGCCATCATACCATCGTGACCAATGCGTAACCAGTTCCTCTTACTTATATATATCAGGTTGGTTATAAAGCAACTGAATATTCTAAAGATTTGTGCAGAGTTTTCCACTATTCATATGCTAAAAGGGTTGTCTGGAATTTTAAGAAATTTGCCTAAGGCTAGGTTTATGTACAGTATGCGTTGTGTACTCTGGTACACTGTTTTGGAAGAGGAACTAAAGACTAACGGAGTTCACTGTATCTGGCATACGCAGACACGGCTGCTGTATACCCATTAACGATAGATTGCAGTACATATAATAAAAAAAACTATTTACTACCCTGTTAAATTCCCAAGTGCTTTAGCACTGCCACTCTGCTGGTCTCCTATGGCCCTGCAGTGATGGCATCATGTATATCATTCTCTTGACCCCTGCAGACAACCACTGGCCTGAGTGGTGACCTTTGCATGTATAGCATGTAACCCCTGAGACCAGTGGTTGCCTGCAGAGGTCACATGAATGATGTTTGTAATGTCATCCATGTAGGACCAGTTTGTCTTTGGAGTGTGGGTGTCAAAGGTTGTCAGATCATGGCCCCTCAAAGGCTGGCCTCATTGGGGAAGTTCCCAACAATTGCTAGCTAGGCAAAGCTGGGTGACCACTTTTGACAGAAGTCACCATATGCTTAACAGTCCTTTCTCTGGGGGTTTAGAATTTTTGTAACCCCTCGTTTACTTTCTGGGTTCAAGTCTGCCTTTATAGGCTCTTGTGGACAGTGATTGTTAATTAGTTGGTTACCTTTGTATGTCTCTTTATGAAATCATAGGTGTAATAGGGCCCCATACATTTCTATGACTGTCAGAGCACTATACAACTCTCAGGTAGTACAGAGCAATGTGCATGAGGCCTAACCAGCACTTCACAGGTTCCAATAAGTCAGTATCAAAGGGTATGGTCACCAACTAGGTCTAGGTCTCCTCTTTTCAAATACCTAATAGCAGCCTCCTGTTCTGCATCTACTATATCAAACCTAGGAGAAAGATGTTCCTATCTACCTCTTCAGTAGCATAGCTTTATTTGGATAAGCAGCTGCTTCTTTGATATTTTTTGATATTTTTAAAATATATTTACCATGCATGAACTATCCCTTATAAATTGTTCATTGTTGGTAGAGCACGCAATCTGACTACTCCACTGATAACATGCAAAACCATACACAATATTTTCATTGAAGGATTTTGAGCAGTTTTCTTTTTGTTGCACGCAACGTGTATTTGCTTTTCTTTTTGGATTAAAAATTCTTCAGCCTCAAATATGTTTTGAATGAGTTGAACTCCTGTTATGGCTGCTCTGATTGCCATTCTGAAACAGATGTGTAGAAGACATAAAAAAAAAACATCATAGCTGTAAAAGTGGAAGATTAATACAGCATTATGTAGATGGTATTTGTGCTTAATTGTCCAGGGCATTGTTTGTCTAGGAATGTTCACTGTATCGGTCTTACAGACAGCCAGTTAGTAGAGTGAGTGTTGCTTTAACTACGCTCCTTATCAAAATGGGAGAACATAACTAATGTAATTAAACATATTAATAAGGTTATATAATGTTAAACCCTTTCTGGTGTTAACAGACAATGAGGAAGGACAGGGAATAGGAAGGCCCAATTTCATTCAAAAGTCTGTAATTGTTGAAGTGCACCCATCATTTCAATTTTTTTAATTAATTAGTAGTGATGAGCGGTAGGTGCCATATTCGATTTTGAGATATTTTGCGAATATTCGATTCAATATACGTCAATATATTCTTTGAAATGGAATATTCGTCATTCTATATATTGCGAATGTTACGCAAATTTATATTCGCATTGCGAATTAAACTTAGAGCTGAGTTCCTAATGGTTGTTTTGCTACAACATAACGAGAAAACGAAGATGACGAATATCACGAATTTATGAATATAGCACTGTATTCTCAATCTTCGTTATATTCTAGCAATACAACCATTAGAAACTTCAGCTCTAAGTTGAATGTGCAATGCGAGTATATGTTTGCGTCGTGAATTAAACTTAGAGCTGAGTTCCTAATGGTTGTTGCTAGAATATAACGAAGATTGAGAATATAGTGCTATATTCGTGAATTCGTGATATTCGTCATCTTTGTCAATTCTAGCAATACAACCATTAGAAACCCAGCTCTAAGTTGAATTCGCATAATTCAGGTTATATTATACAACTTAGTCAAATATGTGAGATCGTGATTCTCACATCCGACAGTACATTTTAGCATGGAGGCGTTCCCATGCACACGGGAAGTCGGCAGAAGTGTCAACGGGCATTGACTGGAGCGGGCAGGGAGCCAGGAATCCTCCGGACAGGTAAGAACAGCTTTTGGGAAGTGGGAAGACAAGTTAGACAACCAGAGAGCAACAAGGATTAACAACTTAAAAAAAAATAAAAAATATTCGCAATAGCGAATATATAGCGCTATATTCGTAGTATTCGTGAATTTGCGAAGTGCCGATATTCGCAAAAAAAATTCGCTATTCGAATATTCGCGCTCAACACTATAGATAGGATTGCTACAGTGAGCGGGGCCCGATGCAATAGAATACAGTGACTGCACCGGGCCCCGCTGCCATTTCAAAACTAGATGCTGGCCCCCACCCTCTGTATTGGGGGTCATTCACACTACACAGGGAGACTGTTATGGGGGGGATCTGTGGATGACACATAGCATAAGATGCTATTTATGTGTCATCCACAGATTCCCCCCATAACAGTGCCATCCACAGACCCCATAACAGTATCAGCAACAGACCACCATAACAGTATCAGCAACTGACCCCCATAACAGTGTCTGCAACAGACCCCCATAACAGTGTCAGCCACAGTTCCCCCATAGCAGTGTCAGCCACAGATCCCCCATAACAGTGTCAGCTACAGATCCCCCATAACAGTGACATCCACAGACCCCCATAACAGTGACAGTCACAGACCCCCATAACAGTGTCATCCACAGATCCCCCATAACAGTGTCAGCCACAGATCCCCCATAACAGTGTCAGCCACAGATCCCCCATAACAGTGTCAGCCACAGATCCCCCATAACAGTGTTAGCCACAGATCCTCCATAACAGTGTCAGCCACATACCCCCAAAATATTTTTTTCTTCTTATTTTCCTCCTCAAAAACATAGATGCGTCTTATGGGCCGAAGTTATGTCTAACTTATACCATCCGTAAATATATAATTATATACAGGAGATAGCCAGGTTATACCAGCATGGTCCATATCACTATATACAAGAAGATGTCTAACTTATAACAGCCATAAATATATAATTATATACAGAAGATAGCCAGGTTATACCAGCATGGTCCATATCACTATATACAAGAAGATGTCTAACTTATACCAGCCGTAAATATATATTTATATACAGGAGATGCCTAGGTTATACCAGCATGGTCCATATCACTATATACAAGAAGATGTCTAACATATACTAGCCGTAAATATATAATTATATACAGGAGATAGCCAGGTTATACCAGCATGGTCCATGTCACTATATACAAGAAGATGTCTAACTTATACCAGCCGTAAATATATAATTATATACAGAAGATAGCCAGGTTATACCAGCATGGTCCATATCACTATATACAAGAAGATGTCTAGCTTATACCAGCCGTAAATATATAATTATATACAGGAGATGCCCAGGTTATACCAGCATGGTCCATATCACTATATACAAGAAGATGTCTAACTTATACCAGCCATAAATATATAATTATATACAGAAGATAGCCAGGTTATACCAGCATGGTCCATATCACTATATACAAGAAGATGTCTAACTTATACCAGCCATAAATATATAATTATATACAGTAGATAGCCAGGTTATACCAGCATGGTCCGTAAAAATAGATATTATGTAAAAAGGCTGAGATGTACCTTTTCTTCAGAATGTTATTCAGATACAAAGAATGCGTTTCACCTCATGCTTTGCTGCTTGGATGGACAGTTGACTACCTGAGATATCTAGTAGGGGAGGAGACTTGAGCTTCGGACTCGAGCACACGAGGCGTTCGGCCGAACACCGCTGAGTGCCGAGCATCGCAATGCTCGAGCCGACCCGGTGTTCGACCGGGCATGCTCATTCAACACTACTTCTACAGGAAAATATTTTGGCCATTTTTTTGGGTAGTCTGATGCTAGATAAAACTTCTATTGCCTTGTGCATACCCTATCTGTTAAAATTCAAATTTCAGTCCAGTATATTACTGTACTTTTGATTTACACCTATATGTGTAAAAGTACACCAGGGGGTTGCCTGGCCTAGGTTGTGCCCAAAAGTTGCATGTAGTAAATGAGCCATAATCCAGCTCTAATCTCACTTTTACCTCTTAAAGGGAACCTATCACCATGAAAATGCTGTGAAATCTGCCAGCATCCTTTCCACTATGTTTGTGCATAAAGAGATAGCTGTCAATCACTGATAGGAATGCCTCTGTGATGTCTAAGCCCAGAATAAGCAAGAATTTAAATGAATACAGTACAAGTTTTATTGAATCTTTTCCCATAAAACAATATTGAGCTACTCAGCTACTCCTGCTCTATAACATGGTGCAAGCAGCTCACACATTATCTTCAATGTGACAGATTCCCTGTAAACATAGACCACTTTGAAAAGTGTTGAGGAACACCAAAAGTCACAGAAATTGACCAAATCTCGCAGAAAACGCTGCAATCACCATTATTTGCCACTTTTTTAAGCCACAAAACTGACGTATCTGATTTGGTAAATGTCCACTATGGTGTTTTTTTGTAGTTTTCTATAACCAGTTTTTTATGCAGAGATGATGCTTTAAAACTTCTGCCACTAAATTTAGCAATACAATAACATCAATGATTATGAAACTAAATGCAATAAAACTATGAGAAACAGTCTGCAAATCACAATAAGAGCATCATTTTCTACTCAGACCTCCGGTTATCATGTTCTTGATTTTCCATGTATAGCTCTTACAGCAATGATCCAATCAGCTGAAATATGCCTAGAAAAGATACATGTCTCTAAATAATCCTCCAATAATAGCAGCTCTCATTATCTTCTATACAGGATGGAACTTGCCTATGGTTTCTCATGACATTCCTGCCTCATTCTCCAATGATCTGGGCAAAACCGAAGTCAGTCTTTCCTAGTTAATGCTTGACTGATCACTCATTATCAAGGTTGGCCCCTGAGGTGGCAAACAGATGATAACTGGCTTATGAAAAGAAATGATAGCCATTTGATCTTGTGTGAAACCATGCTTGTGTGAAACCATGCTCCTGTGTGAAATTCACCTAATAGCCTGGCTCGAGTTACTCCAACCAAAACAAGTCATAGTTATTCCCCTTACCTTGATTGGCTTTGTTCATGAAAATGATGGCAGTAAATGAACTGAGAACCAGTGGGCTGTGGATATGGACATTTCTATTGCTCTCTATGATGGTACCATACACCCAAGTACTATGAGAGTCCCACTTTACTTAATTGCATAACAGCTCATTTACATGTGCAGATTATCAGGACAGTTATCAGGAATGAACATTAATACAAATGCTGATAATTGTCCCTTGCAAATGTGCTACCAATAACCCAACAAAGGAGCAAAACACTCCTGTTTTGGGTAATGCAATCCTTCATATAGTCCAGAGGTGTAGCTAGCAGAGGGCAACCACCCCAGGCCCACAGAGGAGGGGGAGCCTGTAAATTAGGATGTTCTGTGTGGAGCTTCAAGCTAGCACTCCCTCCTCCCTCTGCTGCAACAGGAAGAGGAGGAGAACTCAACTGCAGCACAGCAAGAAGGAGGAGGTGGCGCCGGTTTCATGTCCCACAGAACAGGCACAGCTAGGCCGCTGCAGGTAACATCTACTACATTGCCTACACTCAGATAGCGGTGTTACATAGGACTGACGGTAATATCTACTACATTATCTGTACTCAGTTATCACGGTGTTATCTGTGCTGTTACATAGGACTGCGGGTAATATCTACTATCTGTACTCAGTTATCACTAGGTTATCTGTGATGTTACATAGGACTGAGGGTAATATCTACTACATTATCTGTACTCAGTTTTCACCGTGTTATCTGTGGTGTTACATAGCACTGCAAGTGACATCTACTATTATTCTGTCACAGATGTACATGAGAGAAGTCTCTGGGGAGTGTGAGTGTCAATCTCTTGTTCAAGCAATGGAAGATAGTGAAATTGCTATAATCATTTCCCTAACAAGACCTATTTGTCACGACTGTGACTGATCCAGATAGGTCTGGGAAGAGAAGGTCGCAGCGACTTGCTACTCGCGATAGCTTGTGAGTTTGCTTCATGGTTCAGGGTATGTCATCCAGGTTTTGCCTTGTGAACCTTTTTGTCCTGACTGGGAGTTTGTAGGCATTCTTCTCAGGTGAGTGCTGTCTGCCACTCCCAGCTACTATATTAGTTTCAGTTTCACTTGCAGTCATTGCCAGATATAGTCCTTACTTCCAGTGCTATTCTGACCTTTGAAGGAGATCGTTTGACGGTATTGCTGTGGAGCTCGTGTCTGGCGTGGACTGTCGTTGTTGGGATCATCTTCTCTGCTCGTGACTGGATAAGTCTATCTCTGCTGGAGATTGTTTGTTTGTTTGTTTGTTACTGTCTTCCCCTGTTGTTCTCCTAGACATGAGTGATGGTGACTAGTGCTCCCATCTGCCTTTCCCCTCCGTCTGGTGCGACACGACTGCTGCTGGGATAGCGGTCGTGACAGTATATCTGGCCTTTAAAAAAAAAAAAAAAAGTGACATTTCCTTTTTTTTTTTTTTTTGCCTGCTGTTTTGCTTTGTATTCTTCTGTTCCACTATGGATCCGGTTACGGTTTTGGCGAAACAATTACAGGGGTTATCCCTTGAAGTGGCAGGATTAAAAGCAACAGTACTGCAGCAGCAGCAGCAGCAATCCTTGGGTTCCACCGTTGCTATGGGAGACCAAGGTACTCCTGAGCCAAAAGTGGCTTTTCCTGATAGGTTCTCAGGAGGGAGAGACCAATTTGTAACCTTCAGAGAAGCTTGTAAATTGTTCTTCAGGTTACGCCCTAGATCCTCCGGCGGTGAGGAACAACGGGTGGGCATTGTAATTTCTCTCCTGCAAGGAGATCCGCAGGCTTGGGCTTTCTCTTTACCATCTGACTTTCCGGCCTTACGATCAGTGGAGGAGTTTTTTGAAGCCTTGGGTCTCGTGTATGATGACCCGGACAGGGTCTCACTGGCTGAGTCTAAGCTACGTAGACTTCAGCAGGAGAACCGGTCAGCTGAACTATATTGTTCTGAATTCCGTAGGTGGGCTACGGATACATTATGGAACGACTCGGCCCTCAGGAGTCAGTTCTGCCAGGGGTTGTCTGAAAAATTAAAAGACGCGCTGGCTGTATACGAGGTCCCTGGGTCTCTTGAGGCTGCTATGTCTCTGTCCATAAGAATCGACAGACGACTCAGGGTGAGACTATTAAATTCTACAGAGGCCTCTATAGGGCAGGGATCGGTTTGTTGTGATCCAGTCGAACCAATGCAAATAGGGGGCGCCACTAGACGGGTGAATCCTCCTAAGGTCCGCCATAGGTCAGAGGTTTGTTTTCGTTGTGGGGGAGGGGTCATTTTGTAAAGGTATGTCCCTCAGAACCCAAGAGATCACAAACTAAGGAGCCGCCGGAAAACTAGAGTCCCCAGACTGTGCGGAGGATAACAGTCTGGGCGTATTCGCTTCCTCCATACGCATGTCTCAGTTTTTGTTGTCCGCTACCGTTGTGGCGGGCAATAAGACTGAGATCTGTTCCGTCTTTTTGGACAGTGGGGCGGGGGTCAATTTGGTGGATTCACGGTTTGCTCAGGCTCTGGGTTTTACTCCGGAACCGGTACGCAGAACTATTCCTGTTTTTGCCATCGACTCCTCCCCTCTTACTCAGAGAGAGTTAACTCAGATCGTCCATAATATCCGTCTGCAGGTAGGGGACCTCCATAAAGAGCATATCTCTTGTTATGTCCTGGACGGTCTTCCGGCTCCTATGGTTTTGGGGCTTCCCTGGCTGGTGACTCACAATCCCGTGGTGGATTGGCAGGCCGGGGAGATTGTGGAGTGGAGTGAACATTGTAAGGACAACTGCTTGAGTAGTAGGTGCTCAACACTCTCTGTAACATCTCTACCTTCCTTTCTGTCAGATTTTATGGATGTGTTCTCTGAGAAGGGTTGTCAGGGGTTACCACCTCATCGTCCATATGATTGCCCAATTAATCTGTTACCTGGGGCAAAACTACCTAAAACCCGGTTATACAATCTTTCTGGCCCGGAGAGGAAGGCTAAGAAAGATTATATTTCGGAAAGTTTGGCTAAGGGACACATCAGACCCTCTTCTTCACCCGTGGCTGCAGGGTTCTTTTTCGTTAAAAAGAAAGATGGGGGCCTGCGTCCTTGCCTGGATTTCCGGGAATTAAACCGGATAACTATCCGAGATCCCTATCCTCTTCCTCTCATTCCCGACCTCTTTAATCAGGTTGCTGGTGCTAAATGGTTCTCCAAAATGGATCTCAGAGGAGCCTATAACCTGGTTCGCATCAAAGAAGGGGGTAAGTGGAAGACGGCTTTTAATACTCCGGAAGGGCATTATGAAAATCTGGTCATGCCATTTGGTCTTACTAATGCGCCTGCGGTGTTCCAACATTTTGTCAACGATATTTTTAGTCACCTTATTGGGAGATTTGTTGTGATATATCTTGATGACATCCTGGTCTATTCTCCGGATCTGGATACACATAAGATCCATGTGAGACAAGTGCTGCAGATATTAAGGGCCAACAAATTGTTTGCTAAATAAGAGAAATGTGTGTTCGCCGTAAAAGAACTGCCATTTCTGGGGTATGTGTTGTCAGATTCAGGTTTCCGCATGGATCCAGAGAAAGTCCGGGCAATTATGGACTGGGATCTGCCTGAGAACCTGAAGGCATTGCAACGCTTCCTGGGGTTTGCCAATTTTTATAGGAAGTTTATAAAGAACTATTCCTTGGTGGTCAAACCACTGACGGACATGACCCGAAAGGGATCCGATTTTTCCAAATGGTCACATGCAGCCAAAACTGCCTTTACATCTCTGAAGGAAAGATTCACCTCGGCTCCTATTCTCATACAGCCAGATGTCTCGCTTCCTTTTATTGTAGAGGTTGACACATCTGAGGTGGGGGTGGGAGCGGTACTATCTCAGGGCCCGTCCCCTGGTGAATGGCGTCCGTGTGCTTTCTTTTCGAAGAAATTGTCTACTGCAGAAAGGAACTATGACATTGGCAACAGAGAACTTTTGGCTATTAAGTTGGCCTTAGAGGAGTGGCGTCATTTTTTGGAGGGGGCGGTTCATCCCGTCACAGTGATTACTGATCACAAGAACTTAGTATATCTGGAGTCTGCTAAACGTCTCACCCCTAGACAGGCTCGGTGGTCGTTGTTTTTTACTAGGTTTAATTTTGTAATAACCTATCGCCGGGGGCAAAAAATACTAAGGCGGATGCATTGTCTCGAAGTTTTCCTGGAGGGGGTGGTGATTATGTTCCAGAGCCTATTTTGCAAAGGGGGGTGGTGGTCTCTGCATTACACTCAGGTTTAGAGGGGAGGGTGTTGGAAGCTCAGGGGGACGCCCCGGCCTCCTGCCCCTCGGATAAACTGTTTGTGCCAGAGAATTTACGCCTGGAGATACTAAAGGAACACCATAACTCCGCACTGGCAGGACACCCAGGTAGTAAGGCAACCTCTGAATTAGTGTCTCGTCGGTTCTGGTGGCCTAAGTGGCGCCAGGAGGTGTTGAATTTTGTGTCTGCATGTCCTACCTGTGCTCGTTCTAAGGTGGATCATACTCGTCCGGCAGGGCGTCTTTTACCTCTGGCCATCCCCAACAGGCCTTGGACGCACCTATCAATGGATTTCATTACTGATCTACCAGTATCAGTGGGGAAGACTGTTATTCTTGTTGTTGTTGACAGATTCAGTAAA
Source organism: Bufotes viridis (assembly GCA_033119425.1). Taxonomy (NCBI): domain Eukaryota; kingdom Metazoa; phylum Chordata; class Amphibia; order Anura; family Bufonidae; genus Bufotes; species Bufotes viridis. Next base: position 470,047,390 of record CM065589.1, read on the forward strand.
TTGGTGCACTTTATTGCTCTGACCGCTTTGCCTAATGCTAACACACTGGCTCAGGTTTTTATTGACCACATCGTGAAGCTTCACGGGGTCCCTTCCGATATTGTTTCGGATCGTGGTACCCAATTTGTTTCTAAATTTTGGAAAGCTTTTTGTTCTCGTTTAGGGGTTCATCTGTCGTTTTCTTCATCTTTCCATCCACAGTCCAACGGTCAGACTGAACGTACCAATCAAAACCTAGAGACATATTTGAGATGCTTTGTTTCCGAAAATCAGGAGGAATGGTCATCTTATTTACCGTTAGCCGAGTTTGCCATTAATAATCGTCGTCAAGAATCCACCGATAAGTCACCATTTTTTGGTGCGTATGGTTTCCATCCTCAGTTTTGTACGTTTAGTGAGGGGCGGCCATCTGGGATTCCCGAGGAGGAACGATTTGGGTCTTCACTTTCATCAGTGTGGCAGAGTGTGCAAGAAAGTTTGAAGAGAATTGGTGGCAGATACAAACGTGTGGCTGATAAGAAGCGCTCTGAAGGTCCGGACCTTGGGGTGAATGACTTGGTGTGGTTGTCTACCAGAAATATCAAGTTGAAGGTTCCCTCATGGAAATTAGGTCCGAGATTTATTGGTCCTTATAGGGTAATTAAGATCATTAACCCGGTGGCTTTTCGTCTGGAGCTACCTCAGACTCTAAGGATCCATTATGTCTTCCACAGATCTCTGCTTAAGAGATATGTAGAACCTCCTGAACCATTGCCACTACCGCCTCCACCGGTGGTTGTTGATGGCAGTCTCGAGTTTCAGGTAGAAAAGATTGTTGATTCACGATATGTTCGCCGCTCTCTTCAGTACCTGGTGCACTGGAAAGGTTATGGTTCCGAAGAGAGAATGTGGGTGCCAGAATCAGAGATAAAGGCGGACAGACTCATTCGGGCTTTTCATAGGTCCCACCTGGAGAGGCCTGGTCTTGAGGGTCCGGTGGCCCCTCGTAGAAGAGGGGGTACTGTCACGACTGTGACTGATCCAGATAGGTCTGGGAAGAGAAGGTCGCAGCGACTTGCTACTCGCGATAGCTTGTGAGTTTGCTTCATGGTTCAGGGTATGTCATCCAGGTTTTGCCTTGTGAACCTTTTTGTCCTGACTGGGAGTTTGTAGGCATTCTTCTCAGGTGAGTGCTGTCTGCCACTCCCAGCTACTATATTAGTTTCAGTTTCACTTGCAGTCATTGCCAGATATAGTCCTTACTTCCAGTGCTATTCTGACCTTTGAAGGAGATCGTTTGACGGTATTGCTGTGGAGCTCGTGTCTGGCGTGGACTGTCGTTGTTGGGATCATCTTCTCTGTTAGTGACTGGATAAGTCTATCTCTGCTGGAGATTGTTTGTTTGTTTGTTTGTTTGTTTGTTACTGTCTTCCCCTGTTGTTCTCCTAGACATGAGTGATGGTGACTAGTGCTCCCATCTGCCTTTCCCCTCCGTCTGGTGCGACACGACTGCTGCTGGGATAGCGGTCGTGACACTATTACATTTAGAATTTTTATGAGAGAGATGCAATCGATATGCCTTTATGTAGTTTATTGAATGTACCTTGAGAAATGGTGATATAGGTCAAAGGAAAAGCCTCTCTCCAGATCTGTGATGCATATCTGACAAACAGAAAAAGACTGAAGAACACAGGATGTGAGCTCACAGAGGAGGAGTTACTGAATAATGGACATGAAATTTACAACTATAGATAACTTATAATCTGTATAAGGATGAATGATCACAGTGTCGATCGTTCAGCCCCATTCATGGTGATAATCACTGAATGTAAATATAGCTAAATGAGCTGCCAATGATCAGAAACAAATGCTTTGTACCCAATCAGTATATACCATGTAAAAGGGCCCTAGGCAACTGAACTTCTAATCTCTCTGAAATCTTAGATACAAATATGATAAGCATATATAGTTTAGGCTACTTTCACACTAGCGTTTTGGCTTTCCGTTTCTGAAATCCATCATGGGCTCTCAGAAGCGGTCCAAAACAGATCAGTTTTGCCCTAATGCATTCTGAATGGAAAAGGATCCGCCAAGAATGCTTGAGTTTGCCTCTGCAGCGTTTTTCTGTCTGTCCTGGGATGCGGATCCATTTTCTATTGTGTCAGCGGAAACTGTTTTCTCTGACACAACAGAAATCGAATCAGTCCCCTATTGACTTTCAATGGAGTTCATGACGGATCTGTCTTGGCTATATAAGACATAATACAATCGGATGCGTTCATGACGAATGCATGCGGCTGTATTATTGTAACAGAAGCATTTTTGCAGATTCATGACGGATCCGCAAAAAACGCTAGTGTGAAAGTAGCCTTAATTATATAAGACCTTAGTTAGGGGATTCTCATGCCACCTGCCTGCATGATATAGCCAAAATAAAATAGTGAATTAACTAGTGATATTAGCATTCTTGTGACTGTTTAAACTGTTTTATATTGCAATAACGTGAACATTTCCAGGATCCCTCCTTATTGTGCTGGCAGTTACCCTAAAATCTTATTTTGTTCATTGGGGCTTTAGATGCCAATAATTTACAATCCTTCCTTGCTTTGAGGGAAACTATCTCAACATGTACTGATTTCTTGGAGAGCTTTGTGGTGGGCAATTGCCAATATACAGCAACAGCTAATCTTGGCAAGCATACCTGCAATGCAAAGCACATGGAGTGACAGGGCATGAGACAGGGGTGAGGTTGAGATTACCTTAGGTTTCATTACATCATGTAGGTAAGTCACTTTCACTGATCATAGTTGTTCAGAGATAAAAATCTGCAGAAAGAAAACGTATTTCTCTAGGTAAGCACTACTTAAGGGACATTCACAAGACTGCTTTTTCATAATCGCTCCGAAATTCTGCCAAAAACCCACTGGTGGCCATGTCCTTTCTGCCTCCCATACATCTGAATGGGAAGCAGTGCTGAGGCTCACTTAGTGGCAAACATCCCCTTAGAGTAATGCATAATATAGTATATAATGTCTCATAAAGACAGACGTCATTCATATACATTATTAAGGCATATGCTTATCATACTAGGGGATCTCCAATTCAGGATCCCCTTCTATCAGATAGGATGGAGATAAACTCTATGCAAACCACTCCTATTCTATAGATTTGAGATTTTCTTGTATTGCATTTATGATAACTGCAAGGGAAATGCTTTGGTAGCTGAGGTTTCCTCCTGTAAAATCTGTTGTTTGACAGATTAGCACAAGTACATTGGAGCTGGTATATGTTCCACTGCTTTCACTACATTGAACTAAAGTGTTAAGCAAAGTTTGTTAAATGTCATTGAACTTTACCTGCAAGATGAAGATTTACTGAAAGAGCTACTGCTACTGACTAGTAAGCACATTTACATTTTTATAAGATCCTGGTTTCCTGAGCCTAAGGCCAGTTTGTAACCTTTGAAGAAACAAGTGGAGGGAAATATAAAATTAATGATTTAGAACACTTGACTATGTTATTGCCGAATTGCTCTCTTCCTCCTAGCTACTGCCACCCCCCGATTTCCCTTAATCCCAAGAAAGACACTTCAGCCAAAGGTGGATTTAATTGGCCACAGAAGCCATTTTATTAACAAAACAACATAAATACCATAAATAACATATAACATCCCCAAAGGCCTTCTTTCCTTAAGGCCCCTCAATGACCCCAAAAACATTCCTAAAACAGGGAGGGTCCTTGCTGTTCACACTGTGCGGTTTTTTGTCCAGTCAGATGTTGGAAGTTTGGAGGTGGAGATTGTTAGTGCCCCACGATCAGAGATAAACAGGGGTTAATCTGGGAAAGAAACCTGTGCACAAGTGTGAAAGTCATCTATGATTTGATTATGTGTGTTTAGGTGACAGGTGTTAAACATGATGGAGTGACCAATGGTGGAGGCTTTTCCCTCCCCTTGATTTTGGAGAGGAAGGATTAGAGCACACCTAAATTAATGCTCTCCATTAGTATACTTTGTTACGACTAAGGACTTAGTGTCTGAAACGCGTCAACAATCACTGTATACAAGGTGGATGTGTCTGCTGTACTATTTTATGCCAAGATAAAGGAGAAGTTTTAGAGGACGTTTATTGAATCTGGAGCCGTTTTTCTACATATCTTCTGCGGTTCCTGTGCAAACATGGGCAACACCTGGGCAGATTCCTGCCTTCTCACCATTCCGATTCCAAGGCCTGAGGAGTCCAGAGCCCTCTTGGCTCCCTCCCCACCACTCCAGAGCCACCCTTCCACCAACTCCTAGGACCCCCCAACCGCCAAGGCTGCCATGACAAAAGAATGACCAGGCCAACAAACGGCAACCACCTACCAGACCCCCAGTTGTACCAACACAGACCCCCTTCCCACTTGTGACCACTGACATACAACAGAGCGGGTAGGTGGGACTGATACCTTCACTGTGCCCATTAAAATGGCCCCTTTACCGACTTTGGTCCACCCTTTTAACTGTCTTCCCCCTCCCACCAGCCACTCCCCTTCCAGCACCGCCCTTAACCCCTTGCCTGCCATTTTCTCCCCACTCCCTCCAAACCCAGTCATGCAGGTCTTCCCCTGCAAAACAGAAAAGGCAAGGACTGACATAAAAACCTTCAATGTTATCGAGAAGTAAACATCATCTACTGTTAACCCCATAACAGGATTTAGACATGGTTGAGCATGACTACTATTTTTTCTGTTTAATACCACAAACCGCAAGTTTGTTTATGCCCCAAAATGATAGAAGAGAAGAAACAAATAGATGATACAGATATAAAATGCAATAATATCCATTTATTGCATATATTGCAGAAGGTTGTGGTGTCAATATAAGGACTTGTGCAGTTGCTGGGTTTGGGGTATCCCCAGTGCTACACTGGGTCCTCTGGATGTGGATGTTTCACCACATTCTGTTGCTCCCTGGAAAAGATAGTAAAGTGTGGTGCTTTAAGTCCAGAGGGTCAGGGTCTGCAGTTAACCAATGTGCTTCTTTGCTGGAGGAAGTGCAAAGCAAAACAGGCAAAGCATTGTGTTGGCTCCTCCGGTCTCCTACTGGACAGAGGAAGGCTTAAAGGGGTTGTCTGGGCTTTTTATATTGATGACCTATCCTCGGGATAGGTCATCAATATCATATCGGCACCCTGCACCCCTGCACCCCTGCTGATTAGCTGTAAAAGGAGACGGCAAGCGCTGTGTGCATGTGCCATCTCCTGTCTCTCTTCCTGTTCGCTGCTGCTTTTCCATAGACAACTGCACTGATCTGATATTGATGACCTATCCTGAGGATAGGTCATCAATATTAAAAGCCTGGACAACCCCTTTAATGCTGAGGAAAAGCATTAGCTAGCTGTCCTTCTGCTCTCTTTAAGAAGGTTAGTTCTCTGGCCAAAGGCTGGTGGCCCAGGGTTTGTAGCTCAGTCAACTAACTGGAGCCTTGGTCAATGGGTCAGTAACCCAGGGTCTGTGGCTTAGCATCTCCATGTTAGCTTGTTCTTCTGGTCATGCATGCAGTCTTGCAGAGTCCCTATCTAAAGACAACTAGGGGCTCTGACTGCTCTCCTTATATACAGTTTGTAGCTGAACGTTCTAGTGCGAAGGGTGGAATGGAGATGCACAGCCTAAGCAGAAACATTGTTGCAATTTCTGTCTATCATAGGCTTGTATGGAGTTTTAATATAAGTCCATGGGAATGAATTAGAAGTTTTCCAGACATAAACAACAGAGCTAAACCAGACAGTCAGAATGTCAGTGTATCTGTTTTTCCCTCCAAAACTTTGCAAAGGTAGAATGTCATAAAGTCTCTCAATATTAACTAGCTGTGCATTAACCCTGTGCAAGGCAGAGTTCATGCAATATGATAAACAGACAAAAGGTCAGGACAGCACATAGTCATGTCAGTGATCAGGATGAGGTAATGGTAACTAATTCATAGGCAGAGGTTAGGCACTGGAAGTAAGAAAACTTGATAAGAACACTAATGCAGGACTAGACAAGTTAGGATCTTCTTGCTCAGGTAACCTCCCATAGAAAAGGGCACCATTTATATCTCAGGGAATGCAGCCATAGGCTGAGGACAGATTAACCCATGTGCAGGATGGTCCTTTAGGGCTAGGAAGACCACACACTACATACATGGATTTGCCCAGAGCAGGAGGGAGGTGGTGGAGAAAGCCTGGAGTGTTTAGCAGGGAAGGGGTTAGTACTCCGATGGCCGTCGCCACTGAGAGAGAGGTGATGTACTGCCGCAATTACATACCGAGAAAACCTTGAAGTCTATATTCATAACTGGAGTTTACTTTTGGCTAAAAGTATAACAAAATATTAATACTTGAAAGCAAAATCTACATTTAGCGCTGGACTGAAGTTTCAGTTTTAGAAGTCTTTGGATCAGTATTGTAATCCTTACATGTGAGGTCAAGTTTTTTCTATGTTGGAACTTCCTCACCAGTTGTAATCCTCATCTTCACCCCTATCTAGACAATGTGGAGCCAGGAATCTCTTTTTCATCTCTCCTTAGTAAACATGCTCTCAAGTTTCCCTTAGCCACAGAGGTCTGTAAAACTTGAAACAGTTTTTTCCAAATGTTAGGGTACTTTCACACTTGCGTTGCTGAATTCCGGCAGACAGTTATATCGCCGGAACTGCCTGCCGGATCCGGCAATCTGTATGCAAACGGATACCATTTGTAGACAGATCTGGATGCGTCTCACAAATGCATTGCAATACCAGATGTGTCTCTCCTGTTGTCATCCAGAAAAATGGATCCGGATCTTATTTACATTTTTAAAGGTTTGCGCATGTGCAGAACGGAAGACCGGATCCGTTAATGCGGTAATTTCAATGCCGGATGCGACAGTAATACATTTCAATGGAAATTAATGCCGGATCCGGCATTCCGGCAAGTGTTCCAGAATTTTGGACGGAGAAAATACCGCAGCATGCTGCAGTATTTTCTCCAGCCAAAGAACGTAAGAGGGACTGAATTGATGCATCCTGATGCATACGAACGGAATGCTTTCCATTCAAAATGCATTAGGATTAAACTAATGCATTTTCCGGTATTGACCCCTAGGACAGAACTCAATACCGGAAAAGAATAACGCTAGTGTGAAAGTACCCTAAAGGGTATGATGCTGGAGCACTGTCCCAACTGGGTTGTTACGTTTTTTCACTATGGCATACTTTTCACTGCTTAACCACTTCAGCCCCCCTAGCTTAAACACCCTTAATGACCAGGCCACTTTTTACAATTCTGCACTACGCTACTTTCACCGTTTATTGCTCCGTCATACAACTTACCACCCAAATGAATTTTACCTCCTTTTCTTCTCACTAATAGAGCTTTCATTTGGTGGTATTTCATTGCTGCTGACATTTTTACTTTTTTTGCTATTAATCAAAAATGACCGAAATTTTTGCAAAAAAATGACATTTTTTTTGACATTTTTCACTTTCTGTTGTAACTTTTTTTTAAAAAAACTACATTTCTATATAAATTTTTTGCTAAATTTATTGTTCTACATGTCTTTGATAAAAAAAAAATCCAATAAGTGTACATTTATTGGTTTGGGTAAAAGTTATAGCGTTTACAAACTATGAAGCAGCTCTGACTGTCTGAGCACCTGTCATGTTTCTTCAGGCGCTAGAATGTCAGGAAAGTATAAACACCCCCCAAATGACACCATTTTAGAAAGAAAACACCCCAAAGTATTTACGGAGGGGCATGGTGAGTTCATGTATGATTTCATTTTTTTTCACAAGTTAGCGGAAAATGACACTTTCTGAGGAAAAAAATAAAAATAATAAAGTTTCTATTTCTGCTAACTTCTGGCAAAAAAATAAAAAATCTCCCACGGACTCACTATGCCCCTCAGTGAATACCTTGGGGTGTCTACTTTCCGAAATGGGGTCATTTGTGGGGTGTGTTTACTGTTCTGGCATTTTGGGCGGGGCTAAATTGTGAGCAGCCATGTAAAAGCTAAAGGTACTCGTTGGAATTAGGGCCCCTTTGCGCACCCAGGCTGCAAAAAAAGTGTCACTCATGTGGTATCGCCGTACTCAGAACCCATGTTGGGTGAGAGAAATATCTCTGTAAACTGACAACTTTGTATAAAAAAAAATTAAAAAGTTGTCGTTTACAGCGATATTTCTCACACAAAGTATGGGTATATATAAAAATAAACCCCAAAACACATTGCCCTACTTCTCCTGAGTACGGCGATACCACATGAGTAACACTTTTTTGCAGCCAAGATGCGCAAAGGGGCCCTAAAACCAATGAGTACCTTTAGGATTTCACAGGCCATTTTTACGCATTTTGGATCCTCACGCTTTAGGACCCCTAAGATGCCAGGACAGTATAAATACCCCACATGTGACCCCATTGTGGAAAGAAGACACCCCAAGGTATTCCGTGAGGGGCATGGCGAGTTCGCAGAATTTTTTTTTTTTTGGCACTAAGTTAGCGGAAATTAATTTTTTTTTTTTTTTACAAAGTCTCAAATTTCCACTAACTAGTGACAAAAAATAAAATTTTACATGAACTCACCATACCCAGCACGGAATACCTTGGGGTGTCTTCTTTCTAAAATGGGGTCACATATGAGGTGTTTGTACTGCCCTGGCATTTGAGGGTCTCCGCAATCATTACACGTATGGCCAGCATTAGGAGTTTCTGCTATTCTCCTTATATTGAGCATACGGGTAATGAGATTTTACTTCCGTTCAGCCTCTGGGAAAAAAATGAACGGCACAGATTTCTTTCATTCGCATCGATCAATGTGGATGAAAAAATCTCTGCCAAAAAATGTGCAAAAAAAAAAAAATAGTAAGGCCCCATTCACACGTCCACAAAAATGTCCGCATGTATTCCGCAATTCTGCAGAATAGATACGGACCCATTCAGTGTGAATGGGGCCGGCGGTGATGCGGAGAGCACACTATGTGCTCGCCGCATCAGCATTTGCGGAGCTGCGGCTGCAAACTTCCGGGTTTTGGCCCCCAAACATCCGGCCGCAGCTCCGCAAAAGATAGAGCATGTCCTATTCTTGTCCGCAATTGCGGACAAGAAAAGGCATTTTCTATATAGTTCTGGCAATGTGCGGATCCGCAAAATGCGGAAAGCACATTGCCGATGTCCGTGTTTTGCGGATCCGCAAAACACATACAGACGTCTGAATGAGCCTTACAGGGGGGGTGATTAGTGACAGGGGGTGATCAGGGGGGTGACATGGGGTGATCAGGGGTTAATCGGGGGTTAATCAGGGGTTAATCAGTGACGGGGGGGAATGGATGGGGGGGTCTGTGTGGTGATTGGTGCACTTACAAAAGATTCCTTTGGTGGTCCCAAGCTAAGGGACCACCAAAGGAACGATCAGCAAGCATATCAGACGCTGTTAACAAAACAGCGTCTGATATGTGATTTTTTTTTAACTTCTACAGCCTGCCAGCGCATGATCAGCACTGGCAGGCTGTAGTTTAACTTCTTCCCGACGCGATCCTGTGAACGCGTGCGCGCGTTCACAGGAAATCTCGCGTCTTGCGAGATGATGCCTCGGCGCGTCCAAGAGGAATAAACCGACCGCCGCCAGGACGCAATCCTGCGTTCGGCGGTCGGCAACTGGTTAAAGGGGTTGTCTCACTTCAGCAAATGAGTCATGACACTTATAATGTAGACAAGGTTAATACAAGGCACTTACTAATGTATTGTGATTGTCCATATTGCCTCCTTTTCTGGCTTGATTCATTTTTCCATCACATTATACACTGCTCGAACCACCCTGCAATCCAGCTGCGGTGGATATGCCTGTACACTATAGGAGAAGGCATGCCTCTCTGGTGGCCGGGGACCACGGGAGTGCACATAGGTTAGCTTTTATTCCTATAGTATTCAAACATGACCACCACTGTTGGATTATAGTGTGGTTATAACCCCTGGATACAAGCAGTGTATAATGTGATGGAAAAATGAATAATGCGAGCAAAGGAAGCAATATGGACAATCACAATAAATTAGTAAGTGCCTTGTATTCTTCATGATAAATGCCATTTGATGAAGTGAGACAACTTTAACTTTAGAAAAAGGTATTTGTTAGTAGTCCTTCAAAGGAATTGAATGTTAAAGCATAAAGCTGGAATGGAAATCTTGTCTGGCTCCTAGGACCCTCTGCCATCAGATGTTATTGCCAGGGAATGCGGATTTATAAATGTATTATCTATTCTGAATTGTAACTAGTTAGTTTGTTAGTTAATATCATGATAAACTATTAAACTAAATTGTTAAGTATTACTTTCTTATAACAACAATATGGCATCCTGTAGCCATAGAGGTTTCAATATATTACAAAAAATCATATATGATTACCACAAAGGATGTGGTCTTTGCAAGTAAGAATTTGTTTTTCAAAATCAGGTTTGGTTGTTTGTATAAAATAGTACCTTATACAGTTTTATACTCGAAGGGGTTGTCCCACATAAAAATTCTTCAATTCTTCAAAATTTTTCAAACCAGCACCAGGATCTGAATACTTCTGTAATTGCATGTAATTAAAATTTTAGTAAAAAGCCACTGAGTTATTCCATAAAATGTATCTGTATAGCGCCACCTGTTTTTTGCTCTTTTCGTACTGCCACCAACCTACAGTAGTACAAGCTAGAATCAGCCCTGTACCATACATGGTTCCATCCAGAGCTTCAACTGCTGTAATAGATTCTCTTCAGACTGGCAGCTAAGGGGGGCGGCGCGCGCTATCTCAGGTTGTGTGTCCTTTCTGCAGCAACTCTCTCTGTAACAGCTCCCAGTTTCTCTCTCCCTGTCATAGCCCACTAAATTTGGCTGGTGGTAGTTGAAGAATGTAACTGAACATGTGCGACCAGTAGTTAGACGTGCACAATACAGAATAAACACCAGAAGGCATCATTAGAATAAAGTAAAGATAATATCTCACAACTGGAGCAGTTTTGTAACAGAAAGAAAATCACAAAAGTACTGGTAACTAGTTTTTCATCCTGAATTCTACTGAAATGGTTTTAAAGGTGAAACAACCCCTTTAACCAGGGAGGCACAGGTTTTAAAAGAAACAAAGTACATTAATTGTTATACCACCACTGCTTGATGACAACCAATAAAATTAGGAATGTATACATCCTTGCATCGTTGGTGGCCTTGTTCAGTGTTTCTTAACCTTTTCATGCCAAGTACCTGAAAAGGGGCAAGAGCTTCTGAGTAGAAAAACAAAAAAATTCTTCAGGTTTTATTAGAAATCATCCATAAGGGATAAGATTTATCACGCGTTTCAGACATCTTCATGCCCTTAGTTATAGCAGCCAATTGAGTACTCCCAAAGAAGGATTCAGTGATAAACATTAGCAAATCGGGGGACATTATATCTCCTTATGGAGAATGCCTGAGGAGTCTTATAGGTCAGTCACTGCTCCTCTGGAATTCTGGGAAGAGGGTATGGAAATGAGCGCTTAGCAAGTTCTGCCTCTAATGTCACCAGATATATGGTAGCTATCCTATAAGTCAATTAATTAAGGCTTAATTGTTATCCAAGGTTGTGTGTCCTTTCTGCAGCAACTCTCTCTGTAACAGCTCCCAGTTTCTCTCTCCCTGTCATAGCCCACTAAATTTGGCTGGTGGTAGTTGAAGAATGTAACTGAACATGTGCGACCAGTAGTTAGACGTGCACAATACAGAATAAACACCAGAAGGCATCATTAGAATAAAGTAAAGATAATATCTCACAACTGGAGCAGTTTTGTAACAGAAAGAAAATCACAAAAGTACTGGTAACTAGTTTTTCATCCTGAATTCTACTGAAATGGTTTTAAAGGTGAAACAACCCCTTTAACCAGGGAGGCACAGGTTTTAAAAGAAACAAAGTACATTAATTGTTATACCACCACTGCTTGATGACAACCAATAAAATTAGGAATGTATACATCCTTGCATCGTTGGTGGCCTTGTTCAGTGTTTCTTAACCTTTTCATGCCAAGTACCTGAAAAGGGGCAAGAGCTTCTGAGTAGAAAAACAAAAAAATTCTTCAGGTTTTATTAGAAATCATCCATAAGGGATAAGATTTATCACGCGTTTCAGACATCTTCATGCCCTTAGTTATAGCAGCCAATTGAGTACTCCCAAAGAAGGATTCAGTGATAAACATTAGCAAATCGGGGGACATTATATCTCCTTATGGAGAATGCCTGAGGAGTCTTATAGGTCAGTCACTGCTCCTCTGGAATTCTGGGAAGAGGGTATGGAAATGAGCGCTTAGCAAGTTCTGCCTCTAATGTCACCAGATATATGGTAGCTATCCTATAAGTCAATTAATTAAGGCTTAATTGTTATCCAAGCCATGTCTCAAGGCCTGTTTAAAAGGTCAAACTTTGACTTATAGAATAGCTAACTTACTCCAGTGGCTCAAGTGGCCGCAATGATGATGATGTCAATGTGCCACCTATGCCGTCCTCTCCTAGGCCGCAGGCCTGGTGACCTGTTGCCTATGAGAGCGAACGTAAAGGTAGGGAGATATTGGCTCCTGTGCCCCACCTCAGTATTCAACTGTGTTGCTATCCTGTGGAGCTGGCCTACATAAGTGCCCTAACAGCAATGTATTTTTTAAATATTGTTGAATGATAGGGCAATGTTGCTTATTCCTTCACCCTGTGTAATGCAGGTTGAAAAAAGCTGGTTTAATGTATCAAAGAACCAACATTGGAGCATCATAGTGTCACTGATTGTATAAGGTGGTAAAGAGGTTAATTTATACCCGATATCTAGTTGTCTCCTCACCTGGGGTTCAAGTGATATCTCTGCATTGGATTCAGATTCATCTTTAATTGCCAAGGATAATGATCAGTGCAGGGCAAAGATAAGATAATTTGCCACTGTGATTTAACTGTGCCTAATTACTAATGGAAAGGTTTTGGGTCTTAGACTGCTGATACCCCCTATACAAGTCTTATTAGTCTTACAGAATGGGTGGCCCCCCATGTTACTATTGTAAACTGTATGAAGATTGCTTTTGAATTGAATATAGATATAAAGGAAATGGCCCAGAGTATTAGAGGTCTTATCTAAGCATTTTGATTAGAATATCAGTGATGCTACATGCCAGAAATATTTGTGGGCAGAGGAGACACAACAATTTTCATTTCTTTCAGCAGTTTAAAAAAAATACATCCCAGTTTGATTAAAAATGGCAAACATCTACATCCTGTGCAAAGTTCTAAAGATTAAGTATCTTGTCAGTACATGCAAGCTGTTCTGTAATAGCACCATAGTGGAGATGCTTATTTAATACAAAAAATAATCCAGTTGCCCACAAAATTATTTCATCCTGTAGACTTCGGATATCTGGAAGCTTAGTATTATTTTAGAAAGCTAATTTACTAAAAAATTCCACCATGGTCTATCACATTGGAAGCAAATACACGCACCCACACAGAAAGGTCGGATTGCTGAAAAATTTGGCATGCAGTTATGTATCAGGCAGATATGCCACAAGAGGATGGAAAAGTGCTTCCCTTGCTGCCCAATAAAAAGTTGGTGAGAGATGATTGACTGCTAGACATGCCTCTATGATGCACTTGTCACCCAGCTTACAGACTTTAAGAGGGGGCTCATCAATGGACTGAGAGAATCGGGATGGTCATTTCATTGCCTGCCATCTAGTGGTATAACCTAGCTATTAGGAGGTGTAGGAAGCAATGGATATGTGAGGGCACTGACACATGGTAAACAGGCTCCGGGTGGCCTACACAGACCACCAGTAGAGAGGATCATTTGACCTACCCACAAACAAAAGCAGCTCCCACAGTTTTGTTGTCAACCAAGCAGACATAGGTGGCACCTTCATTACACACCCCAGCTCTCTGCCCAGACCATTACCAGGCACTTTGCAGAAGGAAATTTGGTGCCCGTTATGTGTCCATTTTTGTTTGTAGTGGTGTCGTGAATGTGTAACCTGAACCGCTATGGAGTGGAACCGTGGAACCCTATCATCTTTAGTGACAAGTCCGGGTTCTGTTTGGGATCCCACGACAGGTTTGAGTATGGAGGTCTGACGTTAAGACATTCAATCCTGCCTTTGCTGTGAAGTGGTACACTGCCCCAATTGCTGGTGTGATGATCTGGGGAGCCATTGCATACGATAGTTGGTCCAAGTAGTGATACGACATATATCAATTGATCAGAGATACGTGAAGGATATCTTGCGGCCACATGTGTTTCTTCTCATGGCAGGGCTTCCAACTGGTATTTTTTAGCAGGATAATGCTCGCCCCCTGTCTCTGCCAGATTGCGACACTTCATTGGCCTACCCAGTCTCCAGATTTATCACCAATTGAGCATTTATGGAACCAACTGGGATGACAGCTTTCGCAACCTGCAAGCGTGCAGGATCTACAGGCCCAGCTGCAATATCTGTGGGTAAATGTGTCGGAGAATACCAATCATTATGCCTCCATGCCCAACTGTATCTCATCTTGTATCCAGGCTAGACATGGTACTCCTTATCTAACCAAGAGTCTCCTCTCAATTGAAAAATGTTCCACAATAAATGCACACTTCCCTCTAATATAATCGCTTACATATCATCATTATATTCACACAGATAAAGTTTCATTCGATTCCAACAAATCTTTCTTGGTGCGTTATTTTTCTTATTAACGAGTGTATGGGCTTCATTTAAGCTGATGTTGATCATGTTATTTTTATCTGCATTCTTGTTGCTGAGCTGCCGGGACCTGTGATTCTCAATACTCACTTTAGGTTTTGCCCAGCAAGGACCTGTGTAGCTGTATCACCTGACTCACGGAGCGCGTTCAGTCCCACCTCTTTTAGCTTGTATTTGAATTCATTAAGGTCCACATGGAAAGTTCATCAAAGTTCTTTGGCACTTTCCGAAAAAATAGAAAAATTGCAATGGAAAATGAAATATGATCTTACTAGAAAAGAAATTGAAGCCATTCAAGAACTCCAAAGGAACAATGAGATCACAATATGCCCCGCTGATAAAGGCAGGGCTATTGTGATTCTCAATACAGATAACTATATACAGGAATGTATGAAACAACTAGATGATACGACAACCTACAGAAAATTGAAGCCTGACCACAGATGATTATTATAATCAACTTTAACAATACTGTAAAAAAGGGGTAAACTGCAATATCCTTTTAGAACGGGAAGCAAAGTACATTAAGGACACACAAAAAAGGATACGAGTACTATATTGTATCCCAAAGATCCATAAAAGTATGGAAAAACCACCAGGGAGGCCAACAGTGTCCGGGATCAACTCCATTTCCTCGAACTTATCATGTTATATAGATAAGTTATTACTACCGGTAGTAAAGAATACACTGTCATACATCAAAGACACTACCGATATTATTAAAACATTAGAACAGATGAGCTACGAGGAAGGGTGGATCCTGGGCACATTGGATGTCAATTCCTTGTATATGGCTATCGACCATATGAAGGGTCTGGAGGCTCTACGTAACCAACTGATAATAAACAGCAAATTAAAAGAGGAACAGATAGCCTATTTGATAGAGGGTGTTGGTTATATAATGACACACAACTATTTTGTATTTAATGATGTCTTCTATGTCCAGCATACAGGCACTGCCATGGGCACCAGGTTCGCCCCAAGTTATGCCAACTTATTCATGGCCCAATGGGAAGCTAAGGTGATTCAACCTCTACTTGGGGCGGACCTGGTGCTATAGAGATGCTACATAGATTACATCATTTTGATTTGGCGAGGTTCTCCACAAAATTTGAAAACCTTTCTAGAGAACATCAACCTAAATTATAGAAATTTGAAATTCACCTCTGACATTAGTTATACTGATGTACAATTCCTAGATCTTAGTGTTAAGGTAGAGAGACAAAGGATAGCATGTAATACATATAAGAAACCAGTAACAAAGAACAGCTATATAGTTAACTAACATCCATAATAGCCAGTTCAGACGATTGAAACAAAATTGCACCCAGGAAGAACAGTTTAAACGAGAGGCCAGGGATTTAAAACAGCAATTTTTAGAAGAACAATACCCCATACATATATTGGAGACATTACTACATGAAGTCAGGGAGATGAAAAGAGGTGATTTTTTTTGTGGACAATCAGCGACAAAAGGCGGATGAGACCATTAGGTTAATCCTGCCTGTTCATAGCCAATATAAGACAATTGAAAGGATTATCAAAAGGCACTGCCATTATTATCTGCTAGACAACAAGACAATTGGACCGTTGCTTACAGATCGACCACAAATAGTCTACACCAAGGTCCCTAATCTAGCTAATCCCAAGGTAGCTCCCTGTGTTAAAAAGAATACAACTACTAAACCTATTTGGCTTACGTTTAATGGCTTCCATAGGTGTGGACGTTGTTCAAACTGTAAGATTACTTCATTCCCCCAAAAAACTGTAAAGGTACAATCCACACAAAATTCCTTCCATATGGATATAAAGGAAGGTCTGACACGTGACTCTACTGACGTGATTTATCTAATGCAATGTCCATGTGAGAAGCAATATGTAGGTAGAACGAAAAGAACACTAAAAAAGAGAGTTTCCAAACATATTGCTTATATACGTAAAGGATATAAACGCCACTCCTTATCTAAACACTATAAAGTCTACCATGATAGTGATCCCTCAACCCTGATATATATTGCACTTGAGAAAGTAAAGAGATCATGGAGGGGGGGTGATCACATCAGACAAATGTCTAGATTGGAATCTAGGAGGATTTTTGAGTTCGATTCATTGATACCAAGAGGACTAAATGCTGAAATAGAACTATTTGGTTTTTTATAGGGGTGCCTGACCATGAGGTCCCCTCCCAGAAAGGCTGTCACCTCATTTTCCACAATCAAGTTAATAGATATTGGCAAGTTATGTAGATATACCTAGGAACAGACTCATTTTAAGAGCATACATTGTCTCAATACATTGTACTGCTGATATTAATATTATTCAAATAAAATCCCCCAAAAACGCATGAAAAATGCAAAAAACATATGAAAAATGCAAAAAACACATGAAAAATGAAAAAAACCATGAAAAACGCAAAAAATTCATGAAAAACGCAAGTGCGTTTCCCCCCCCCCCCCTTATTTTTCTTTTTCTATGTACAGCAGCAGACATTATGATGTCCTAACACCCTTTAGAAGTTAGGGGTTTATGGAAATATAGGGAAATATATGAAGAACATAACAGCGATTAATGTCTGTATTAAATGCACAAAAAACATAGGTGTGCCTTTTTATAGGCCGAATGAATTTTGATTTAGTGCATGATTTTCGTGCATTTTTTTGTGGTCTTTTATTATGTTCAAAATCTTCTCTGGTATTGTGAACATCTATTTTTATTTCAATTTAATTTTTCTATTTTTTCGAAAAGCTCCAAAGAACTTTGATGAACTTTCCATCTGAACGTCAATTAATTCAAATACAAGCTAAAGGAGGCGGGACAGAACGCCCTCACCACACCACCTGATCAATTACGTGAGCGCTCTGTGAGTCAGGTGATACAGCTACACAGATCCTTGCTGGGCAAAACCTAAAGTGAGTATTGAGAATCACAGGTCCCGGCAGCTCACCAACTTGGCTTACCGCTGACCTATAGAGGCAAATGGAAATTACATGATTTTCCTAATTTATGATGTAAAGTCATGATTTTTTGAAAGACACGGAGGCGAGTATTGCTTAACTCTTCCTTTACTGTACCACTCAGCAGCAAAGAAAAAATACAACATAACCACCAATGAGGTGATAGCCCCTCCCCTTAAGTCCCATAAGCCTCTTCCTCTTTCTTTGTCGGCTGGGCACCCTCATCACAGGAACTGGAACAACGCCAAACGAAGCAACCTATCAACTGGAATCGAAATGAACCAACATGGCATCAAAACGGACCAAACGGGAATCCGGACGGAGAACCAGGCCAACACACCAGACTGTGATAAACGTAAGATCACCCTCTCCAGTGATGATGTCTGTATTCAACCTATGAAAGGAAACAAACAGATAAATAGAAGAGAGAAACGCAAGCAGGGCGTTTCTACACTGCATGGCATACACAATAGCGTATAACTTAAATACAAGGACATAATAACAGTAATAATAATAATGAAACCGAAATCACAACTCCGGAAAGACCTATGAAGGAGGAATGGGAGGGTCAATACTCGCCTCTGTGTCTTTCATAAAATCATATAAATTAGGAAAATTATGTAATTTTATCTCAAGACACGGAGGCTCCTATTGCTAGTTTAAAGTCGGTTGACAATAGAGGTGAACACATGCAGATCCGGGTTGAAATAGAATTTTCTAAAAGTGGAGACCTGCGACCAATCCGCTAGTTTCATAACATCGTCGAGGCGCGCCTCCGTCAGGGTCAGAGACGTGGTGGACGCACCCCAAACCGAATGAGCTGTAAAGATAGAAGTGTCAATTCCCGATAAAGATAGAATCCATTTCACCCATCGGGAAAGCGTGACACTGGTAACCGGAGCGTACGGCCGACGGAAGGATATAAACAGCTGTGAAGATAAACACCAGAGTGACTGGGTTCTGGATTCGTACTCCCTCAAACACGCCACCGGACAAAGCACCAGGGAGGAGGGAAAACTTGGGTAGGACACCGAACGAATATTGGTCTTCGTACAGCGAGAAATGTTAAATGTTACTCCCTCTGGAGTAAAAGACTGGGCATCATGGTCCAAAGCTCTGACATCAGAAACCCTTTTGCACGAGATAAGGCAAAAAAGGGTGACCAATTTTGCCGACAACTGGCGAAACGACAAAGCATCATTCGACAGCCAACCTGCAAGGAAAGACAACACTGTGGAAACGTCCCAGGAGGCGGTAAAACAAGGACGAGGCAGTCTAGTAAGGCGGGAGCCCCTAAGCAACCAACGAACCAGTGGATGTTGCCCAGCAGGGCACCCGTCAAAGCCCCTGTGTCCGGAAGAAATAGCTGACCTAAACACATTAATGGTACGGTATGCCTTACCGTCCTCATAGAGAGAGGTCAGGAACTGGATAATATTGTTGTGTCAGTTCGTCTCGCGTCTCTGGATCCAAAGAAATTATGTCGGCATAAGACGCACCAGCTTGAAGTAGTGCAGTAGTGCTGGAAAGATCGCTTGGATGGAGGATGACAGAAGACCTATCACCCGCGCTAGGTGCCGGAGAGACACCTACTGTAGGGTCAGGGTGCGGCTTAACTCCTTGCGGATCGCATGGACCTTTGTTGGGGAAGGCTGAGGGTTAAGGAGGTCGAATCCACCACGAACCCAAGAAATTCCATAGTTCTGGACGGAGTCAGACAGTATTTTTCGCGATTGATTATGAAGCCTAAGTTGGATAGAAGGTTCATAGACATCTGAAGATGGGACTGAATGGTAGCATAATCCCTGGCCATAAACAGAATGTCGTCCAGGTAAATTATAAGTATCACCCCCCGGCTGCGGAGCCATGCCACTCCCGGGCACATGAGCTTGGTGAAACACCAGGGGGCGGATGACAGGCAAAACGGGAGGCATATGAAACGCCATAGGTGTCCCTGCCATAGGAATTAAAGAAGATCCCTGGAGGAGGGAGCAACCGGGACCGTAAGGTATACATCCTTGAGGTCCAAGTTCGCCATCCAATCGTCTGGCAGAAGCATGTCCCTCAGAAGATGGATCCCCTCCATTTTGAAATGGCGATACCTGACGAAGGTATTCAGGGCCTTTAGGTTGATAACAGGGCGATGCTGCCCCCCTTTTTTCTCCACTAGAAAAATATTGCTTACTATCCCGCTGGTGACAAGAAGGGCTCGTTCCACTGCTCTCTTCGAGTACAATGTCTGAAGTTCTGCGTCTATTAGAAACTGCATGGTCTGAGACCAGATTATGAGGTGTGGTGGAAGAAGTGGTAGCTCCACGAGTTCTATGTGGAACCCCTGTATTGTGGTCAATACCCAGTGGTCGTTGGTAATGTAGGCCCAAACATGAGAAAAATACTGGAGTCTTCCCCCTACACAATCAGCCAAAAAAGGGAGATGAGGTTGAAGACTTACCAAATGGGCGTCTAAGGTTCGTATTTCCTCTGTATGACCTGCCTCTTACAGCAGTGCCCCGGGATGGGAAGAAAGATGGCTGGTGTCTGGGGTCTTGACCCGGAGATCGGTAGGTAGATGAGAGTGAAATGAGGAGCGGCCGGACAGACGGCCCCTTGTACTGCCGGCCCTAGAGGAAACCCTACCACTGAAAACTCTGCGCATGGAAGTTTGCGCTTTATCTAAAGCGGTGAATGTTCCCACAAATTTACCTAGGTCCTTAATAAAAGGGTCTTCGAAGAGAAACCCTTGGGATTCTTTTCCTGATTCCGTGAGGGCCATGCTGGCTAACTTAGGCTCTATTTTAATTAAAATGGCCTTGTGTCGTTCAATAGCGAGCGATGTGTTTACATTTCCTGTCATGCAAATGGCTCTTTGGACCCAACCTCAGAGTTCCTCCGGGTCGACTTGATGTCCTTCTGCTTTGGCAGATTCTGCCAGATCAAAAATTTTTGCCAGAAGACCTAATATATCTAGTAGTTTATCCTGGCACGCTCGTAGAGCAGAATCTAGGCCTCTCTGGGGGCTGAACCTTGATTTCGACAAGAACTGGACCATCTTGGGATCCACTACGGGTGTCTCGTAGACTTTATTAGGGATGGCCGGACGAGGACATTCGGCCATCAATTTATTTCTCGACTCTTTACTAAGAGGTTTGCGGACCATTGCTTCCATGTAGCTGGCCAAATGCGGAGCCGAGACACATTCAGCCGACCTAGGGTGGTGTAGGGAATCTGGGTCGAATAATGGGGCGCCTGCTGGGTCCGTAAGGGTAGCGGGTGAATCAGAGGTCGTCGCCGTCTGGGCAGTAGCCGGTCGACATGGTCTGGGTGATTTGGACCCTGACGCAGCTTGGTCAGTCGGTACCTCCATACCCTCCCTCCGGGCCGACTTCCAATGCCGTGCACATTCTGCCTGGTGCAGACAGGCTCGTTTGCGCGACCTAAGCGCGCCATCAGCGGATGGTACAAGGCCATCATTACTGATATTTCTGGAGGCAATTGGGTCAGATAAGGGGGCCGAGGTGGAACACAGGCCAGAGGATGGGTTGGCAATAAGCACTTGGGATATAGAATGTGTTAATACAGAAGACATAGATCCCATGGCCGTCATATTCGCATTAGATATAGATTGTTGAAGGGCCATAGCCTGTGCCCCAGAAGACACGGGCATCGCCCCCATTGATGCAGGTATGATCCCTGGTCTAGCAGAAGGGGATGGGTTTACCTCCTGACTAGAGGCATCTTGTAGGGGTAAAGCGGGGGCAGGGGTCCTATGTGGTGGAACAGAGTAAATGCTGAAAGCAAATTAAAACTTGGTGAGGCCAAAGGAAGCCAAAAACCCTAAAGAAGATGGTATCACCTAATGGACGCCTAGTGAAAATTGGGTTAGTCACCCCACAGAAGATAACTAAATGGGAGCTGCAGGCATCGGGAACAGGGACCGCCGTCTGAGGATACAGGCAGCGGTGCCATCGCAGTGGTGTAAGATGGCGCCCAAAATCTCGCGAGATTTCGGGCGCACAGAAGGACGGCGAGAAGCGCGGCAGTGAATGCGCCCAAAATTCCGGGCAGAATCGCGAGATCCCGATACTGTAGAAGACGGGATCTGCGCGAACAAGATGGCACCTGAGATCCCGCTTAGGATCGCAAGACCTCGGGAGCAGCGGCGAAAAGCAGTAAAAGGCCAGTAAGATAAAGAGCGCCAAGAGAAGGGCACTACAAGGCCCAGGAGCCGGGGAATAAAGGCACGAACGTCTAGAGAGTCCAGGGAGACAATGTGGAATAAGGGAGCACCAAAGCGGTATATATAAATATATACAGGCAAAAGAACTATCTTAGTGAAGTAGAATATAAATATATATATATATATATATATATATATATATATATATATACGAATAAAACAGGGAGGCTAATATATATATAAACCGAGATATATATATATATAGCCCAGTGCACACAGACTATAAAAAAAAAAAAAAAAAAAAAAAAAAACTGTAAAACCACCACACAAGACCAGAAGAACAGATCAGTGTGGAATACTTAGCTGGGTGGCAAGCAGCAAAGAAAGAGTGCAGCATACGGGTGTTAATACCCGACACTGCAAAAGGTTTATTATGTGTATGTACCTTTGATTCATTTCCTGGTACAGGCCTGCAGGGGTAGTGTCTACTACAGCCACTGGAGGGAGATGGTACTCCCCACTATATATAGTTAGGCCCAAGCAGATAGTAAAGTAGTTCAGTGCAGACATGTGAGTCTGTGAAGTGTGTGCAGACCGAGTAGGCTGTGTGATGCACTCCTGGAATGTCCTCAGCAGGTAGCAAGGGAAATCCTCCAAGTGTAAAGTACCAAGGATAGAAGCCGACTAAGAGGTATTTGGGCCTTGGTTTATAAAGTAACCCAGGAATAGACAGGTCAGAAGAATTGAAGTCACCTGTATCTATAGAGAACCTGAGGAAATAGTGGAGAGTCAAATCCCTGTGCAGATTTAGGCCTGCTTGATCTAAGAGGAAGTACAACCTATATTCATCTGTTATCTATTCATCCGAAACTACTCTGCAACTGCTATGTATTAAGGAACTGCGCTTCCATCCATTTATATGCATGATTACTATCCAAGCTTCAGTAAAGTTCAAGTTCTGTTTTATTGCAACGTGGTTCCTCAATTATTCCTACTATCAACAAACGGTGTGCCACCGTTAATTGGCACTGGTGTCACAAACTCTACCTATAACTACCTGTCCTAGAAGAAGAACCAGAGAGTTGGCCTGTCCCAGGTTAGCGGTCATAACTGCACTACAACACCCAGGTACACTATTGAACCCTAACTTGAGTATGCTGCACCTCTGTTTTGGCGTCACTAACAGGATTTGCGCGCTTTATAGTGTAGGAAGCGTGAACTTTGTGCCTTATTCAGTTTGCCCTGTGACCAGAGTGACTTTTGGGACTTTATTTGCATTGTTGGGCTAGAAAAGTGTGCCTAAAGTGGACCGGAGGCGCTGTGAAGTGTTGCGCCATCCTAAGGAAAAGAACTGTGTACTTGAAAGTGATTTTTGTGAACTTTTTACAATCCTGCTTGCTGTCGGTGAATGGCACCCAAGATGGCCGCCCACCTCATGGACTGAAATTTGCTGCACCATTAGAGGAGTGTACAGGGTGCCACCCCTTGAAGAGTGGGAAGCTCTGCCCCGCCCACTTGCCTGTGCTCAGTGGAAGGACGTCGCCTGTACGCACCGCCGTGGCCCGGCCTTTGAACCCCGCACGTCATCGCGTGGGCTCGGCCCCAGAGATCTCGCGGGATTTGACCTGTTGAACCCCGGCGGGTGCCAGACTGAAACCCCACCGCCGGCGGACCCAGTAAGAATACACCGGAGGGCATAAAAATACTATAAGAGGACTGGGGAGAGCCGGGGAATAATGTCCAATATATATATATATATATATAGAGGGTACACTGCAGAAAACGCGCACCCCCAGAGTCATTCTTAAAGGGACCGCACCAACCAGACTGTTGCTCCTAGCAACACCCCCCAGTCGATTCAATACTTCTTCAGGCTGCGCCACCATGTCGGGTCCAGAAATAAACGAACAGCCTGCCCCCAGGGATCCTGTGGCCACAGGCGGTATCACAGCCACCAGCCTGATGCCGCTGACAATGCCATATTATTTCGGGGCCCCATGGTTCCCCCGCTATACACAAGAGCCTCATACTTTAAAAGACTTTAAGGACAAAATGATGGTGTTGTTCAAACTATACCCTGTTAATGCAGAACAGCAGATGGAAATACTGTTAGCCCTGCTAGAAGGGGCAGCCCGCAGAGAAGTCATGTCCTGGCCTAACTCCGAGAGGAGCACCATGGACCAAATTTTTAGCCTCATCAGAACCACTTTTGAAGCACGGACCGCGTCCGAAGTAAAGATGCGCTTCTTTGGGAAGAAACAGAAACCTGGTGAGTCTCTCCGTGATTTTGCTCTATCTCTCCAGGAAGCTTTGGGGGCTGTTGTTCAGATAGATCCCAGGGAGGCAGATACCCAAGACCAGACCCTGAGGGAACAGTTCATTGCGGGGATATATAATAAACAGTTAAAAGCCCAATTGAAAATGTTGTCTGCCCAACATCCTAGTAGCACCTTTCTGGACTTTAAAGAACTGGCCATTAGTATTTTGGGTCAAACCCTGCCTGCAGAACCAGTGGCCCCGTCTGAGCCCCCAGCTTGTAAACCTAAGCTACCTATTATTAACCAGTCCGGGGCCAGCCAAGCAGCTCAAGCTCCAACCTCTGATACTGTTGCTATGTTAGTGGAACAGGTTAATCATCTCACTAAAAGCCTGGAAAAAGTGTGCAGGAAATTAGAGGAGTGGGAAAAACCAGTAATGTTAGAAGAGGAATTGCTTCTACCTCCAAAACAGTTTCCTCCTGCCTATCAGGAGTTTCACCCCAGAGATCCCGGGAGACGTATAAGTGACCGGTTTAAGAACCGCAGTTAAAGGGGCCACCCTCGAGGCTGAGGACCGCCCCTCGGAAGGTAGAACAATAGGTCCAAAAGACCCAAGCTGGATGCCCCGGTATGTAGGGCCCCGTCCTAAAATAAGTGTCAAAATCAATGGGATCCCTTTTGAAGCTTTGTTGGACACTGGGTCTAAAGTTACAACTATCCAGCAGCCTACCTTTGAAAAATACTGTTACCCTGAGGTACTTGAAGCGCTGCACCAGACTCTGCCTACTGCTCCCTCTGCATCCAAGAGAGCCATCCAAAAGACTATCAGTGTACTGTGTGCTCAGCAGAGGTTTGCTAATGAGAAAGGGGAGATCTGTACCACCAGGATCCGTGATAATAGGCCGGTGACTTTGCCTCCAAACTCTCAAACCCTCCTGTGGTGTCGTGCCGTTCTTGAAGTCCAGGGCCAAGACTATCCAGCCCTGGTGGAGCCTATCCAGGTGGAGAACTATCCTTATGTGAGAGCTGCCAAGTGCCTGGTGACCGTCTCCCAAGGTAAAGTACCTGTCCGTCTGATGAACCTCAGTGATCTTCCTGTTGCGCTTACTAAGCACTGCCCTGTTGCCCAGCTTTCCCAGGTCTCCTTCCAGGATGTCATCCGCCTGCCTGTCACCGAGAAGCCGCCAGCTGCCGCTCGAGGACATCTTCTTGTGAGCGACTCACAAGTGCCCTGGTGGGAGGAACTCCATGTCGGGGACGAAGCTACCCCCCAACATCAACTAGAGGGAATTCTGAATCTGGTAAAGCAACACCATCAGGCCTTCAGTAAACATGCAACGGACTATGGAGAGGTCAGTGTCATTCAACACACCATACCCACTGGCTCTCATCCTCTCATCAAAGAGAGGTATAGACCCATACCACCTACTTCA
Organism: Bufotes viridis; assembly: GCA_033119425.1. Taxonomy (NCBI): domain Eukaryota; kingdom Metazoa; phylum Chordata; class Amphibia; order Anura; family Bufonidae; genus Bufotes; species Bufotes viridis. Next base: position 470,072,900 of record CM065589.1, read on the forward strand.
TACCAAACTGTTAAGGAGATGATCCAGGAAATGAAAGACTCAAACATAATCCGGGACAGCCGTAGTCCCTGGGCTGCACCCCTAGTTCTAGCAAAAAAGAAAGATGGCGGCATCCGCTTTTGTGTAGATTACAGAAACATAAATCAGATAACCCACAAAGATGCCTATCCATTGCCACGTATTGAGGAGTCTCTAACTGCTCTAGGCCCCTCAGCCTATTTCTCCACATTAGACTTAACCAGCGGAGACTGGCAAGTGCCCATGGCCCCTGAGGATAGAGAAAAGACTGCTTTTACCTTTCCTATGGGCCTGTTCGAATTTAACTGTATGCCGTTTGGACTGTGCAATGCCCCCGGGACTTTCCAAAGGCTAATGGAGCGGTGTTTAGGCCACAAGAACTTTGAGACGGTGCTGTTGTATCTGGATGACGTTATCATCTATTCAAAAACTTATGAGGACCATTTAAAGCACTTAGCTGAGGTGTTTGAAATCCTTATTAAATACGGCCTCAAAATTAAACCGTCCAAATGTCACCTGCTTAAACCTGCTGTAAAATACCTGGGACATGTTGTAAGCGCAGAGGGGGTCCGGCCTAATCCTGATAAGTTGGCTGCTGTCCGAAATTGGCCGGTCCCTACCACCGTGAACGAGGTGAGGAGTTTCCTTAGCTTTGCTGGCTATTACCGGAGCTTTATCCCCCACTTTACTCAAATAGCGGATCCAATCCAGGAACTCCTGAGGGGGCAACCAAAAAAAAAGCCCATAGACTCCTATCCCCATTGAGTGGAATGAAGAGAGAGAGATCACATTCTAATTGTTAAAAAAAAGTTGACTGAGCCTCCTGTGCTTACCCAGACTACAGTAAGCCATTTCACCTTTACACCGATGCCAGTAAGAAAGGCCTGGGAGCAGTGCTGGCTCAAGTGCAAGAGGGAAAAGAGAGAGTGATAGCTTACGCCAGCCGGTCCTTAAAGGGAGCTGAAAAGAATGATCAGAATTACAGCTCTTTCAAATTGGAGTTTCTGGCCTTAGTGTGGGCGGTAACAGAAAAGTTCAAATCTGGCTGCTCCTCCATTTATTGTATTCACTGATAATAACCCTATAGCTCCCCTGAATACTGCTAAACTGGGAGCCTTAGAACAGAGATGGGCTTCCCGCCTTGCTAATTACGATTTCACTGTAAAGTACCGGGCTGGCCGTTCAAATGATAATGCTGATGCCCTGTCGAGGACCCCTCTGAAATAGCACCTGATGACATGCGGGATGCCTGGGAGGATGTAGAAATGCCAGCATTTTATAACCGGTTTGCTCAACAGGACCAGACTCAAGCTGCCAATAACAGAGCCACTGATCCTCCATCCTTTAACAAGCCTGAACCCAGAGAGGAAAAGTGGATTAAGTTGCAATCAGAGAGTAGAGTTCTCGGTGAACTGCTGGACTTCCTCACCAGTGGCAGAGCCCCTGAAAGAATTCGACGAAAGACCGCAGACCCAGAACTAATCGAATTGTGGAGGCAGCGTCAACAACTTTTCCTTCAAAAAGGCCTATTGCTGCGAAGAAGCCTGGATCCAGTATCAAATGACAGAGTGCACCAGATCCTCATCCCACGTCGAGATGCAGGTATGGTTTTGGAAATGTATCATGGCAGGTCTGGACATTTTGGGGTTCAAAAGACTGAGGCCACTGTCCGTAGGCGGTTATATTGGGTCGGAATGAGAAAGGACATTGAGAGGTGGTGATCATGTAAATGTGCAGCCCAGTCGCTCAGGGTATACCTATGCTATGACTATTATTGATCACTTCACCAAGTTTGTCGTAGCAGTGCCTGTGAACGACCTGACAGCCAAGACTACAGCTGAGTTATTCTAGAAACACTTCCTCCTGCCCTACGGTTGTCCAGAAAAGATCCTCACCGACCAGGGACCCGCTTTTGAGTCTCATCTGTTCCAGGAGCTGTGCCGATTACACAACTGCCAAAAGGTCCGGACCACGGCCTATCATCCACAAGGTAATGGACTCTGTGAAAAGATGAATCAGACCTTGATTGAAATGCTGAGAGCCGTGCCTCCTGAGACCAGAGGAGATTGGCCTAACCTGCTACCACAGCTCATGTATACTTACAACAATACCATTCATTGTTCCACCGGGTACACTCCCTTTTACCTGATGTTCGGACGTCAGGGTACATTGCCTGCGGATCATTCCATACAAGTGCCAGACACCATAAATCCCCTGCCTAAAATTGACTGGGTGATTGAACACCAAAGGCGCTTGTTAAATGCTAAAGAGATTGTCCAGGAGCGTATGGAAAGTGCCCGAGAACGGCAACAAAGAGACTATGATCTGGCAGCCCATGCAGAGCCTCTTGCCGTGGGGGATGTTGTATGGTTAAAAAATAACCACCGCACCAGTAAGCTGGACAGTAAATGGGAGTGGACTCCCTATCTTGTATCTGCCATCCTCAATGCTGGAACCCATACCTATGAGATCACCAGAGAGGGTAAGGGTTCCCAAATTGTTCACAGAAACCGCCTAAAACTCTGCATGACAAAGGGGCCCATTGCGGGAGACTCCGGACTCCAGACTACTGTGCCAGAACCTTCTGCTCAGCCTGTGGAGCCTATGCAGGCCGTGGCAGATCTATTGAATGATGCTGAACCACTCCATTGGTTCCTCACGCCCTGGTTAAACTTGTTGGTGCCTGCTCCAGCACCCATTGGCCTTTTATCTCCAGAGGAGCTGGATCAGGGTACCAGTGATGAGGGTCCCACTGAGGGAGACCCTCCTGCTCCTTCTGTTCCTTCTGTTCCTCCTCCTATCCCGTTGCCAAGGGAGGAGGAGACTCCCATTCTAAGGAGATCCACCCGGGTAACCAGGGGGCGCCCGCCAATCCGTTTGGGAGACTTTGACTATGCTGGTGGCATCTCCCCCCTGGAAACTCTTGTGTAAATCATCAGTTGATTAGGCTCTGTGCCCGATGGACTCCCTAGTGTGAGCCTCCATGCACTATTGTATTGCATTCCGTTTGATTCTATTCTGGTATGGACTTATATACTTGCCATGGACTATCCTGGTTTTATATTTAAACACGCTGTGCCAGGTCAACTCCCTGTTCCATATGGTTTCCTGATAAGAAGAGAACGTCGCCCTGTTTCCCTTCCGTTTATATGCTATGTCTTATTCATGTTTTATATTGTTGCATGTGTATCTTTATGCCTATTGTTGTGTAAAAGGGACACCCCACTGGAGTACGAGGCCGTACTCATTTCAAAGCAAGGGGGTATGCAGCATACGGGTGTTAATACCCGACACTGCAAAAGGTTTATTATGTGTATGTACCTTTAATTCATTTCCTGGTACAGGACTGCAGGGGTAGTGTCTACTACAGCCACTACTATATATAGGTAGGCCCAAGCAGATAGTAAAGTAGTTCAGTGCAGACATGTGAGTCTGTGAAGTGTGTGCAGACCGAGTAGGCTGTGTGATGCACTCCTGAATGTCCTCAGCAGGTAGCAAGGGAAATCCTCCAAGTGTAAAGTACCAAGGATAGAAGCCGACTAAGAGGTATTTGGGCCTTGGTTTATAAAGTAACCCAGGAATAGACATTGAAGTCACCTGTATCTATAGAGAACCTGAGGAAATAGTGGAGAGTCAAATCCCTGTGCAGATTTAGGCCTGCTTGATCTAAGAGGAAGTACAACCTATATTCATCTGTTATCTATTCATCCGAAACTACTCTGCACTGCTATGTATTAAGGAACTGCGCTTCCATCCATTTATATGCATGATTACTATCCAAGCTTCAGTAAAGTTCAAGTTCTGTTTTATTGCAACGTGGTTCCTCAATTATTCCTACTATCAACAAACGGTGTGCCACCGTTAATTGGCACTGGCGTCACGAACTCTACCTATAACTACCTGTCCTAGAAGAAGAACCAGAGAGTTGGCCTGTCCCAGGTTAGCGGTCATAACTGCACTACAACACCCAGGTACACTATTGAACCCTAACTTGATTACGCTGCAAGAGGAAAAGGCTTATGAAGGAGGACCCTTTATACTGGGACTTAAGGGGAGGAGCTATCACCTCATTGGTGGTTATGCTGTATTTTTTTCTTTGCTGCTGAGTGGTACAGTAAAGGAAGAGTTAAGCAATAGGAGCCTCCGTGTCTTGAGATAAAATCATTATTGGTAAAGTACCATCTTTTCTTTTACAATGATTAATATTTAAAAGCTTATATAGACATTTTGCCTAATGCTGGAAAGGGAACCATTAAGAACAATGTTATTGATCCTCTATAACAACTTTATTTACTGTTATTGAAGATACATGATAAGAATGTTCATTTATTCAAAGATGCACTGATTCAGTGAATATAAACCAGTGATTTCCATATAGGTGGATCCCCACAAATATAAATACCAGAGCTATTATCACAGGCAGTATCTTCTATGTGATACTCCACTGGAACTTTTATGATTTTATTCTGGCTTTTTGCAGTAAATTTATTGCTGAGATTTATTTGTTTATTTCTGTTGCTGTTTATTTTACTGTGCACATTATTTTATATATCCCATTGTTCCCTTTTTTGCTGGTTTTGTAGCTGCACACTATTGTTGTATATTTGTTTGCTAATAGAAAGTATTTGTGTATATATTTTAAGTAATAAATAGTTGCGCCAAATTATATCCGTTTACTGCCAGCTATTGAGTGCCCGCCATTTACAGCTATCATAAAAAAAAATTCTTCTGCCACAGCCATTGGGGGTGCTGAGGAGTGAGCACCAATCGTCCTCTGAAAAACTTGGTTGAGACACTTATACACTTTTACTAACAGCAAATCATGCTGGTCAACATTCACCCAACCAGCTTTCCTGAAGTCCTAAATTGCAGATATGTCTTGAATGCAGCTTGCCATAATTCTTAGCTAGCTAAATTACAGCTTAGTATGGTATAAATCTGTAATAGAGCATCCATAGAAATTGTACATTTACTGTACCTCCTTATGCCTCTAATTTAATGAGGTGGCATAAAGAATCATAAAATTCTGACAAAAAAATTCTTGCATGCTTTATCACTTTTCTAGATGTACAGAGCTTTTCCTCCCTTGAAACTTGGACCCAGGTTTACTATGTGTTATACAGGGTAGACATGTAATGAAGGAGACCATAAAGCTCCAGAATTATTACAGTGGCTCAGATTGTATAATAAATCGGGCACATCTATAGACTTCCTATTTGCCTTTTTTAAGATTGTTGCGCAATTTGGTACAAAAAGTTATATTATAGGCCACACCATATTCCCCACCAAACCATACCCCCTTTTAGATGTGGCAAGAAAATATAAGATTCAACTTTCTGCTCCAAATTGTGAAAAAAATGTAAACAAATTTAAGCCCTATATTTAATATATGGGCCATTGCTTTCAGGGCAGAATAGCTCAATACATATGGACCCAAAGAATGCACTGTATGGTGACATAGAGAACAATAAAACAAAAATGTAGCTCCAAATCTCCTGCTTCTTCCAAAAGAGTGCATAGAACTGGAAAGGGCAGCTAGGAATTTTGAGCGTAAATACATAATAATCTTTTTATTTTACACTATGCGCACATCCACGTACAATGCATGGATCTTTTGCTTCTCTGCATAGTGTGGTAAGGTGCAAGGTACCGTTATCGATGGGAGGTACGTGTCACCGAGGTTCCTGGCCTCGGTGAGGTGAGAGCCGGGTTTTATGTGTCAGCAGCAGCTAGTGCTGCTTGACATTTATAGTTAGTTTGGCTGCAAAGCCAATCCGGGCCGGCTCTTACTGGGAGTAGGCAAAGAGTTGGGTGGGTGCCTACTCCCCACGGTCCAGGCCGGACTTTGCTGGGCTTTAAAACACAGCCAGCACCAGCAGGTGGGTGTGATTGTCCTGGAGCTGCTGTTAGGCTGTGGAGCCACTTGTGTTTGGAAGTTCTCTGGGCTGGACGCAAGAGCCCAGCAAGGAGGAGTGCAGATGACCTGGAAGCCTGACGGCGACTGTCTTGCGGCTGGACTGACAGCCAGGTGCGAACCTGCACCTAAAACCTCCCAGGTGACTAGAACCTGATTTGGACTGTTTTGTTTTGCCTCATGATTTCTGGTATGTGTGAACAAACACCAAGAGACTGTTTATATAGTTTGTTTTTGTGCAAGTGTGAATAAAACACTGTTCATTGCACCTTCTGGACTCCCTGTTTTGCCTCTGTACTGCACCCGCACCGCTATCTACCAGAGCGACTCCCCACAATAGTTAAAAAACTGTACACAGGGCAATTAGTATACTTTTTGATCAAAATGCATAAGCCCACTCACCATGTCATGGTGGCCTCTTTTGAATGGGTCCCTACACTAAAGTGGTGCAACACCACATGGCGACCACCTCCACTGCAACGCAATACGGTCCATCGGGTGTGACTTGTTATTTCAATGCTGCGATGCTTCCATAATATTTGTTGTTCTGCTCCTGTGACAGAACAGAACATTGAATATTGACGCCCGGGTGTGAACCCAGCCTTATAATTTTATGTTGTCCTTTGTGACTTTTATGTCTGTCCTTTGTAGACACAAGACCACGGATATTGTATTATATGGTGTTGTTACCCAGATTTGGACTGGTAAACTGCCCTGCTGGGAAGATTCCCATTTAGACAGTCTGTCAGGGGGCTGTCGGACATGATTAAGTAGGAACTGCACTGATAATATGTATTGTAGTATCAGCACAGTTCGGAGGTTAAGAGGGCTGAAGGACGTGGTAGGAAGTGGAGGGAGTGTCACTGTCAGCGTCACTGCTCCTGACAATCTGCGAGAGGGGTAAGAAACTAAAGTGGTTGAAAGGTTACTGCTATTGAGGGAGACAATGCTAGGGGGACAATGTTACTGCCAGTGGGTGGGGATTAAATACGGGGACCATGTTACTGGCATTGGGGAGTGGAAGTTTAGTGGCAATTTTACAGCCAGTGGGAGAGAATTAGGTGGAGAGTGTTACTTTGAGTGGGGGAGGGGTAGTTAAGGGTTCAATGTTACTGCCAGTGGGAGTGAAGTTACATAGTAACATAGTTTATAGTTCAGCCTATTATCCTGCAAGTTGATCCAGAGGAAGGCAAAAAAACAAACCTGTGAGGTAGTAGCCAATTTTCCTCACTTTAGGGATAAAAAATTTCATTCCCGACTCCAACCAGGCAATCAGAATAACTCCCTGGATCAACAACCCATCTCTAGTAACTATAGCCTGTAATATTATTACACTCCAGAAATACATCCAGGCCCCTCTTGAATTCCTTTATTGTACTCACCATCACCACCTCCTCAGGCAGAGAGTTCCATAGTCTCACTGCTCTTACCGTAAAGAATCCTCTTCTATGTTTGTGTACAAACCTTCTTTCCTCCGTACGCAGAGGATGTTCCCTAGTCACAGTCACAGTCCTGGGGATAAATAGATGATGGGAGAGATCTCTGTACTGACCACAGATATATTTATACATAGTTATTAGATCTCCCCTTAGTTGTCTTTTTTCTAAGGTGAATAACCCTAAGTTATCACTTTAGTTGCCCTTCTCTGAACCCTCTCCAGCTCTGGTATGTCTGCCTTGTTCACAGAAGCCCAGAACTGTACATAGTACTCCATGTGTGGTCTGACCAGTGATTTGTAAAGTGGCAGGATTATGTTCTCATCACGGGCACCCCTTTTGATGCAACCTATTATCTTATTGACCTTGGCTGCAGCTGCCTGACACTGGTTTCTACAGCTTAGTTCTCTTTCCACTAAAATTCCTAGGTCCTTTTCCATGTGTTTATGATTTAGTATGTACTGGTGAGTAGTTAGGGTGAAAATGATATTACCAGAAGGGAAAGGCTAGTTAGGGGTACAATGTTATTGACAGTGAAGGAAGGTTTTTAGGGGGACAATGTTACTGAAAGTGGTTGAGGGGTAGTTAGGGGGGACAATGTTACTAGAGGTTAGCTAGGGGTGGTTAGGGAGACATTACTGCTGTCAGTGGGGTAGGGGTGGCCAGAGTAGAAATGCTGCTTTGAGGTATTATGTGGTGCAATATGGTGTTCATTTGGCAGTGATAGAGAGGCATTTTGCGCTGCAGTGGTATCTATTTGATGCTATTGAAGAGGTACTTTATACAACAGCTAGATGCCCTGCAGCTGCGACTTCTCCCTGCTCACGGCAGGTCTAAAAAAGTGGGCTTGGTGAGGACTGGGAAAGGGATGGGCCGGTAGGTTGTCTCATTTACCATTTACTATGCCTGTTTCAGGCATAGAAAAAGGTCTAAATGTAAGACTAGTGATGAGCGTCAGGGGCAATATTCGAATTTGCTATATTTCACGAATATTTGTTAGAATATTCGTCATATATTTGCAAATATTCGTATTCGAGATTATTCTATTGATTGTGAAAAACCGGCAATGAAATATTCACGTAATGCGAATATTCTAAAACCCGAATATATACTGGTAGCACTATGGAATATAGTGCTATATATTCTTTTTTTACAATATTCATCATTTTTTCCAATTTATTGTGAACAGTCATTGGCCCAAAAGCAACTTAAGCAGGGATGAATCATGACTTCAGATGGAAAAAAAATAACAAATATTCTAAAAAATGAAAATATAATGCTATATTCTAGTGCTATATATTCGGGTGTTAGAATATTCGCACTGCGCGAATATTTCATTGCCCATTTTTCGCATAAGAGAAAAAATAAATAAATAATGACTACAATATTGCAGCCTTCTCACATTGGCCCACGAGCAAGAAGCAGGTAGGTATACTAGGTAATGGGTTCAGATAAAAAGAAACAAATATATATATCACTATTCGAAATATTCGTGAATTTTCGAAGTGCCGATATTCGCAATAAATATTCGAAATTTGAATATTCGTGCGCAACACTATGTAAGACAGCGTGGAAGCTGTCTTAGATTTAGAACTGGCAGAGAGTCTGCTGAAGTTATGAAGAAGCGCCCCAGCAGCATCAAATACCCCTGCCGTCTAAAACACCGATCTTAATAAATGTGCCCCATAATGCTGCACAGTGGTATCTGATGCCGCTGGGGAGGTATTTTCAGCTTCATGCCATGTGGTGTTATTGGTGAGCTAATATATGTCCCTGGCCATATGATTAGGGATTTTTGTGCTCCACTTTTATTTCCATTCTTGTATTGATGGCTTACATAGGGTCATAGCCAAGGAATGGAAAGTTCACCACAGCATGCCTTTCCTGCTACTATTTTTCTATACAATATCATATGTGGGCTGGTGAGGGTTTTCTGTTAAAGTCTGCTCCGGAAATGCAAATACCATGCTCCATAAGGTTTCTGAGAAACTGATTTGTTGCTGGGAGGCATATTTAATTTAATACTGATTAAAAGACGTAATCTTGAGGCTGCAAGAAAGTCTTTTAAAGTAATATCACAGTACAATAAAGCAGATGTTGTCTCTGTGAAGATACAGTTACAGCTATTACATGCAAACAACTTTAAAACTACATGAGAAGGGCTGGTTAATTGAAAAGAACTTCTGGTGTCCACCTGGAACTGCAGTCCTTTGTTACTCAGACACCACATTTGCTTGCTGAAACCTTCAATTTCCTGAGTGTGGGAAGACTTCCCCAACTATAAATTCAGTTATTACCAGCAAAGGATTTCAGCCCGAGGCAGAGTTAATTGTTACCTAGAAAATATGTGTCAACCAAGGAAAGTGGAATACAGTTAGGCTAAGAACATTTAGATACAATTCATAAATGTTATATTTATGTGAAAATAAAAGGCTAGTCCCAGTATAGTTAAACTCATTTCTTAAATTCATCAATGACAAATATAGTACCCTTGCAAGTAATTCTTGAGGGCATACCGAATATACCTTAGAGACTGGCGATTCAGCTTCTAATGAGAGCTTGGAAAGAGTGGGATTTCAGTAAAATATGACTGCTTATAAATAATTATGGGAAAGAATATTTGAATTGCATGATTCTTATTCAAAGCTTGGCAAATGGACATGAAATTCTAAAAAGATAGAATGATCTATCATTCCAACAGAACAAATTCCTATTCTCACAGGCAGCCTTGTATTTTGGACACATGATTATTATTAATAAAATGGGGGATTGTGATAGAAACAGAAGTAGAAGCAAGGATGGCATTTCTGTATTTATCGGTAGCTTCTATATTTATCAAAGTGAGACCTACACTGCTAAGGTCATCCTTTACAAGCATTACATTGGCAAATTTTTCATCGAGTGAAATGACTTCCTAAAGATCAACTATACATATGGTTAGGCTCAGAATCCTTTTCGCTCTTACAACTTAAAGGGGTTGTCCCAAGAAAAATATTCTACATTTATCAAGCAGCTGGATCTGAATACTTTTGTAATTGCATGTAATTAAACATTTATTATAGCTACTGATATATTCAATTAACTCTATCTGTAAAGTGCCACCTGCTGTTTACTCTTTCTCTAAGGGTGGGTTCACATCAGCGTTATGGAATCCGTTATGGCTTTCCGTTATAACATGGTTATAACGGAAAATAACGGAATCAATAAAACTGAAGTCAAAACGGAAGCCTTTAAGAGGCATTCCGTTTTGATCCGTCATAATAGAAGTCTATGGGAATCATAATGGATACGTCTGGTTCCCTTTATGCAAGACGGAAAACAAAGCCCCGTCGACAGGATTTTTTTTTTTCGTTCTGCATAATGGAAATAGGACGGATCTCTCATAGACTTTTATTATGACGGAAAGCAAAACAGGATGCCTTTGAAAGGCTTCTGTTTTGCATTCCGTCATTATAAAAGTCTATGGGCAGCATAGCGAATCCGTCCCATTTCGTTAGGCAGGACTGGACACCTAATGGAAACCAGGACGGATCCGTTCTGCCGCCCATAGACTTGTATTATGAAGGATCAAAACAGAATGTCTCTTAAAGGCTTCCGTTTTGACTTCCGTCTTATGGATTCCATTATTATCTGTTATAACCATGTTATAACGGAAAGCCATAAGGGAATACATAACGCTGATGTGAACCCACCCTAATTTCTCTGTCCTGCTTACTGAGATGGAAGCACATGCTTAGTTCCATCCTTCAACTGCCACCAGCTGCAGCAGAAAGGACACAAAGAACATGCCCCCTACGCTGACAGCTTGTAATAATGAAGCAGAACAATTGGAGCAGAGAATGGACTAGATCCATGGGAGGTACAGAACTGGTCCTAGCTTTGTTAAAAAGAGGTTGTCATGTATTAGATTGCGTATGATATTTATTTTTTACATTATTCATGGGATAACCCCTTTAAGCTGGCCGTACACATGAGATAGCTGTTGGCTAAACAAGGGTTCTCTCCCAATCTTTCTATACATATGTATGCTTGGCTAAGCATGCTTATGTAAAGAATAGGAAAAAAAAGAGAAAGACACTGCCAGACTTCTTTAGCAGAGTCTTATCTCTTGGCTAACAAAAGGATTGGGCAGTTGGGGGAGAGTCGGAAAGTCCTTTAGGCTAGTTTCACACTAGCGGCATGGAGCTCCGGCAGGCTGTTCCGGCGGGTGAACAGCCTGCCGGATCTGTGCTGCCCCTAGTGCACGCAGGGGGCCTCTCGGCATGTTTGCCATGCTGCTACTGGAACTCCAACCTACCCCCATTATAGCAATGTGGCCAGAGTGGACCTCCGGCCCCGTGCGTGCACTAGTGGCAGCACGGATCCGGCAGGCTGTTCACCCGCCGGAAAAGCCTGCTGGAGCTCGTTGCCACTAGTTTAAAAGTAACCTTAAACATTAGATGATCGGTCTAATCGGCTTAAAAATTTGGTTAAACAAGCTGTGGGGATCCGCTCTGGTAGGCAGTGGTAGTGAGTGCAGTATAGAGGCAACACAGACAGGTCTTGGTGTTTAACCCCTTAGTGACCAAGCCTGTTTGGGCCTTTATGACCAAGCGTTTTTCGTCCTTTTTTCATGGTCTCGTTCCCAGAGCTATAACTTTTTTATTTTTCCGTCTATATAGCAGTATGAGGGCTTGTTTTTTGCGGGACAAGTTGTAGTTTTTATTAGCGCCATTTTGGGTACACATAACTATGTTATTAACTTTTATTAACTCTTTCTGGGAGGGAGAAGGGGAAAAATAGTACTACTGCCACTGCGTTTGTACATTATAAATTTTACGGTGTTCATTATTCGGTAAAAGTAACATAATATTTTCATTGCCTGGGTCAGTACGATTACAGGGATACCAAATACTTATAGTTTTTTTAAGTTTTACTACTTTTTTTTCAATAAAACCCCTTTTTTAACAAAAAAAATGATTTTGCATTGCCACGTCCCAGGACCCATAACTTTTAAATTTTTTTTCTATGGAGTTGTGTGAGGGCTTGATTTTTGCGGGACGACTTCTATTTTTCATTGGTATAATTTTTTAGTAAATTCCGCTTTTTGATCGCTTGTTATTTCGTTTTTTCTGTGAAAATTAAGAATAAATTAGAAATTCGGGCTTTTTTTTATTTATTTTTTAACGGCGTGTACTATAGGGGATAATTTATGTAATATTTATGTAGTGCCGGTTGTTACGGACGCGGCAATACCAAACATGTGGGGGATAAGTTTTTTGCAAATTTTTTCATTGAAAAGCGTATTTTCAATGGAAAAAAAGCATATTTTTATATTTCATGGAATTTTTTTATTTAATAAATGTGTATTTTTTCTAATTTTTTTACTACTTAATAGTCCCACATGAGGACTATAATATACAGTATTTTGATTGCTTTTAAAATGTAATGCATTATATCTATAATGCATTACATTTTAAATGCAGTGCAATTCTACCTTTGACCAGCAGGCTACGCCAGAGAGGCATAGCCTGCTGGTGAATACTTCAGGGCAGGCTCAGGGCCCTGCCGGAAGGAAGGTGAGCTTCCCAGCCCATCAGCACCCCGCGATCGCATCTGCGGGGTGCTGATGGGTGACAGAGGGAGTTCGCTCCCTCTGTCAACCCTTTACATGCGCAGGCGCCATTGCGCCCAGCATGTAAGGGGTTAAACAGCCCGGATCGGCACTCCTGCCGGCCCGGGCTGTTAGAGCAGGGTCGCGGCTCTCATGTGAGAGCCGGGTCCGCGCTCCCCGCTGCACGGGGGACCCGTGCAGCGCTTAGACTGGGCCGCCGTAAAAACGCGGCAGCGCAGCCTAAGGCCCCTTAGTGACCGCCGTAAAAACACGTATGGGTGGTCACTAAGGGGTTAAACTGTGCTTTCTTTATTCACACGGTGAATACAAGTGAAAGACAGTGCACACACAACAGCAAAATAATAGTTCAATCACAGCAAGTCCCCGAATGGGCCCCAAACAAGCTGCAGGCTACTTGAAGCCTGTTTCCGTCACATAAAGCAAAGTCCATTTAAAGCTAGGAGTAATGTCACCTTTTTCTACTTGGTGAAGTAAGTCCCTGGGTCCGGCTTCTAGCCACGGAACACGGATCCCTCCTGGCTTCAGCAGCGGTTCCCTGCACAGTCCTTTATAGGCCTCAGAACACAGCCCAGCTCACCTCCACCGCTCACTCTCACAGCCAGAGAACAAAAGCCTCCACATTGCACACCACACCCTTGTTGCTGGTCTGGTTTTAACCCTTCCCTGCAAAACCTGCCCGGGACCGTGGGGAGACAGGCACCCACCCGTATATCTGCCTGTTCCCAGTAAGAGCCGGCCCGGATCCGCTGTGTCAACAGCATAACCGCTGCAAAATGCACTTTTCAGGCTCTTACTCCACCGGGGCCAGGACCCCCGATGGCACGTACCTCCCATCTATCACCACCCCAGGTACTCTCCTACAAAGCTTAACAAGTACAGCACAGAATTTGTTGACATCCGTATCTCCATAGCTTTCAAAATGAAACCAGTATCCTCTTATACATTTTTTTAACCAATTGAAGACTGGCCCATTTACTCCCTTTCTTGATCAGAAACAAAGTTTGTCTTAGGGCTGTTTCACACTAATGGTAAAGTAGATCCGGCCGTGCACTGCCGACAATCAGTCCAGCCCCATTTACTATAAAGTGGTTCGGCGGAGATCCAGCCGCACCCCTGTAAATATGTTGAGGAGTGGCCAGACAAATACTGGATGGATCCGCCCAGCAAGGACGGATCCGACATGCTGTTGCCATCCAGAACAGCCTGCCGGATCTGATGCCGGGTTCACGTCCTGGGGTTCACGTACACACACCAATGCGGCGTCCCACGCGGTGTACGAGTATGCACGTGAAGTCTCACGTGACTCCAATTACAAAGGTCCTTGAGCGTATTTTAAAGGTATGTTCCCAGGTCCTTGATCCTCAGTATTTCGGATCTAAATCTTTACCGACTTCACTTTAAGAGTCCTTGGGCAATCCTTGATATAGAAATGCAGTACTCTAGCTTCTTGTTATATAGTTCTCATCCCAGATGCGCTCCTCTACTGCCTTGCTGTGTCTCTTTCATCAAACGCGTTTCGGGGTATACGCCCCTTCCTCAGTGATGTCAGCAGCAAGGATTTCGACATTATTTAAACCCTCATGGGGTAGGGTTAATTGTTAACCCATTGGTTGCAATCTCCATACAGGTCAAAAATTCAATCTATTGTATATATCTACATATCAAAAAATGGAGAGGTAGTAGACCATATACTACTCCAAATCTACATAAAATGTACATAAAGTGCATCTAGGATAGCCATGCTTCCTTCACTAAAAAATATGCCTCAGCAGTAATATATGGAACTAAAAATATGCCTCAATGAAAATACATAAACCACATTAAAATTCATTAAAAATCCCCGTTTACTTTGTATAATATATTGTTAAAGATCGTAGTCGGGAGTGTATATATGGGTGGACCAGGCAGGGAGGGGGCATCGGAGTGCTGATAAGACCGCCAGACGCCGATGCCCCATCACCACGAGGTCCATCCAAAATAATTATAGGAAGCCAAATAATTCCAGCTCCGCATTAAGGCCTCTTGGGGCCAGGGAGTTGAACTCAAAAATTCGGCGAGATTCTTGTCTCGACATGGCAACCATATGGTTGCCCCCTCTCCAGGGGCGTCTAACCCGTTCAATTGTGGTGAATACTAGGGAGGCTGGGTTGGAATCATGAACCTCTTTAAAATGTTTAGATAGAGAGTGGAGTAGGTATCTTTTTTAATGTTTGATATATGTTCCGCCACTCTTTTTCTTAGGGTTCTCAAAGTACTCCCTATGTACTGTTTATGACAAGCACACTCCAAAAGATAGATCACATTCTTTGAGTCACAGGTCAAACATTCTTTGATGTCTAATTCAAAAGAGTTCTGTGTAGAGCTCACTTTCACCGTTTTCCTCAGGAATTTGGTACTCTTGCAGTTCCCACAAGGCCACACCTATGGAAGCCTCCAGATGACAACCAGTTCTTTCGCCCTCCACCCCTATCTAATTTAAAAGTTGGGGCCAGTCGTGTAGCTAAATTAGTAGCTTTTGTATAAGCAAACTGTGGTTGAGGAGGGAGAGAGGGACCTAATATCTTATCCGCCAAGAGGAGATGCCAATGTTGGGCAATAATCCTCTTCACTCTACGAAGCTGGCAATGATATGGTAGGATAATTCTCAACGGAGTCTCTTGTTCTTGTATTTTCTTGGGTTCAAAGAAGGTCTCTCTCTCCATCCCCCTCACCTTATCAAGGGCTTTCTCTATAACTCGGGGAGGATAATCTCTTTCCCCAAACTGTTGTTTTAAAGAATCCGCCTCTAACTCAAATTGATATTCTGCCGTACAGTTCCGCTTCAGTCTACGGAATTGACTTGTAGGTATATTTAACAACCAATGGGGTAAATGGCAACTTGTAAAGCGAATTAAACTATTATTGGCCACTTCCTTAATATATGTATTACATTGGATTTTCTGGGCCTCTACCTTAATGTTGATATCCAAAAACTCAATCTCTCTCTCACTTATTTGGGGAGTGAATTTTAGAATTTTAGTATTCTTCAGTTGTTGTTTTTTTTTCAATTTCAATTTCCTATATGTCATTCCATCATCCAATTGTCTATGACATTCCCCTTCATACAGTAGTGTGTCTAAAATCACTATGGCTCCCCCCTTGTCCGCCGGGCGGATAGTAATCTCATTGTTATCTTGCAATTCCTTTATAGCCTCTATTTCTTTCTTTGTCAAATTCCTATTCCCTTTAAATCTCCCTATCTGTCTAATTGCATTCTCTACATTGGTCCTAAACGCTGATGTCCTGTCTGGGATATTTCCTTGATCTCAATTTAAAATCAGTGTGGCTATATTTTTCCCCCATGTGGATGGTCAGCGGCTGGCATAATAATAGGGTTTTTCAAGAAAAATTTATTCAAACATAACCTCCTTATATATTTTTCAATTCCAATCTATGTGGAAAATTTATCCAAGGTTCTGGTGGGGGCAAATTTAAATCCCTTGTTCAAAAGTAGAGTCTGTGTTTCAGTCAGTGCATATTTGCAAATATTGATTATATTCAAAGTGTCAATCCCATTCTGTGTTTTCACCTTCTCCTTTGATTGTCTCCCTCTACGTATCTTCCTTCGCCCCTGTGTACTTGATTCCTCCTGTAACGTGTTTCCCCTAATTGGTTGTGCTGATACCCTTGGTGACGATATTGTGAGTGATTGTGTTTGTGATGTCATGATAATATCTCCTGATTCCCCCGTCAATCCCTCAAATTGTAATCGTGTTTCTGATTTTGATCGTGTTCTTGATTGTGACGATATTGCTCTTGATACCTCTGTGCCCCATATGTGAGAGACTCCACTGACATCATCAAAATATTGGAGTCCCTGGAGTGGAGGGAAGGTTGGCTTTTGGGAACTCTGGATGTTAGCTCTCTCTATACTGCGATTGACACACCCAGGGACTAGTGGCATTAGAGAAACAGATGATGGAGAATAGTACAATATCTAGAGAACAGTTGGAGTTCCTACTCCAGGGGATACAGTATATTCTGTTGCACAATTATTTTGCTTATGAACAGGAATTCTACTTACAACTAACAGGAACCGCCATGGGTACCAGATTCGCCCCGAGTTATGCCAATTTATTTTTTAGCCCAATGGGAATCTGAGGTGATTGGTCCTAGGCAGGGGGCGGATCTGGTCCTATGGCGGAGATTTATAGACGATATCCTGTTTATTTGGGAAGGTCCTAGGCACCAATTAGACCAATTCCTTACTGAATTAAATAATAACAAGAGAAATCTAAAATTCACTCCCCAAATAAGTGAGAGAGAGATTGAGTTTTTGGATATCAACATTAAGGTAGAGGCCCAGAAAATCCAATGTAATACAAATATTAAGGAAGTGGCCAATAATAGTTTAATTCGCTTTACAAGTTGCCATTTACCCCGTTGGTTGTTAAATATACCTACAAGTCAATTCCGTAGACTTGCAAGTATTTAGTTAGTTTGGGTAGGCACACAGAACTATGGTTTCATGTATCAAACAAATTTATTAATAAAGTATTATAAAAAACCTGCTAAAAAACCGTGCTTCCAGTGTCACTTATATATACATTACATTACATTTAGATTCATATACAACATATTCCATCATGGGTTCGAATCTGTGATATCTCTTACACTGGATGCAGTTTAGTTGTATCCCATATGACAATATTGTGTCTACTATGGGAGTATTACATCAAATGTAGAGGTATCGCAATATGGAGGTGTCGCGATCAGCTGATAAAAATATGTATATAAAACCTTGGTTGATCAGTAGGGTATTGTAAAACTATATACCATTTGTGTTAGTGTGGTTCAGCGAGTTATCTCCCATATATATCAATACCATAGGTAGTCCTCTATGCCGGTCTGTAGTTTAAAAAAGTCTTTCCGTTCCCGGTAAAGTAGTCTCCTGTTGGTTTTCAGTTCACAGTTCTGTGTATTTTTTAGGAGTACGTTGTATGATTATAGTGAGGTTATAGTTTCTACTCACGGTCCCGGTGGTTGTTTGTGTGCGGTGTCTCGCATCCACGTTGAGCCTGTTGCCGGCTCTCCTCGTGTGGCGTCTCACGTGACTGGGTTCCGGTCATGTGGTTTCGACTCCCTTATCTTTTATCAATCCGCGGCCGCGGTGATTGCTGCTTAGCAGAGTGGTCTTGTCCACTTTATAGGTGGGAGTTATATGTTGAGTTCTCGACTTGCCCTTGTTAGGGATCGCAATTATTTAGTCCACACGGGCCCTTTTGCCTGTTAGATACCAAACGCGTTTCAAAGCCTTTCCCGGCTCCTTCCTCAGTGGTCTAACATGCAATGGAACTGATCCTCTTTAAATAGGGTATTGCTTTGGGGTTGGTATAAATACTGGAGTGGATTTCTGGATTGTGTGACAATCATTATTCAATAAAATGTATAGCATAAAATAAATAAATAAAAACATTCAAAAAGAACCCATAGTTCTATATATATATATAGTTAATTATATATTAAATGCATGTATTACACAATAAAATCTACAAAGTCTATATATGGGGGGGGGAAAATCCCTTTCTTCTTCTTCTCTCCAGAATTTGTTTGGGAAAATCTTATCTATAGATATATATGTTAATTATATATTGAATGTATATATTACACAATAAAACATATAAAATCTATATATAGGGGAAGTCCCTTTATTCCTCCTCTCTCCAGAATTTATTAGGGAAAGTCTTGTCTATAAATTCATTTTGGACGGTCCTTCTGTGGATGAATTCTTTTATGTGAGAAAGTGGGTGCATCCTCTTATGTAATTCTTTTATATAGGAGTTCTTCTTTGCAGGCATCGTTTTGATTAATTAAGTAAGAAGATGCACCCACATAAGAGGATGCACCCACTTTCTCACATAAAAGAATTCATCCACAGAAGGACCGTCCAAAATGAATTTATAGACAAGACTTTCCCTAATAAATTCTGGAGAGAGGAGGAATAAAGGGACTTCCCCCCCTATATATAGATTTTATATGTTTTATTGTGTAATATATACATTCAATATATAATTAACATATATATCTATAGATAAGATTTTCCCAAACAAATTCTGGAGAGAAGAAGAAGAAAGGGATTTCCCCCCCCCATATATAGACTTTGTAGATTTTATTGTGTAATACATGCATTTAATATATAATTAACATATATATATATAGAACTATGGGTTCTTTTTGAATGTTTTTATTTATTTATTTTATGCTATACATTTTATTGAATAATGATTGTCACACAATCCAGAAATCCACTCCAGTATTTATACCAACCCCAAAGCAATACCCTATTTAAAGAGGATCAGTTCCATTGCATGTTAGACCACTGAGGAAGGAGCCGGGAAAGGCTTTGAAACGCGTTTGGTATCTAACAGGCAAAAGGGCCCGTGTGGACTAAATAATTGCGATCCCTAACAAGGGCAAGTCGAGAACTCAACATATAACTCCCACCTATAAAGTGGACAAGACCACTCTGCTAAGCAGCAATCACCGCGGCCGCGGATTGATAAAAGATAAGGGAGTCGAAACCACATGACCGGAACCCAGTCACGTGAGACGCCACACGAGGAGAGCCGGCAACAGGCTCAACGTGGATGCGAGACACCGCACACAAACAACCACCGGGACCGTGAGTAGAAACTATAACCTCACTATAATCATACAACGTACTCTCTAAAAATACACAGAACTGTGAACTGAAAACCAACAGGAGACTACTTTACCGGGAACGGAAAGACTTTTTTAAACTACAGACCGGCATAGAGGACTACCTATGGTATTGATATATATGGGAGATAACTCGCTGAACCACACTAACACAAATGGTATATAGTTTTACAATACCCTACTGATCAACCAAGGTTTTATATACATATTTTTATCAGCTGATCGCGACACCTCCATATTGCGATACCTCTACATTTGATGTAATACTCCCATAGTAGACACAATATTGTCATATGGGATACAACTAAACTGCATCCAGTGTAAGAGATATCACAGATTCGAACCCATGATGGAATATGTTGTATATGAATCTAAATGTAATGTAATGTATATATAAGTGACACTGGAAGCACGGTTTTTTAGCAGGTTTTTTATAATACTTTATTAATAAATTTGTTTGATACATGAAACCATAGTTCTGTGTGCCTACCCAAACTAACTAAATACTTGCATTTCTACTATCCTCTGGTGGGGTGAACCAGTATATTGGGGTAAGAGCACCAGGTATCCATAGTAACCAGTTGGTGAGCCACCTTACAGATTAATATCAATTCCGTAGACTGAAGCGGAACTGTACGGCAGAATATCAATTCGAGTTAGAGGCGGATTCTTTAAAACAACAGTTTGGGGAAAGAGATTATCCTCCCCGAGTTATAGAGAAAGCCCTTGATAAGGTGAGGGGGATGGAGAGAGAGACCTTCTTTGAACCCAAGAAAATACAAGAACAAGAGACTCCGTTGAGAATTATCCTACCATATCATTGCCAGCATCGTAGAGTGGAGAGGATTATTGCCCAACATTGGCATCTCCTCTTGGCGGATAAGATATTAGGTCCCTCTCTCCCTCCTCAACCACAGTTTGCTTATACCAAAGCTACTAATTTAGCTACACGACTGGCCCCAACTTTTAAATTAGATAGGGGTGGAGAGCGAAAGAACTGGTTGTCATCTGGAGGCTTCCATAGGTGTGGCCTTTGTGGGAACTGCAAGAGTACCAAATTTCCGAGGAAAATGGTGAACGTGAGCTCTACACAGAACTATTTTGAATTCGACATCAAAGAATGTTTGACCTGTGACTCAAAGGATGTGATCTATCTTTTGGAGTGTGCTTGTCATAAACAGTACATAGGGAGGACTTCGAGAACCCTACGAAAAAGAGTGGCGGAACATATATCAAACATTAAAAAAGGATACCTACTCCACTCTCTATCTAAACATTTTAAAGAGGTTCATGATTCCAACCCAGCCTCCCTAGTATTCACCGCAATTGAACGGGTTAGACGCCCCTGGAGAGGGGGCAACCATACGGCTGCCATGTCGAGACAAGAATCTCGCCGAATTTTTGAGTTCAACTCCCTGGCCCCAAGAGGCCTTAATGCAGAGCTGGAATTATTTGGCTTCCTATAATTATTTTGGATGGACCTCGTGGTGATGGGGCATCGGTGTCTGGCGGTCTTATTAGCACTCCGATCCCCCCTCCCTGCCTGGTCCACCCATATATGCACTCCCGACTACGATCTTTAACAATTTATTATACAAAGTAAACATGGGGATTTTTTATGAATTTTAATGTGGTTTATGTATTTTCATTGAGGCATATTTTTAGTTCCATATATTACTGCTGAGGCATATTTTTTAGTGAATGAAGCATGGCTATCCTAGATATACTTTATGTACATTTTATGTAGATTTGGAGTAGTATATGGTCTATTAGCTCTCCATTTTTTGATATGTGGATATATACAATAGATTGAATTTTTGACCTGTATGGAGATTGCAACCAATGGGTTAACAATTAACCTCACCCCATGAGGGTTTAAATAAGGTCAAAATCCTTGCTGCTGACATCACTGAGGAAGGGGCATATACCCCGAAACGCGTTTGATGAAAGAGACACAGCAAGGCAGTAGAGGAGCGCATCTGGGATGAGAACTATATAACAAGAAGCTAGAGTACCGCATTTCTATATGAAGGATTGCCCAAGACTCTCAAAGTGAAGCCGGTAAAGATTTAGATCCGAAATACTGAGGATCAAGGACCTGGGAACATACCTTTAAAATACGCTCAAGGACCTTTGTATTTGGAGTCATGTGAGATGTCACGTGCATACTCCTACACCACGTGGGACGCCACGTTGGTGTGTGTACGTGATCCCTAGGACGTGAACCCGGCAAAAGACAGCAGGTGAACCGGGAAGAGACGCCGAAATACCCACGCCAGCCAGATGGTGAATGTGGTGAGAGGCTGATTTATTTCACTTAAGGTTACTTGCGGTCTGACTACATCATATTGTACTTTGCATATTTATATTGATTTGGGCATCCTTATAGATGCGGACTTAGATTGGAGGACGGCTTACTATCGACTTTATATTGTGGATTCTGCTACCTCCACCACTCGATATATTGGATAGGGTTCACTATCCAGGACATTAGTATGCGCCATTGATTCACTGGTGGTGTGTATAGGATTCAGTCCGCTGCAGAGATGGTTGCTTTTTGATTTTTGATATTTCATTGCAATATTTTATCAGTGTTGATTTTATTCTATTTTAATAAATGTTATAGGCACAACAGGTTCCCAGATTGAGTGCCCCTGATTTCATTCCACTTTACGTTTCTTCTACTCGGTTTGGGTGCACTGACAGGTGAGCACCATCTCCAGAGGTCGATCCAGGGGTGTAGCCGCCTTGTTACCATATTTAAATTAAGAATAAGTATAATGAATTGCTGGTGCTACATGAACGTCTTCACTCTTCAAATCAGGATCTTTAGAGAGAGAACTTAAATCTGTCTCTCACACTCTATGGAGTCAGGACATTCTTTACACTTCTTAGTGTTTTGAGGACAACTTGCGCTGCTGATTAAAATGTGGCAAGAAATATATCTTGCTGTATAATTTCTACTTCTTCCTTGGGGGTAACCACCATCTCTGCAGAAATCAGAGGAGTAATTGTCTGATAATTATAATGAGCCCCTAGTGCAAAGACACCAGATAAAGAACTGTTTCATGATGAAAGAAAACTCTCCCTACAGGAAAAGCAGAAGAATATGTATCCATGGCTGTGAGACTGCAAAATGCAGAAAAACCTGGATCCATGGCTATAACATTAGTAAAATGAGCTGGAAAGTCATGCTGTATACATGCAAAACATATAAATATAAAAACATAAAAATGATAAATTTTCACAAACCAAGAAACCTAAGAGCAATAGTGAGGCAAAAAGGTTCAACCTTTTAGCCTCACTATTGCTCTTAGGTTTCTTGGTCTGTGAAAATTTATCATTTTTATGTTTTGAGCCCCAAAGCATGATTGACCCCCCGCCATGCTTCACGGTAGGCAAGGTGTTCTTTTCTTCATAGGCCTTGTTCTTCCTCCTCCAAACATAGCATTGATTCATGGGCCCAAACAGTTCTAAATTAGTTTCATCCGTCCACAGAACACTATCCCAAAACTTTTGTGGTTTGTCCACATGACTTTTGGCATACTGCAGTCGACTCTTCTTATTCTTTGGAGACAGCAAGGGGGTGCGCCTGGGAGTTCTGGCATGGAGGCCTTCATTACGCAGTGTGCGCCTTATTGTCTGAGCTGAAACTTCAGTACCCGCATCTGACAAATCTTTTTTCAGTTCCTCAGCAGTCACACGGGGACTTTTCTCCACTTTGCGCTTCAGGTAGCACACAGCAGTCAAAGTCAGCATCTTCTTTCTGCCACGACCAGGTAGCGTTTCAACAGTGCCCTTTGCCTTGAATTTGCAAATAATGCTTCCTATGGTGTCTCTTGGTATGTTTAACATCTTTGCAATCTTCTTATAGCCATTGCCCTACCTGTGAAGAGAAATCACCTCTTCTCTTGTCTTCCTGGACCATTCTCTTGACTTCACCATGTTTGTAAACACACCAGTAAATGTCTAGAAGGAGCTGAGTATCACAGTCATTTTAAATCTGCCTAATTGGTGCTTATTATGCTTTATTGCTGCTCCTTGACATCCACAGGTGTTTTCAATACCTGATCGAAAACACTTGAATGAACCTCTGTTCTTTAGGCTCCATTCACACGACCGTATGTTGTCCGCAAAAAAACGGATCCGTGTCCGCAAAAAAACGGATTGCATTCCGTTTTTTTGCTGATCCATAGACTTCAATAGGACATGGCCCTATTGAAGTCTATGGATCAGCAAAAAAACGGACAAGGATCCGTTTTTTTGCGGACACGGATCCGTTCTTTTGCGGACACGGATCCGTTTTTTTGCGGACAACATACGGTCGTGTGAATGGAGCCTTTGTAGTGTGTGTGGTAGTCTTTAAGGGGTTGAATAATTGTGTCGAAGAAGAAATCACAAAAAAAACATTTAATACAATAGCACGATCAATATAAACACCAGGGTGTACCCAATCAACTTATATCAATAACACTGCAGTACACTATATCCCTTTTAAAACATGATTCTTTTATTAAACAACATTAAAAGTACATAATATTACCCACATAGAGAGGAGAAACAAATTTCCCGTGCCATACAGCCCCTGCCACAAGTATCAAATAACTGTTAGGCTACCTACTAACACCCACTCAATGCACTATAAACCACCAACCATTACACACCTATAATTACAATAACCACCCGGTTACTACAAAGACATTTAATACTGTATTACAAAAACAATTGATGTCATTTTAGTTGTATTTGGTTCTTTAAAAAGTCCTTGTAAGATTTCATTCTGAACACAATTACAAATGTACACTAAATTCCCTAAAACCCTTTACAGCATTGGGGGTTGAATAATATTGAACACAACTGTATTTGGTCAGTTATTTCCATCAGTTATTGTGAGCCAAAACCAGGTGTGGGTCAAAAACACAGAACAGATGCAGATCTTCCCATTACACATTATCTCTGAGGAGGCTTCACTAATGGTTTTGGCTCACAATAACTGATGAAAATAACTGATAACTTATAAGTGTGAACTTGGCCTAAGTGAGCTAGGGTTCATATACTGTGAGAAGTTGATATACTGTAGCACCAGAAATTAACCCCTTAGTGCTATTTGACTTGTATACTCGTCATCGAGCACTGCTACTTGGCGCTCCATGACAAGTATACACGTCACAGCATTAAACTGTCACCATGTCTGCAGACATGGTGACAGCGCTGAGAGCCGGCAGTTACACACAGCCAGGGATCTCAGCTAACCGGCCCGGGACCAAGGACGGCTGTCCCGCCCGGCGATTGCTCTGATTGGCTGTGGGGATCAGAACCTTCTAAAATGTGTATATAGATATATATGTATTAAAGGCTGGTTACAGCCTGTATTTGTGGGAGGGGCTGCTGCCATATAACCCCGGGCAATCTCTCTATGGGGAGGCGGTCTTCACGTGCAGCAGATCCTCTGGTCAGGCCTGACGTCAATTCCTGGTTCCTGGCTTCTGCCACAGCACGGCCGCAAGTAGTGAGTGGCATCCTCATCCGGAACACAGCAACGTTGGCCTCCCTGCCTGGCATGGATCGCGGTCCTATGCTTCCAAGCCACTGACCTCAAGAAGCTGTGCTTCATCATCGGGTCCCTGCAGCCGCTCGTTGCAGGCGCGGAGCCCGGTGCGGGCCCCAACACCGGAATTGCAGCACATGGGTAAGTCGGGCTCCCCGCCCCCTGATGATGTCAGCGCTGAGGATGAACTTCACGTGCAGCGGAGGCTCTGGTCAAGAGTGATGTCACCCCCTGGTTTCTCGGCTTCCACCCCCGTCCTCAGTGCACCGTGAGTGGTAAGTCACGTCCTCATCGGCATCTGGCCCGGGGCGCAGCGACACTGACCGCCCTGCCGGCACGAGTCATAATCGGGGCACTCTCCCCCCTCTGCTCCTAGACGTCGCCCTTCAGCCAGCTGGCTGCAGGAGGACGTCCGCCACCGCTCAGCCGCGGCTTGCTCGAGTTCAGTGCAGGACGGGGGCTCGTGCCCAGCCATCTCCCGCTAAGTCAGATTCCTGCACCCTGATGACGTCTGGGGTGGGTGTTTCCCAGCATGTTCCCACAGGCCATGTTTCTGCAACCCGGCACCGGCTCTCGGCCGGGGGCAGGGTCCACGCACGGTTCCCCGAGGCAATCTCCTACCTGCTCTGGCCGGTTAGGCCCGGCACACATCCACCTTGGCGCATGTCCACCGCTCCCGCGGCGGGCGCGTCCGCTGCCTCCGAGGTAGGGGTCAGTGATAACAGGGACCCCTCCAGCTGGTCCGCCTCGGTAGGTAGCATAGGTTGCCTGCACATCGGCCCGCCATTGGGGTCGGCGCTCCTCTGACTACTCAACTGACGCTATGCCCTCAGCATCAGCATCCGGTACGTTGTTTTGGTCAAGCTGCTTGCCACGGTATGTGGTCCCCTAATGATTGACTCATGCCGTTGCTCCCAGTGGGGTTTAGTAATGCTTTGATTGCTTATCTTTAATAAGATTTCTCCCCTCTGTTCCCTCTAGATGATAAGGAGCGGTATTGGGGGGGGGCATTATTTTCCTCCAGAAGACTTGCATGCAGTGCATTGTCAGCTATAGGCTCTGCTTCCGGGACTGTCACTGCCACACGTGGGAGGGGGACTCTTCAGTTTTCCTTTCCTAGTCCAACTGAGCTGTCATGGTCACGTGATCCATATCTAGCGTAGTCGAGCGTGTCAGAGACATGCAGCACGCACCTTCCAGTGCAGTTCTGTGTGCACTCAGGCAAGCTCGCTGCGCAATTGGGGCAGCCGGGCCAGCTCCGCTACAGGTAACAACCTCAGCTCTGTCTCACATATCGACCTCTGTTTTGCTTCAGCCCTGTCCATGTTCCATTAATGGGGTGTGTGCACGGGGTTTTCTAGCTCAACGCCTGTCTGTGGAAGGGTTTAAAACTAATTTTGTGGTAAAGTTTATTTCATGTGCAGTGGTCTGAATTGCTCAGGTCGTCTTTTGCCGGTTCCGGAACAACTTGGGTCCCCGAATCGCTCAGGTAATGTATTCATCTATGTGCAGTTGCAGGTCATGTATCATATTAGCATAGTTACGGAATCGCTCAGGTCATGTTACACACACGTGTATTGTTGCCCGTATCGCTTAATTCATGTACCAGACATATTTATATACATAGGTGCTTGAATCACTCAGGTTTTGTATTATACATATGCTGTGGCCTGAATCGCTCAGGTCAGGTGTCCCACCTATATAGTTGCCTGAATCACTCGGGTCATGTATCATACATGCTTAGTTGCCTGAGCCGCTCAGGTCATGTATCATACATGTGTTGTGGCCTGAATCGCTCGGGGCACGTATCATACTGCATAGATGACTGAATCGCCCAGGTTATGTACTATTACATACTTTGTGGCCTGAATCGCCCAGGACATGTATCATACATGCTTGTTGCCTGAATCGCTCAGGTCATGTGTCATACATGTTTTGTTGCCTGAGTTGCCCAGGTCATGTATCATACATACATAATTGCTGCACCGCTCAGGTCACACACTATTCATGTGCGTTCGCCTGAACCGCTCAGGTCATGTATCATACATGTGTCACCACCTGAATCGCTCGGGGAACGTATCATTCTGTATAGATGCCTGAATCGCTCAGGTCATGTTTTTCCTGCATAGTTGCCCGAATCATACATGCATAGTTGCCTGAATCGCTCAGGTCACATTTCATCCTGCATAATTGCCTGAATTGCTCAGGTCACGTACCATACACATACAGTTGCCTGAATCACTCGGGTTATGTATCATGCATGTTCGGCTACCTGAGGTGCTCAGGTCATCCATCATTCTCATGGTTACCTGAATCGCTTGGGTCGTGCATAATGTATGTATATTTGCCTGAACCGCTCGGGTCTAATTTCATCCTGCTTAGTCGCCTCACGTCATGCATCATACATATTCAGTTGCCTGAATCGCTCAGGTCATGTACCAACCTTGTATCGTTGCCTGAATTGTTCAGGTGATGGCTCTTTCTGTATAGATGCCTGAATCGCTCAGGTCGTGTATCTTACATATTTCATGGCCTGAATCGCTCAGGTCGTATATCACGCGTGCATAGTTGCCTGAATTGCTCAGGCCATGTATCATACATGTATGTTGCCCGAACGGTCGGGTCATGTATCATACATACATAGCTGCCTGGATCACTCGGGTCGCATTGCATTCTGCAGAGCTGACTGAATCGCTCAGGCCACCTATCATTCATATATTGTTGCCTGAATCGCTCAGGTCGTGTATCATTCATATTCAGTTGCCTGAACCGCTCAGGTGATGTATTAGCCTTGTATAGTTGCTTAAATCGTTCAAGTCATGGTTCATTCTGTATGGATGCCTGAATCGCTCAGGTCATGTATCATACATATTCAGTTGCCTGAATAGCTCAGGTCATGTATTAGCCTGGTATAGTTGCCTGAATCGTTCAAGTCATGGTTCATTCCGTATGGATGCCTGAATCGCTCAGGTCATGTATCACACATATTTCATGGACTGGATCATTCAGGCAATGTATCATGCTTATATTGCAGCCTGAATCGCTCAGGTCGTGTATCATGCATGCGCATTTGCCTGAATTGCTCGGCTCACGTTTCATGCTGTATAGTTGCCTGAATCCCTCAGGTCATGTGTCATACATGTATCGTCACCCGAATGCCTCGGGTCATACATCATACATATTCAGTTGCCTGAACCGGTTATGCACTATTCTTGGGTAGTTGCCTGATTCGTTCAGGTCATGTTTTCGTTCTGCATAGGTACCTGGATTGCTCAGGTCATGTACTTTTCTTGTGTAGTTGCCTGAATCGTTCAGGTCATGTTTTTTTCTGCATAGGTACCTCAATCGCTCAGGTCATGTATCAGTCGTACATTATTGCCCGAATCGCTCAGGTCATGCTCCATACATATTGAGTT
Source organism: Bufotes viridis (assembly GCA_033119425.1). Lineage (NCBI taxonomy): Eukaryota > Metazoa > Chordata > Amphibia > Anura > Bufonidae > Bufotes > Bufotes viridis. The sequence continues at coordinate 470,101,545 of CM065589.1, forward strand.
GCCTGAATTACCCCGGTCAGGTATCATGTGTGCATGGTTGGTTGTCCGAACTGCTCAGGTCTGTTTCTTTCTGGATAGCTGCCTGACTTGTTCAGGTGTTGTATCATTCCTTTATAGTTGCCTGAATTCCTCAGGTCATGTTGCATACACATATAGTTGCAAATCACTCAGGTCATGTCTCATTCAGGCCTGTTCGCCTTGGATCACCTAGTGCCTGATTCACTCAGGCCATGTATAATTCGCATATAGTTCCCCGAATTGCTCGGGCCATGTTTCTTCATGTATAATTGGCTAGATCAGGTCCTGTTTCACGTAGTATAACGTTACTTCCTGAATCGCTCGGCTTGTTTTTCACCCCACCAATAAATCATTCGTCTTTCAGCCCATTCGGGGTCATTCTGAAACCTCTCAGATTTACGGTTGTCGTCACGCGGTCTCTACCGGTCCCGGTGCAATCTCCTTCAGGTGACCGGGCACTCGTTGGCAACTTCAATTCTCACACGATTCAGTTTTCTCACTTGGGGCACTCTTGCAATTTTAGACATAATTGAATCCCCTATGCTCGGTTTGTCTATCTCTTTTCGTTTCCAGTTCAGGTTCAGTGTTAGTGGAAGTGGTCATCCTGGTTCGGGTTCACAATATGTTTCGAATCCAATCCAGGTAGTGGCTTGGTCTTACTGCTGTATCCTCCAGGTCCGGCTCGCAGCTTCATGCAGGGTAAGTTGGGTCCTGAATCACTCAAGTCATGTATCGTTCATGTATTATTGACTGAATTTTTTCAGGTCATTCTTCATGCGATGTAACGTAAGTTCCTGAAACGCTCAGTTCATGTTTCATTCACGTATACCTGGTCATGTGTCATTCATGCATAATTGCCTGAATTGCTCAGGTTATTCTACATGCGGTGTCACGCTGGTTTCCAATTCGCTCAGGTCACCCATAAGTCATGTACAATTGCCCGTTTCATTCGGGTCATCCTTTGCGTAGGGTTACGCTTGTTCCTGGAACACTCTGGTCATGTCTCATTCTTGCATAGTAGCCTGGATTACTCAGGCCATCTTTGTCGCCAGTCTTGTCTCTTGTCCTGCATCAATCAATTCCAGACTATTCTGTTGTCCTCACCCGGTCACCACTGGTCTTCGTGTTCAGGCACGTCCTTGGGCAGCTTTCGATTCGCATGACGCTAATTACCTTCCCCACTCTTCTTGGCATGCTCATTCAAGCATCTATTTGTCCACCTGATTCTTCAGGCTCCATCCTGTTCCCGTTACTTCTTGTTTTTCAGGTCTCAGTGTATTTTAGTTCAATTCTTGGCTGCCAGTTGTTTCACACGCTAGGCCAAACGCGGGTTTTCATAGGTTCCTACGATCATTTCCTTTCCACCATTCTTGTTTGTTCCAAGTTTCCAGGTAGGTTAAGAAACAGTTGCGACATTCAGTCGCTCCACTGTTGGGGTGGTATGCCCTTATGGTAAGTGCCATTTCCAGGTCCCGGGTCAGCCGGTTCAGGTAGGACTTAAGAATTATTTCTTCAGCACGCTCCCAGTCTCGCACCTCCCATCTTGTTCATGGATCAGTGCAGTGCGTAGGTAGCCTATGTCGAGCAATCTGTGTCAGGAACTGTCCCTGGCCCTAGATGGTGCTCCTTTTTGGGCACCCAACTAGCATTTTCATCAAGGATGACATGTATTCAGGTTTTTATGGGTTTCTCAGGCCGGGGAATTCCCTTCAGCACGCGTTCACGCTCTACCTTTCGCAAGCGACACCTTGTCCGGCACGGCATTACCTTCCCTGCTCCTTCTGCCCTCTAACCCCGTGGGGGTAAAGTCCTCCCGTCATTCAGCAGGTGTCCAGTAAGGAGCTCAGAAATCTCTCCAAGGTGCGCCTGTTTATGGTTCAGACGACCGCCGCTACCACTGCGGGACAGGTCTTCGTTTCCCTTCACCCATCAGCAGCAGGGTCAGGGCACCACCCTGATTTAGCCACCAGTCATTCCTTCCTCATAGGAGTGGCCTCTCCAGCCTCCTGGCTCCAAGTGCTAGTGCGAATTATGTGCGGGCTGGGGCAAAGGAAGTCGTCAGGTTGATTCAGGTACATCCGCGATCCTCAGGTCAAGATTCCAAGGCGTTCTGACCGGTAGCTCCATGAGTTACCATGATTCGCACCATTAAGTCCCTTGCACCTAGCAGGTTGTGAAGTCCATTTTTGCCCACTTATCCAGGCCTTACCCCGCTCCTGGCTCCGGGCACACTCCAGCCAGATAGGTTATGGGGGAGTCTAGGCTGGCCTTCTCCTTCTCCCTTCGTCTCTTATCTCAGACCATTCCACAAGTATTAAAGGCTGGTTACAGCCTGTATTTGTGGGAGGGGCTGCTGCCATATAACCCCGGGCAATCTCTCTATGGGGAGGCGGTCTTCACATGCCCCACCCTCCCTTTCCCCCCCCTTTTTTTTTTTTTTCTCACTTCAACTCCATTGGGTGGCCCACTTATCCAGGCCTTACCCCGCTCCTGGCTCCGGGCACACTCCAGCCAGATAGGTTATGGGGGAGTCTAGGCTGGCCTTCTCCTTCTCCCTTCGTCTCTTATCTCAGACCATACCACAAATATATATAAATATATATATATGTATATAGTGTATCCCCCACCCCACCCTCCCTTTCCCCATTTTCAGGATGGCCGAACGGTTTGCAGAGTGCCAGCATACATCTGACACTCTGCTTGAAACGGCCGACATTGGTGCTGGCACCGATGTCAGCCATTTAACCCCTTCCATGCCGCGGTCCATAGGGACCGTTGTATGGGAAGGGTTAACAGGGAGGGAGCTCCCTCTCCCATCGGGCTGCTGCTGTGCCGTTGCAGCAAGGCAATGCTTGACAGGTTCACAGAGGGAGGTATTGCCACATCCGTAACAACCAGCTCTATAAAAATATCACATAACCTAACTCCTCAGGTGAACACCATACACAAATAAAAATAAAAACTGTGCCAAAAAAGCCATTTTTTGTTACCTTACATCACAAAAAGTGTAATACCAAGCGATAAAGTCATATGCACCATAAAATAGTACCAATCAAACTGTCATCTTATACAACAAAAAAATTAGCCTCTACATAAGACAGTCACCCAAAAAAAAAAAAAACAATGGCTTTCAGAATATGGAGCCACTAAAAATTTTTTTTTCAAAAATGCTTTATTATGTAGAACTGAAACAAACAACTAAAAAAAGTTGTAATATTTGGTATTGTCGCATCCGTAACAACCTGCTCTATAAAAGTAGCACATGATCGAACCTGTCAGATGAACATTGTAAATAACAAAAAATAAAAACAGTGCCAAAACAGGTATTTGTTATGTTACCTTGCCTCACAAAAAGTGTAATATAGAGCAACCAAAAATCATATGTACCCTAAAACAGTACCAACAAAACTTCCACCTTGTCCCGTAGTTTCCAAAATGGGGTCTTTTTTTGGAGTTTCTACTCTATGGGTGCATCAGGGGGCTTCAAATGGGACATGGTGTCAAAAAAACAGTCCACCAAAATCTGCCTTCCAAAAACCATATGGAATTTCTTTCCTTCTGCGCCCTGCCATGTGTCCGTACAGCAGTTTATGATCACATATGGGGTGTTTCTGTAAACTACAGAATGAGGGCAATAAATATTGAGTTTTGTTTGGCTGTTAACCCTTGCTTTGTAGCTTCCAGCTTGGAAAATCTGCCAAAAAAGTGAAATATTGAAATTTTTGCTCTATTTTCCATTAATTCTTGTGGAACACCTAAAGGGTTAACAAAGTTTGTAAAATCAGTTTTGAATACCTTGAGGGGTGTAGTTTCTAAAATGGGGTCACTTTTTTGGAGTTTCTACTCTAGGGGTGCATCAGGGGGGCTTCAAATGGGACATGGTGTCAAAAAACCAGTCCAGCAAAATCTGCCTTCCAAAAACCATATGGCATTCCTTTTCTTCTGCGCCCTGTCGTGTGCTCGTACATCAGTTTACAATCACATGTGGGGTGTTTCTGTAAACTACAGAATCAGGGCAATAAATATTGAGTTTTGTTTGGCTGTTTACCCTTGCTTTGTAGCTGGAAAAAGATTATTAAAATGGAAAATCTGCCAAAAAAGTGAAATTTTCAAATGTTATCTCTATTTTCCATTAATTCTTGTGAAACACCTAAAGGGTTAGCAAAGTTTGTATAATCAGTTTTGAATACCTAGAGGGGTGTAGTGTCTATAATGGGGTCATTTATGGGTTGTTTCTATTATGTAAGCCTCATTATGTAAGCCAATTTAAAAATTTCTGAAAAATTTCAAGATTTGCTTCTAAACGTCTAAGCCTTGTAACGTCCCCAAAAAATAAAATGGCATTCCCAAAATGATCTAGACATGAAGTAGACATATGGGAAATGTAAAGTAATAACTATTTTTGGAGGTATTAATATGTTTTATAGATATAAAGAAATCGAAACTTGGAAAATTGCAAATTTTTCAACATTTTTGGTAAATTTGGTATTTTTTATGAAATAAAAATGAACTTTTTTGACTCCATTTTACCAGTGTCATGAAGTACAATATGTGACGAAAAAACAATCTCAGAATGGCCTGCATAAGTAAAAACTTTTAAAAGTTATTACCACATAAAGTGACACTGGTCAGATTTGCAAAAAATGACCGGGTCCTTAAGGGGTTAAAAAAAAATTATGTGCCCTTTGTGTTATGATATAGGAGATATAAAGTTTATGGTGTGCAGGGGTGGGGCTAGGAGCTGTGGTGTGGGCAAACGGTTGCGTTCTTTATTATTATTATTATTTACTTACATTAAATCACACACTAGGACGCCAAGCTGGCAGCCTGCTAGCGGAACACGTTGTACCTGTTATTCTTACTGTATTTTTAACCCGAATAAATTCTAATAAACGAGTGATCATCGATCTGCCCCTTTTTTCTTTATAATTGAGTGTTGTGTAGGATTCTCCGGACACCGGATGCAGGAGGGAGCTGCTGTGGGTCTTCATCAGAATATTATCTACATGTTTTCAGTGGTGTTATGCTCACAGCAGAAAACCCTGTGGTAAGCAGCCCAACACCCTGGGGTTGGTTCCCATTATTAATCAGGCCTTACACATGAGGCGCGGCACTCTCTCTCTTTTGTATTATGCGTGGGTCACTCTCACTCTCTCTGATTTGCCTGAAACAAATCACAAGAAATTCAAGTTTGTTAGAATCTTAATTTTTGAGGAAATTTGGGATGAATTTCGAATCAGTAGAATTGATTCTCTAATATAGACTCACTATATATTTTATGCCATGTAATCACATCTGGTATACAAAGACAGTTAAGGAATTCTGACCAATTGAGAGAAAGTTAAGAGGTAAGCATGCACCCATCAAAATTGTACTTCTCTTGGTTGCTAATCGTTGCACTTAACATACTTTTGAGATAGATCTACACTTCTGAAGATTAGACAAAGATGAGTATCATGATTTTCAAAACAATACATTCCAGGATTACGGCATAGTAACAGCCAGATGTACGCAAGCTAATGCAATATGTCTTGTTAAAGTTATTTGCGCATTCTTTATTGTTTAGTACATTTCCATTATTTCAAACAATATTCATATAATCTATAATTTACATGTCAATTTAACATAAATAAAATATCCTTTTACTTGATACATTTTAATATAAGTATACTGTAAAAGCGGGAGGTAGAAACTGTAATTATTCACACTGGCATCATAGTTTTTATTGTTACACAATACATAACAGATATGATATATCTTTCATGGTCTGCTGTTATAATAAATCCTACAAAAACCTGATGTTCCCCATTGGCTTATACTTGGTCTCAGGGGTGTTGCCAGCCCAAAACATCTGGGGCTTAAAGCTGGATGTTTTGTCCAGAACCCTACATCTCTTAGCAAGCCTTACAATCAACTGTATTCATGTCCTAAGAACGTACTATAACAGAGCTCAGGAGTCAATAGCTCCGTGCTCTGCTGTTCAGCCTCATAAGACACTAGGCCTGAAGCCTATCAGTGCAGGGAGTGAAACTAAGAGAATGTGACTACCTGCGCCAGCCCATGGGATCTTATGCCATAGGCTAAAAGAGGCCTATGCTAACTTAGGGAAACATACTACAGGAGCACTACAGTTGGTCTTAATACTACTGGAGGAACTACAGGGCACCCTATTACTACTGGGGACACTATAGGAGTCCTAATTACTACTGGGGCCACTATATGGGGCTTAGAACTATTGGGGGCTACAGGGGGCCTTTTTACAACTGGGGGCACTTTAGGGCAGGCTAATCATGACTGGCAGCCCTATGGTGGCCTTATTACTACTGGTACACTGTAGGGAGGCCTCATTACTACTTTAAAGAGGGGTCTAATAATCACTGAGAGCACTATAGAGAACCTTATTTCTACTGCAGGCACTACAGGAGGGCTGTATTACTTGGCCTCTCACACAGTTAAGCCAGTTCTCTCTGTTCTGCACTGATGAGGGGCAATCACCACGAAACAGCTGTCTGCAAATGAGTCGCTGGCTTGTTTAATATCTGAGTCATGTCTTAAGGCCTATTTAAAGGGTTGCACATTAACTTATCGGATAGCTGCCTATCCCTGTGGTGGCACTATAAGGTAAGTAAACAAATTATAGATTTTCAATTTGGTTCCCAGAACCCTCTGATCCATTTATTTTCAGAGGACCTTTCTAACAAATAGCCTCGGTCCATTTAAATGTTATTTTACATTGTAATACCATTTTGAGGATCCGAAGGCTAAAGACCTTTGGGGCCCATTCACATGTCGGAATTTGCAGGGGGGGGGGATTTTTGTGGAATTTCAGTAGAAGACAACACTGTAGTTCGTAGGCCAGAAGGCTGGAGCTGTAACTGGTGTCTTCTTGTGGTTCAGTTTCATTCAGTGGAGCTAAGCTGCAAAGTGAAAAGCCGTAACGGATACTGTGGAGGTTTCTGTAGAGGTATATGTGTCAAAATGTGTCATGTTCATGTCTACATATTCACAAATTGACTTGTTAAGGTCAAATAAATCCTGTTTGTGGCTATTAAAATGTACAATCTTTATTTAATTCATTATTAAAAAGCTGATGCCATAGACCTAATTTTAAAAGAGATCGAGGAGTCACTATGTTGATAAAATACTCCGTGACTTTGTAACATCACTCCCATCATATATTCAAGACACGAAAGATCTTCTCATGAAATTAAATGACTTGTCCTTTCCTCCAGGCATTTTTTTAGCTAGTTTGGATGTCGAGTCACTTTATAGTAGGATACAACATAACCAGGGGCTCACAGCGGTAAAACACTATTTAGACACTAAAAGTGTCATTTTTAGGGAGCACAGTAAATTTATCCTGTCACTTTTAAAATTTATTTTGGAACACATTTTTTCACGTTTCAAGGCCGTATCTATGCGCAGACCACTGGGACTGCGATGGGTACGACATGTGCACCGACTTTCGCAAACCTTTTTCTTGGGTGGTGGGAGGATCAATTTGTTTTTACTGAGGATATGTCTCCATATACCTGCCACATTCTCTTGTGGGGCAGGTATCTGGATGACATATTAAGAAAATTACCAAATGGGTGTCTATCCACTGAGGTGTTTAGGAAATCGACGTCGACAAACAGCTACCTCCACTGGGAGAGTTGGCACCCTGCCCCTTTAAGGAAAGGAATACCATATGGGCAATACCTTCGTGCTCGTAGAAATTGTTCGAGTGAGGCAAGCTTCCTATCAGAAAGTCGGACACTATATGAACGCTTTAGAGAGCGTGGATATCCAGACGCTCTTTTAAGAAAGTCCTTTAATAAAGTTAAAAAACTTAAACGGGAAGAATTGCTAAAACCTAAACCGACTACAATGCAACCATTGATTAGATGTATCGGTACTTTTGATCGGACCTCAAAAGAGATAAAATCCATCTTGGAAAGACACTGGAATGTCCTCAGGACAGACAAGGATCTACAAGGAGTCATTAACCCGTACCCAAATATTACATACCGTAGGGGACAAAATCTGAGGGACCTCCTTGTCCATAGTCACCATCAAGACACGAAACCTTTAAAATACTTGGACAGGAATCCGGGCTCAGCACCTTGTAACGATTGTAGTTTCTGTAGATACATTTATAAAACCAAAGCCTTTACAAACCCCTTTGATGGGAAAAATTATGAAATTAGACAGCGAATTACATGTAAAACCAAAGGGGTGATCTATATAGCTAGCTGTACCTGTCCTAAATTGTATGTGGGCAAAACTACACAAGAACTAAGACGGCATATATCAGGACATCTGAGCACTATTGGTACAAAAAAGGATACATCTATTTCCAGACATATTCGACACCAACATGGTGGAAAATTGGATATCTTGAAGTTCTGGGGCATAGAAAAAATATCTCTTGGCCCCAGAGGTGGTAACCTAGACAAAAAGCTCCTTCAAATAGAAGCAAGGTGGATAGAGAGATTAAATACCATGAACCCAGTGGGTTTAAACGAGGGGTTCTCCTTCACTGCTTTCCTTTAATTAATACCCCCATGGAGAATAAAAATAATAAAAAATAATAATTAAAATAAAATGAATATATACATAAAGTTGAGTAAAGACTGACCAAGGGTAAGGTGACATCTCCCCTTAAGAGTAATGCTACCAGAAATTCACTATGAAGACAAAGCAAATCCTTTAGTCATGCACAGCAATAGGAATCGTCACTTGAAATTATTCTAAGTGTAGTGACATGCGCAATGAATGAGGATTTCTGTGTAGAATTCAATCACCGCAGACATGCGCAGTGTTAAGCCTAGCTACTTGAAAAATAATCAAAGTCCACTGACATGCGCAGTGGATGTAGGCAAAAATAACCAAAGTCCACTGACATGCGCAGTGGATGTAGGCAAAAAAAACCTATCACTCTTGTCATGCGCAGAAAGCCTGTCTCACTCACCGGACTAATCTAAGTCAGATGACATGCGCAAATCTATGATACCGGTGAGATCACCGGACGCTATGTGCGATAGGTGAATGTTGTTAGCATGTCTCTTCCGAGGTAATTCCTCATTGGTGGATATGGATGTCCCTTAACCCGCTTGCCCTATGATCGAGCCTGAGCTTTCTGGAGGAGGGCTCTCCTCGATAATAAAGACCGGCATTTCCCGGCGCTCGGCTCTTTAGCTCTACCCCCTGAAGAAGCCACATCAGTGGTGAAACATGTTGGGGAGCTATTAGGGTTTCAAATTTTAATCAATCGAGTGTAGTGGTGTTGTGAACGGTGTAGTGTTGGAACGGGACAGCTCTGCAGATGGGTCCCTCTCCTAATTAGCATTGGTGAAGTAACCAATGTTTGATACTTTACATGCACACACCGGCTATAAGGCTAAAAGTGTTACATTACACATCACCTAAAAGTTAATCGCCAAACAGGCTGATATACACTGTACACCCTCCTCGATCTCTTTTAAAATTAGGTCTATGGCATCAGCTTTTTAATAATGAATTAAATAAAGATTGTACATTTTAATAGCCACAAACAGGATTTATTTGACCTTAACAGGTCAATTTGTGAATAAATTATATGGTTATATCCTGGGCAAATATAGGGTCCTTTTGTTGCTAATGTTCATGTCTACAGCTCAGATGTCGCTATATTTATTCTCACTCAATGCCTAGAAGACAGGGTATATACTTTGTATGGATTTTTTTTTTTTTCAGTTTATGCACAGCATGCAGCATGGCCCCAAAAATTATCCATGCTACTGTATTCCTTCAGCGCCAAGAAACAGGAATGTAAAGATAAGACAAGATAAGCACTAAAGTTACATCATACAGGTATGCCAGGGGATATATGCCATGTTTCTAGGCAATACTTATACTAAGCACATGCTGTGCTTTCAATTAATTGTAAGCACCTCATATGATTATAGTCTTGGGTGTTCTTAGGTGCAGTTTCTTGAGTAATGGGTACTTGGCTTAGCAATGTTGAGAAATACTGCAGCAGAGCAACTTCCAGGCTTCAGTGAAGTGAAAAAAAATGTATTCAGAGACCCAGATAAGGAACAGTTGTCACCAATAAAGACAGGTGTTTTCTAAAAGTGATATTTACCATGTAAAGATAGAATCAGCTGCTTCGCTGTGGTTTATTTCTTTACGTAATCTGATATTTCGCTGAGACTTTTTATATCTTGTCATGAAAAGTAGAAGTGAATGTTTTGCATTTCATCTTTCAGTAGGCTTGCTGCTTCCACTCCAGCTTCACTAGGCATTACTTCATAGGCATTAATTTTGAGTTAGCACTGCTCTCACATTACACCAGTGATCCGCACAGGACTGCAGGTGTCCATAGGGGCGTCACATAACTTTCAATAGACCCTGAAGGATGGATAAATATACAGAATTACAAAATATAACAATGCATAGCAATGCAGATTTACGTGCCACTCAGCGTGGTTAGTATGTTGTCCTCACTATAATGGTATTCATCACTGGTTGTACCGGCCCACTGACCATCCTGCCATATAAGACAATGGCAGTGCTTATTACTGTACTGTGTGCATTGTTTTAGGCTACTTTCACACTTGCATTGCGGTTTTCCAGTATTGAGATCAAGCAGAGGAGCTCAATACCGGAAAAAAACATTTCTGTTTAGTCCTCATGCATTCTGGATAGGAAAAGATCCATTCAGGATGCATCCGGATGTCTTCCATTCCTGCAGCTTTCCATTTTGTGACCGGACACAAAACCGTTGAAAGCTACGGTTTTGGGTCCGGTCATAAAAACAGAAAAAAAAGGGATACGGCACTGAAAACAATGTAAGTCAATGGTGATGGATCCGTTTTTTTTAGGGGCCTAAAAAAATGGACCCTTCACCCAATGACTTTCAAAGTATTTAGTGACGGATCCATTTTTTTCCATTTTTGATTTCACACAACCATGGATGCATCCAGATGTCCAAAATCCAAATGGATCCATTTAATTCCAGTATTGAGATCCTCTGCTGAATTTCAATACCGGAATTAACAACGCAAGTGTGAAAGTATATCATGAAGACTTCTTCAATCCCTGCACACAAACTCGCTATCCTGCTGCTTGTTCTCAGAGTTCTTTACACATTAACACTGTCCACCTTTGGGCCCCACACATTACAAGTACCCAACAAAGAAATAGGGCCCCAAACAGTAATGATTATTTAATGTGCTCGAATTCCCCGCAGTTGTGTTGTTGGCTCTTGTTACGCCACTGCTAGCAGCCCAGTCAGCGTAATTGTGGTGTAAGGGGTCTGTCTACTCGTGGGGCTTAGGCAAACCCTAAAACTACCCCACTGTCTGTAGGAAATGTTATGTTAATCATGCAGATTATGACCCAATGTTGCTAGAAACTTGAATAGTGAGCCTGTTGAGGCATGTGTGAAGTGTATGTGTCACATCTGCATCATCAAACAGAGCTCTGCCACCAAAAGTGCAGAGAGGGGGCAGAGAGATATATAAAAGGAGGCATGGTTAATCGGATCAGGGTGCATGGCATGATAAGGTGCATATGAATACCGAAATAAATTGTGTGTGCTGCACCCCTCCACATCTCCCAGGAACAAGAATCAAGTGTTGGCAAGTAATATGCATATAAGCAATATGCATTGAGTTAAGGACAGAGAGAACGTGATAACCTGATATGAACAACTCTTCTAGCTTAGGTAGAAATCTTGCAAAATCAGACACTTCCTTGCTGATGTATTGTAGTGGCTCTGCCCATATCTGGGCTCTAGAATTAGAAATTCTCATGGAGCTGGAGCATAGGCTGCACACAATGTGGAAAGCTTATAGGCAGCCTGGTGCTACCCTCTAGCCCTTCTGCCAGCCAGAACAAAGAACCTTTCTTAATTGGATACAGGCGTTCTGTATTTACGCTGCTGTTTTAGGGGAGAAGCACCCCTCACTTTGTACCGGTCTTATCTATCATATCAACTCTATATTGGAAGCTTACAGGAATTTTGGAGGCATGGGATGGTGCTCCTACGATGAATCCTTTTTCAAACACTACAAATATCAAGAAAGGTATCTGCTTCGCTTACAATGAGGCCAATTGTAGATACCGTCATGGATGTTCATTTTGTGCCGGACCACACCCTGCTATGAAATGTTTCAAAAAACAAGGGATAAATTTTTCAAACTCCAACAGAGATATTCAATCAAATAAGCCAAGTGACGCCACTTAATTTACCAAGATTACTCCAGTGGCTAGATCATTACCCAAACATTCAGATGGCTAAACTACTGTCAGAAAGCTTTTCTAGGGGTATTTATATACCTGAGTCCGCTGGTCCTGGTTGTGTCGTTGTTGAAAACGCAGCTTCTGTAAGACAAAATATAGATGTTGTTAAAGATAAGATTCTGTCTGAGATTTCCGCAGGCAGAATAGCTGGTCCTTTTAACCCCCCCCCCCTCCCCCCTTTACTAATTTCCGTGTTTCCCCTTTAGCCATAGTACCCAAAAAAGATATTGTCTTATACACAATTTATCTTTTCCAAAGCATACCTCTTTGAACGACGAAATTGACAAAAATAAAGCTAGTGTTTAATATTCTTCATTTGATTAGGCCCTATTTTTTCTTCAAAAAGCAGGGCGTCATGCTCTTCTGGCCAAAGCAGATATTAAGTCTGCTTTCAGGTTATTACCGATTAATCCAATTGGTTACAATTCTCTGGGCTTTAAATTCCTCAATAAGTTATTTTACGACATGGCCCTCCCCATGGGTTTTACTTTATCATGCTTCTAGTTTGAAGCTTTTTCTACTTTTTTGCACTGGGTAGTGGAGATTCATTCTGGTTCTGGATTTATACTAAATTACCTTGACAATTACTTTTTTATAAGTTGCAAGGATACTCCAGAATGCATGGATCTCTTTCATAAGTTTATCTGTATTGCTGAATTTTTTAACATCCCGCTAGCCATTGATAAAACGTTTTTTCCTACTACCACCTTGAAATTCTTAGGTATTTTCATCAATACAGATACTATGGAGTTCAGCATTCCATTTAAAAAGATTTCGCACACTATTCAGCTTCTGTCCGCAATTGCAAGTAAAAAAAAAACTACTCTTAAGCATCTCCAGTCTTTACTTGGCTCTTTAAATTTCATTACTCGTGTAATTCCCATGGGAAGTTTTTTTTTCGAAAAGACTTTACGCTGCCACAGCTGGTAAGTCATCACCTCACTCACACATAAGATTAACCAGGCATTTAAAAGACGATATTGCAGTATGGTTACAATTTTTGTTTGACTTCATTGGCCACTCTATTTGGCAAGAAGAGTTTGTCGATTCTGACACATTATCTTTATATACGAATGCATCAGGCTCCACCGGTTATGGAGCCTATTTCAATAATTCTTGGTCTGAAGAAAAATGGCCTCAATCCTGGTTAGAGAATAGAAAATATTCTAAAAACTAAGTTTTCCTTTAACTTTTCCCTGCTCTGGTTTCGTTATTAATTTGATCTGACGATTTCCAAAACAGGCGAATTCTTCTCCGCTCAGACAATATGGGAGTGGTTTTCTCCATTAATTGTCTGTATTCCAGGTCACCTCTAGTGTCTTATTTATTAGGCAAGTTAGTTCTTCACTGTCTTAAATACAATATTTGGTTAAAAGTAAAAAATTCATTTCATGTAAAAGTAACACTTTTGCTGACTCTATCTCGGCAGCGTCTTACGGAATTCTTTGCAATGGCACCACAAGCTTCGCAGATAGGAATCCCATATCCAGATCACTTGTGGCATATCACGGACGATTAACTAATGAATTCTTAGCAAGTTCGTTAGCCAAGAATACATGGGCAGCTTATTCTGCCGCATGGCTCGATTGGAAGGAGTTCTGTGAAATATTTCATTTATCAGCAACTGATTTTTAAACTGAGTATTTAATTTCATTTATTTATTATTTATTAAAAAAAAGCTTATGGACCGAATCTATCTCTAAAAAGTTATCTGGTATTTCATTCTTCTTCAAACTGAGAGGTTTCTATTCCATTTTAAATAACTTCAAACTCAAACAGATTCTCAAAGGCATCAAAAGAACATCTGTTCCTAGTGATAAAACTAGGCCATTATCCATTGAACTATTGTCAGGAGTTTTAAATCAACTGCCTTTTGTCTGTTTTTCTGCTTATGAGTCCTGTTTATTTTCTGCAGCTTATACTTTAGCATTTTTTGCTGCACTTTGGGTAAGCGAAATTGCAGCAGAAAATAAACACTCTTGTCCTCCCCTCCTCATCTCTGACATTGTTATTGATAATGAGCAAATTAAGCTTTTCATTAAAAGATCTAAGACCGATCAACTGTGTAAAGGTTCTTGGCTTAGTTTGAACACATTTTCTTCTAACCCTATTTGCCCTGTTGTAAATATGACTAATTGGCTAAGTTTAAGACAGCCAAGTTCCAGGGTCTTATTTGCATTTAACAAAATGTCAATTTAATTTCATTCTTTGTAATTGTTTGAACAGATAAGGTATATGAACCTAAAAATTTCTGCACATTTTTTCCAAATAGGCGCAGCTACCTATGCGGCGCAATTTGGTTTAGATAACTCCATTATAAAACGCATAGGTAGATGGAGGTCCAACTGTTTTAAAACTTATATACAACCTAACCTTCTCATTCATTAATTTCAGGACGAAAGAGAGTTATATGGATTTTAGGTGACGAGCTTATTAACTTGGCGTTGAAAAGAACCAACATTCGGAAATCTACAAATAATTTGGGTTTTTCTGAAGAATTCTCAATAAAGTGGAGAGCAGTCTCTAACCTCAAAATTTCCAATATTCTTCGAGAAGTCGAATATATGTTGTCTTATTTACCCACACCTGAATTGTTTATTCTACATATTGGCTCTTACGACTTAGGAAGAATAAAAACTCATTTAATTGTTTACGAACTTCAAGAATTGTTGAGCAAAATACGTCACTTACTTGATAACACATTTTCGGACATTGTTCCCAAATTTGCCTCGTCTCGTTCTGAGTTGTCCTTCTTGGAAAAGATCAGAAAGAGGATTAATAAGAAAATGGAACAATTCATGCTAAACATTGGTCATCACTCTTACAGGCACATCGAACTTGAGGGTTTCTTAAGAAGACTCTATTATCCTGATCATGACCAACTGTCAGATATAGGTTGTGATATTTTTATTTCTAATCTACAAAATATTGTTGAGAGCTATGCTTCTTGATTGGATGCAATGATTTTTTGGCCTCTTCCCTTGCAATTTGGCGCTATGGGGGTTAAGTCACTCTCTGAGTAGACTGACGTTTATGCATTGGTTAACTTGGTCGGTTAATGGTTTATGGTTAGTAGTTTGGTGCAAAACCAAAAGTTAATCATTCTAAATCGTAATAAGCATCGCAGCCATTTAAGTACCATACGATAATTAAAGATTACTTGGTTTATTCTATTTATATGTGTTGGTCTCTAGTTATTGTTCAATTGGTGCTTATGACATCATAGAGCGAACCACATGTGCATACCATGAGGGGAGCCATGATGTCATGGCAACCATCATGGTATGGTACTAATAATTATTATATTACTTACCTGATTGAAGGTATTTGGTTTGATCCCCTGGCACCTGCTTGTCCTCGTGGATCTTCAAGACAGCTGATTGGTGAACAGTCTAATGGCTATCCAAGGACCTATAAAAGAGAGTGAACATCGTCACTGGCGAATTCACATAAGTATAAAATTCAGATCGCTCCCCTTTAATTTAATTCTAGTCGCTTAGCTTATTGGCGGGGGTTAAGTCACTTATTAAACGGCCGTACAACGAACTCGAACCCGAACTTTTACGGAAATGTTCGGGTCTGGGTAACAAAAACCCTAAAGTCCGATACGAACTCACTCAACACTAGTTACGACCACCCTGCAATTAGGCAGCGGTGGTCGTGCTTGCTCACTATAGGAAAAACGAGCAGCTTATGTGTACTCCCACGGTCCTGGGCAACAGAAAGGCCGGTATTTTTTCCTATACTGTACAAGCACGGCCACCGCTGCTGGATTGCAGGGTGGTCATAACCATGAAAATGAGCAGTCTATAATGTGATGGAAAAACGAGTCTAGCCACCAAAGGAAGCAATATGGATAATAACAATACTTAAGTAAGTACAAACACAAAAATATAACAGCACTCAGCAACTAGAGCTCTGCCCAAGATGGGAGCTGTAAGAGGACATTAGTGATATCGCATGCAAACAGTGGAGACATTGGTTTACATTTTGATCAAAAGGTAGTAAGCCCACTCACCCCGACACGGTTGTCTCCTAGAGTGGGTACTAACGCTAAATCTGACCTACTATAGGCCATAACAGCCACATAAAATCCTCCTAACTCTAAGTCTTACCTGTTATGGGCCACGACAGCCACATAAAGATTTATTGATAACATTTCCTCAGGATACATCATCATTAATATCTATTCGGTGGAGGTTCAACTCTTAAGACCCCCAACTACCAACTGTTGGAGGAGTCCGTGCCGGCCACTTCCTGGGCCTGTGACATCACATTCATTGGTCACATGACCGATGTGCAGCTCAGTTCCATTCAAATGAATGGTCATGGGCAGCAGTACCAAGCACAACCACTATACAATGTACTCCATGTACACTGTGCTTGGTATGATGTGAAGAGGCTGCAGCCTTCACCGGAGTACCACGACTTCTTCAAACAGCTGACTGATGAGGGTGTTACTGTTCACTGATTAGATCCTATCTTAAGAATGGGTTGTTAATATTGTACTCTGAAAAATCTACTGTGACATCACTATATTCATCATGCCTATTCTGTGATATTACCCACACTGGATGAAGAGTAATGATTCCAATGTATTAACCTTGATCTCCACAGGTGACGGTGGACTATTGTAATTTGAAGCAATATCACCTAGTCTTAAGAGGAAAATGAATTCATTTGGCATATGTAACTGTAGGTAACTCATTGGTGTACCTTGTCAGGGAGATGGCAGTGGAATGACTGTTGATGTGAAACAAATTGAATAATAATATAAATGACATGATAAAAAAATAAAAATTGTGATCTGGTGAAGGCACGTGAGAGTTTGAGTTGGAAAATGATTACTGAATGATCACAGTGCATATTAGTATATACTGCCACCTACTGTACACCCAAGCAAACAGTTCACGCATGTGAACACAAGTCCGTTTACTGGAATGCATTTTCTTTTCTTGTTAAGCAAGAATATGACAGCTGTCAAGACATTGCTACCAAAGAATTTGCTAAATATTTACTCGTCTTAAGATTTGTTAAGAAATTTCCTGAGCTTGTCCTCAAATAGGTCAACCTTACATAAGTTGGAACTGTTCCAGCGAGAAATTGCATTCACTTACGAGGTACAGTACACAAACATATACTGGGATGTTATGTCCAATTGATAGACAATTACAATTATAGACCAACACAATCCGACTAAACTCTAAGCAGATGGCATAGTGCACAGTAAGAAACTTGTATTTTAAAAATCACCAGTGCCCCAAAATAAGTAGAAGAGTCCTAGATGTCAAGTACTGTCATTTTACTCACAAGGAATTGCTACAGAGACCAGATCTAGGGAATATATACAAATAAAATCTCTGCAAAAGACCACCTCTTTGAGAAGATCACCCCCTTTATCCAGACCAGATTCCCTGTGACAGATTTCCACTTCCCTACAGTACCTTAATTTTTACTTTTGGGTGGGGAGATACCTTGAACCTACTAGGAGAATCATCTTTATGTAAGTCATTTATCGTTGGACACTTGGTATTTTTGGATTGTAGACAGACATATATATTGGAATGACCTAGTCAAAGCCCAGATCTCAATCCAATAGAAAATCTGTGGTCAGACTTAAAGATTGCTGTTCACAAGCACCCACCATCCAACTTTTAGGACCTGGAGAAGTTTTGCAAGGAGGAATGGGCAAAAATCCCAGTGGTAAGATGTGGCAAGCTCATAGAGACTTATCCTAAAGCGACTTGGAGCTGTGATTGCCGCAAAAGGTGGCTCTACAAAGTATTGACTTTAGGGGGGTGAATAGTTATGCGCATTGAGTTTTCTGTTAATTGCTTGTTGTTTGCTTCACAATAAAAAAGAAAAAATCCTCTTCAAAGTTGTGGGCATGTTCTGTAAATTAAATGATGCAAATCCTCAAACAATCCATGTTAATTCCAGGTTGTGGGGTACTTTTGCAAAGCACTGCATATAGATGATAGATAGATAGATATGAAATAGATAGATAGAGGGCGTAGGGCGTAGCTATAGGCTCATGGGCCCTGGTGCAAGAGTTCAGTTTGGGCCCCCCTGCCCTCAATACCGTTTCCTAACACCACCAGACCCCTGTACGCCCACAGTGAGTGCCCCCAAAATCAGCGTTGGATAGAGTGTTCCCATAAACACTGCCAGCCAGCATGCCCTAAAAACAATGCGGACTTTTCATAAGCCTTTCCTTCACTTTTCCAGGAGGTTTCTATTTTCTGTCCTTAACAGATCACTGTGCCCACCACACACACAGCAGCCCTCCCCTCTCCTGAAATACTCTGTGCTTCAGTGATGCTTTAGTCTTCCCAGTATCTGCCTGTCACCTTCCACTTGAAACATACGGATGAAACTTCTCTACCTTCCGGAATGTATTACATGAACATTAAGGGACCACTAGATGAGTGGGGGTCAGTATCTATAGGTAAACCCCCCCCCCCCTCCCGACCTGATATGACACCTGGAATCATGACAGCAGGTCAAGCCTGTACTCACTTGTGTCCAGGCTGTACCACCTGCAGATGATGGAGGTTCTTGGGGTTTCTGGCCGAGGGCTGGGGGGCAGCTTTTTACTCCTGCTGTGCTGTAAGGACAGAGGCTACGGCAGAGCGTTATCTGGGGCGAAGAGGAGGAGGAGGGGCAGGAAAAGTGCTGGAACTGAGAATTTACAGGAAGTTTTGACAAGGAAACTACAGGGGATGCGATTTGGCAAAGACCTAACGTGTTTAATGCCGGGAACAAAGTAATAGGACATGAAAGTGGGAGGGGGCGAGGAGCACTCATGGGAGAGGGCCCCGGGCCCTGATTCCATACAGCAGGGGCTTTACTATTGTACAGAGCGGAGAGGAATATCACATGAGCCCTAATGTGCCGTCTATTAGAGGGATGGGCTTAGAAACAGCAGAACAGCAGATAGTACCGCAAATCATGGTTACGAGATCACGCCGGGCCTCACCTCACTGACTCGTCACTCCAGCAGGTGCTTCACCGTCCTCTTCTGGCCAGTACAACTCTGCCGCCCAGAGGGACTACTTCCTATCCTGCACGCACGGCTCATCCTCCGCCCCCCTATGAAGCTGCCGGTGCCGTCTGCAGGTATTGTTAAATAGGGCTTTACTCTGTCTCTCCTGGAGTGGGCCCCGTGGGCTCCCCTGGCTTAGGAGCCTGGTCACAATTGCGACCGCTGCGACCCCTATAGCTACGCCACTGGATAGATAGATAGACAAGTCATTTTTGTACTACAGTAAGTCAAGTAAACAAAGAATGATTTTTGAAGAGAAGGGGTGTAGAAGGAAGAAGGACCAGATGACACCCCACGCACATGTTTTAAACTTGTAATGTACACTTCACATTATATCTCTACTTTTACACTAGCGTTAATATTTTCCGGTATTGAGATCCGTCATTGAGATGGCTACTTTCACACTAGCGTTAATATTTTCTGGTATTGAGATCCGTCATTGAGATTCCATTTTGTCCCCATTCATTGTCAATGGGGACAAAACGTAACTGAACAGAACGGAATGCTCCAAAATGCATTTCGTTCCATTCTCATACCGGAGAGCAAACTGCAGCATGCCGCGGTTTGCTTTCCATCCTGGGATACGGAGCAAGACAGATCCATCATGACCCACAATGCAAGTCAATGGGGATGGATCCGTATTCTTTAACACAATCTGACACAATAGAAAATGGATCCGTCCCCCAATGACTTTCAGTGGAGTTCATGACTGATCCGTCTTGGGTATGTTAAAGATAATACAACCGAATCCGTTCATAACGGATACAGATGGTTGTGTTATCAGTAACTTAAGCTTTTTTGCTGAACCCTGCCGGATCCAGCAAAAGCACTACTGTGAAAGTAGCCATATTTGCTCGTTTTATAGTGTACGCAGAGCTACAGTATATGACACAGATAACATCCTTTATGATGAATCTCTATGATTGGTTCCACACAGACTCTTCACAGAGTTGGGGGGGAGGACACTGCCATCATAGTTACTTCTGAAGTCTAGTGAGTGCTGCGGCCTCCTCACAGCATACCAGTCACAGCACCATACATTGTATAGTGGTTGAGCCTTGTGTTGCCACCCAGGTCCATTGACTTGAATGGGACTAAGCTGCCAATGGGACATGTGATAAATATACATGATGTCACTGGCGTAGGAGGAGGCTGTAGAGCTCAGCGGAGAGCTGTGGTCTCTTCAAAGAGCTGATCAGCGGAGGTGCAGGGAATCAGAACCCCACCCATCTGGTATTGACCTATCCTGAGGAAGTTTTCCAAAATGACAGGCAACTCCTGTTGCTATGATGAAGAAGATGACAGTTCGGCCTCCATGACTGTATAGTCATGTTCTCTTAGCTTATTTAGGAGCATATAAAACGTACAGTGTAGAACTATAAATACAGTACATAGCGACACATTTATTAAGACCGGCGTTTTAGACACCAGTCTTACTAAAGGCCCATAGCTGGCAGTGGCTCCATCAAAGTTATGAAGAGGCGCCGGCCTCTCCATAACTTTGCCACATACAGGACCAGTTCTAAATGTAAGACAGCTTCAGAGCTGTTTTAAATTTAGACCATTTTCTACGCCTAAAACCAGGGCCGTCTTTAACAAGGGGCAAAAGGGGCAGCTGCCCCGGGCCCAGTTGCTCCTGGGGGGCCCAAGGCAGCTGCCTCTTGAGCCCTGCTAGCCACTGCCCCGGGTGTCAGGCTGTCAGCTACACAGGGGGTGCTGCCATCCCATGCTTGCCGACACTCCAGGCAGCGTACTGTGAGAGCTGTGATTCTCTAGGACCTTAGATGACATCATCACCATGTGACCAGTAACCTAGCAATATTACTGGTCACATGGCTATGAGGTCATCAAGGTCCTTTCTACCAGGAGTGTTGCTGTAGAAGTTTGCCTTTACTGTGGAGCTTTTTTTGTGAAGATTACATCAGAAAAAGGTGACAGTGGCTGTTATGCTAATATACTGTAAACTACTGTATAGTGGGGTGCTGTATAGTGTGGGGGGCTGTATACTGTGGGGGCCTGTTTACTGCGGGGGTTGTATACTGTGGGGGGCTGTATACTGTGGGGGGCTGTATACTGTGGGGGGCTGTATACTGTGGGGGCTGTATACTGTGGAGTGCTATACTGCTGTACTGTATAGTGTGGGGGCTGTATAGTGTGGGGTGCTGTATTGTTTATAGTTTGGGGTGCTGTATACGGTGAGGTGCTATACTGCTCTACTGCATACTGTGTGGTGTTGTATACTGTGGGCTGCTATTCTGCTCTACTATATACTGTGGGGTACTGTATAGTGTGGGGTGCTATACTGCATACTGTGTGGTGCTGTATACTGTGGGCTGCTATACTGCTCTACTATATACTGTGGGGTACTGTATAGTGTGGGGTGCTATACTGCATACTGTGTGGTGCTGTATACTGTGGGCTGCTATACTGCTCTACTATATACTGTGGGGCACTGTATAGTGTGGGGTGCTATACTGCATACTGTGTGGTGCTGTATACTGTGGGCTGCTATTCTGCTCTACTATATACTGTGGGGTACTGTATAGTGTGGGGTGCTATACTGCATACTGTGTGGTGCTGTATACTGTGGGCTGCTATTCTGCTCTACTATATACTGTGGGGCACTGTATAGTGTGGGGTGCTATACTGCATACTGTGTGGTGCTGTATACTGTGGGCTGCTATTCTGCTCTACTATATACTGTGGGGTACTGTATAGTGTGGGGTGCTATACTGCATACTGTGTGGTGCTGTATACTGTGGGCTGCTATTCTGCTCTACTATATACTGTGGGGTACTGTATAGTGTGGGGTGCTATACTGCATACTGTGTGGTGCTGTATACTGTGGGCTGCTATACTGCTCTACTCTATACTGTAGTGTACGGTATAGTGTGGGGTGCTACACTGCATACTGTGTGGTGCTGTATACTGTGGGCTGCTATACTGCTCTACTATATACTGTGGGGTAATGTATAGTGTGGGGTGCTATACTGCATACTGTGTGGTGCTGTATACTGTGGGCTGCTATACTGCTCTACTCTATACTGTAGTGTACGGTATAGTGTGGGGTGCTATACTGCATACTGTGTGGTCCTGTGTACTGTGGGCTGCTATACTGCTCTACTATATACTGTGGGGTAATGTATAGTGTGGGGTGCTATACTGCATACTGTGTGGTGCTGTATACTGTGGGCTGCTATTCTGCTCTACTATATACTGTAGTGTACTGTATAGTGTGGGGTGCTATACTGCATACTGTGTGGTGCTGTATACTGTGGGCTGCTATACTGCTCTACTATATACTGTAGGGTACTGTATAGTGTGGGGTGCTATACTGCATACTGTGTGGTGCTGTATACTGTGGGCTGCTATACTGCTCTACTCTATACTGTAGTGTACTGTATAGTGTGGGGTGCTATACTGCATACTGTGTGGTCCTGTGTACTGTGGGCTGCTATACTGCTCTACTATATACTGTGGGGTACTGTATAGTGTGAGGTGCTATACTGCATACTGTGAGGTTCTGTATACTGTGGGCTGCTATACTGCTCTACTATATACTGTAGTGCACTGTATAGTGTGGGGTGCTATACTGCATACTGTGAGGTGCTGTATACTGTGGGCTGCTATACTGCTCTACTATATACTGTAGTGTACTGTATAGTGTGGGGTGCTATACTGCATACTGTGTGGTGCTGTATACTGTGGGCTGCTATTCTGCTCTACTATATACTGTGGGGCACTGTATAGAGTGGGGTGCTATACTGCATACTGTGTGGTGCTGTATACTGTGGGCTGCTATTCTGCTCTACTATATACTGTGGGGCACTGTATAGAGTGGGGTGCTATACTGCATACTGTGTGGTGCTGTATACTGTGGGCTGCTATTCTGCTCTACTATATACTGTGGGATACTGCATACTGTGTGGTGCTATACTGCATACTGTGGGGTGCTGGGGTGCACTGTAAGGCTAGGGTGAGCCGAGCCCTGGTCTCTTTTCTGCAGAGCAGTGCCCACTTCCAGCCTGAGCCACTGGAGCCTTCAGAACTGGAAGGATTTACAGTCATTCACTGTACTCTACCAGATGTGTGGATTTTTTATGTGTGTGTTGTGGTGGAGGGCGTGATTGCCTGCTAAGATGTGGAAGGCGGGATCCAGGGGGCCCAAGTAAATTTTTGCCCAGGGTCCAATCAATATTAAAGACCGCCCTCCCTAAAACAGGCAGCCCGTCCCCTTCCCCGCCCACAATTTTAGACCTGGTGTGAACGGGGAGAAGTCGCAGATAGTGGTGCAACGGTTATTGTGTGCCTCAAATACGCATAATAAATGACCCCATAATTTAGAATACTCACATTTTACATAATGCTTCGATTGTGTGATTGCGATTGAACGGAGTTCCCTGTATAACTGAAACCATATCTAGTCCATTGACATCTCAAGTACTTCTTCAATGTTATCATATAAGAAATGTGGTTCAGCATCTAGAAGTGGCTACTGCACTGGACACGTATGTTCTGCTACTCACTTCACTCCATTTAGCATGTTACATATGCTGGCAATGCATTCTTACTTTTCTTGGTTTGCAGTGGTCTATGCTGTATATAGCTTTCCTAGGTAGATTTGGTATGCGCTTTAAAGGGCATCTGTCAGCAGATTTGTATCTTTTACATGTGCAGTTTTGCAACTGAAGGCATCTGTGTTGGCCCCATGTTCATATGTGTCCGCATTGCTGAGAAATATGTTTTAATATATGCAAATGAGCCTCTAGGAGCAATGGGGGCGTTGTCATTACACTCTAGAGGTTCTGCTTTGTCTGCAACTGCTCCTCCCTCTGCACTTTGATTGACAGGGCCAGGTGTAATGATGTTTACACTACCTGGCCTTGTCAATCAAAGTGCATAGGGCGTGGCAGTTGTGGAGAGAGCAGAGCCTCTATGTGTAATGACAACGCCCCCATTGCTCCTAGAGGTTTATTTGCATTTATTAAAACATAATTTTTCTCAGCAATGCAGGCACATATGAACATGGGGCCAACACAGATGCTTTCAGCTGTCAAGTGCACATGTATTATGCTAGATAGCCGTGCAGGAAACAATGCGATCACATGGTATGCTCACGTGATCGCATTGAAAACACCGCAGAATATCAATGAAAAGTATAGATCACCCCACAAAAAACAAACCCTCAAACAGGTCCATATACATAACTACAAAAAAATTATAGGGGTCAGAATATGGCAATAAAAAAATAAAACAGTTTTTTTTTTCACGGTTTTTATTATCAGTGTCAAAATGCAAGACAACTGGTCAGTTTTATCGCATATAGAACGTTGTAAATAAAAAAAAACTGTAAAACTGTGGAGGAATTGCTTTTTTTTCCAATTCCTCCCCATTTGGAATTATTCCCTGTTTGCCAATACATCATATGCAATATTCAATGGTGGCATTGTAAAGTAAAACTTGTCTCGCAGAAAACAAGCATGTGAACGGAAAATTAAAAAAGTTATGGCTCTGGGAAGGCAAGGAGCTCGAAACGAAAAACCTCCGGGGTACAAAGGGTTAAAGGGGTTGTCCACCTTTTTCCTACTAATGATCTATTCTTTGGATAGGTCATTAGCATCTGATTGGTGGGGGTCCGACGATCAGCTGTTTGAAAAGGCAGCGGTTCTGCTTCCCAACGGCATGACTGTTTCATTGGTCTGGGTGCAGCTCAGAGTGTCGGACCCTGCCGATCAGATGCTGATGACCTATCCAAAGGGTAGATCATGAGTAAGAAAAAGGCGGACAACCCCTTTAAATATTTTAATCCCTCTCCTGCTCCATACCACCTCTGGAACCCAGACCCCATCTGACCCCCTATTACAGCTATATGTGAGAAATGTAGACACACACAAGATTATGTCGCCAAGAGACAAAATGCTTTTATACTGAAAAATATAGTACACTACACTTTTCAATACAGTAAAAAAAATTAAAATAAAATAAAAAAAGGTATACACTTGAAAAGCGGCAATTGGTATGTCAAAATGAAATTCTGTTTGCTTACATGAATTCCACAGAAGCCGCTTGACATGCATCAATATGAATAGAGCCCAAGGATCAATAGCATAAAACCCCTGACAAGGACATGACTCTGTTCATCTCCTGTCTGTTCACATGTGCCTATTTTTCACCTATGTTTTCACCTATGTTTACACATTTTAATGCTGTGTACGCTGACTTTTTTGTTTCATATGCAATTTTCATTTAAAAAGATTTCAGCCCAAAATCATTCATAAAAAGTGATGAAAAACAGTTACAAATTACTACTGTGTGACCCTAGCCTCCGAGGGAAAAAAATGAAAAGATACTGTATGCAGACAGAAAAATATATTGTACAGCACAGGAAGTTAGACACGGAAATGAGGTTTCGTTTTCATAGAATCGAAAGAACCCTCATGAATATTTGAATTCACAAACAGCAATACTTTTCTATATTCATAATGTCTACAAGAATTTTTAGCTAAATATATAGGAGGGATAAGATGTCTAGCAGATAGAGATCTTAAATCACAAAAAAGCTGATTTAGTGTCAGTGAGTGAGTTTCATAGTGAGGAGAAAACAATAGTTCGATCAATTAATTGATATAGATTTTAGAGACAGGAGTCAGTTTGTTAATTGTGTTATTTAGTCAGGCAGGCTCAAGAAGGCTGGTGGTAGCCATTTTTGTCAGTGTTGAATGGGGTTTCTGGGAGTAGAATATTAAAGACTTGTCCCCAGGATAGGTTATTAATATCTGATTGGTGGGGGTCCGACTCCCAGCACCACCGTCAATCAGCTTTGAAGAGGTCACGGCACCCCAGTGAGCACTGTGGCCTCCTGACAGCATACCCAACATAGCAATGTACATTGTATAGAGATTTGTGCTTGGTATTGCAGCCCAGGCCCATTCATTTGAAAGGGACTGAGCTGGACATAAGCTACTGGCCTAGGAAGAGGTTGCAGCACTCACAAAGCACAGTGGCCTCTTCAGACAGTGGATAAGTAAGGGTGCCCTACTGATATGATATCAGTAGGGCACCCCCACTGTTCCTTACTGATCAGTTCCCTACTGATATGATATTGATCACCTATCCTGAAGTTAGTGCTGTGGCCTCTTCCTAGGTTATGTGGCGTCATTGTACATTGGTCACAAAGCCTAATTACAGCTCAACCCCTTTGAAGTGAATGGGCCTGAGCTGTAATACCAAGCGCAGCCGCTGTACAATGTAAGGCACTGTGCTTGAAGAGATGCAGGGAGCTGACTGCACTCACCACAGCTCCCATGAGATTTGGTGGCTCCCTGAAACAGCTAATTGGTGGGGAGGCCGGGACTCAGACCCCTGCCCACGTGATAATGATGACCTATGTGGAGGATATGTCATCATTATCTATTCCTGGACAACCCCTTTAACACAATCTAATTTCTTATTATTGTAAATCACTCCAATCCTGCCTTGTCCATCATGTTTTTAAACTGGGCTGCTGTTGCCACTACTATTAGCCCTTCACAGCTGTACATCTCCCGAAAAACTGATCCCGAAAAAGGGATAATATTTTAATGGCTTTTCTAAAAAGAAATTGCTTCTTTAGTTTCCAGGACAATATAAATTTTCTTTAAAATTACACCACACCTGTTGCTATGCCCGAAAAAGTGTTAATTTTTGGATGACTTGTTAAAAACAAACCATTGTTTCTTCTAATACCACTGTGTGAATATAAAACAGGCAGGCATCTGCCTCCACAAAGGGATAATTTTTGACAGTTTTTTTTATTTTAAAAAGGTTTACACATCTGACAGTGCAGGGCATTTGCAACACCTTAGCATAAAATGTTGTACAGATACCTTACTTGCATTAATGGTGTGTATGGACTGGGCTCATGAGCTGAGCTTGCTCCATACATGGCGGGTATTGGCCGCAATGACTAAGGTTGGAGACACTTCCGATTCCGGTCATTCAGCCCCTCAAATAGTATTCTATTGCAGTCTATGGTGCAAGTGATCAGGAGATCATAAGTCCCCTAGGGGGGGCAACAAGTTAAAATAAAATAAAAAGTTTTTTTAAAATACAAAAACACAAGATATTAATAATCCCAATATCAAATAATCCCCTTTCCAAAATATACAGTGGATATAAACAGTCTACACACCCCTTTTAAAATGTCAGGTTTCTGGGCTGTAAAAAAATTTGACAAAGATAAATCATTTCAGAACTTTTTCCACCTATAAACTGTACCACTCAATTAAAAAACAAACTGAAATCTTTTAGGTAGAGGGAAGAAAACAAAACACAAAAATAATGTGGTTGCATAAGTGTGCACACTCTCTTATAACTGGGGATGTAGCTATGTTCAGAATTAAGCAATCACATTCAAAATCATGTTAAATAGGAGTCAGCATACACCTGCCATCATTTACAGTGCCTCTGATTAACCCCAAATAAAGTTCAGCTGCTCTAGTTGGTCTTTCCTGAAATTTTCTTAGTCGCATCCCACAGCAAAAACCATGGTCCGCAGAGAGCTTCCAAAGCATCAGAGGGATCTCAATGTTAAAAGGTATCAGTCAGGAGAAGGGTACAAAAGAATTTCCAAGGCATTAGATATACCATGGAACACAGTGAAGACATTACCAAGAACTGGATGTCCCTCCAAAATTGATGAAAAGACGAGAAGAAAACTGGTCTGGGAGGCTATTAAGAGGCCTACAGCAACATTAAAGGAGCTGCAGGAATATCTGGCAAGTACTGGCTGTGTGGTATATGTGACAACAATCTCCCGTATTCTTAATATGTCTGGGCTATGGGGTAGAGTGGCAAGACGAAGGCCTTTTCTTACGAAGAAAAACATCAGGCAGGCTACATTTTGCAAAAACACATCTGAAGTCTCCCAAAAGCATGTGGGAAAAGGTGTTTTGGTCTAATTAAACCAAGGTTGAACCTTTTGGCCATTATTCCAAAAGATATGTTTGGCGCAAAAACAACACTGCACATCACCAAAAGAACACCATACCCACAGTGAAGCATGGTGGTGGCAGCATCATACTTTGGGGCTGTTTTTCTTCAGCTGGAACTGGGGCCTTAGTTAAGATAGAGGGAATTATGAACAGTTCAAAATACCAGTCAATATTGGCACAAAACCTTCAGGCTTCTGCTAGAAAGCTGAACATGAAGAGGAACCTCATCTTTCAGCATGGCAACGACCCAAAGCATACATCCACATCAACAAAGGAATGGCTTCACCAGAAGAAGATTAAAGTTTTGGAATGGTCCAGCCAGAGCCCAGACCTGAATTCCATTGAAAATCTGTGGGGTGATCTGAAGAGGGATGTGCACAGGAGATTTGGAGTGTTTTTGCAAATAAAAGTGGGCAAATCTTGCCAAGTCAAAATGTGCCATGCTGATAGACTCATACCCAAAAAGACTGAGTGCTGTATGAAAATCAAAAGGTGCTTCAACAAAGTATTAGTTTAAGGGTGTGCACACTTATGCAACCATATTATTTTATTTTTATATTTTTTCTTCCCTCTACCTAAAATATTTTAGTTTGTTTTTCAATTGAGTTGTACAGTTTATAGGTCCCATTAAAGGTGGAAAAAGTTCTGAAATGATTTATCTTTGTCTAATTTTTTATACAGCACAGAAACCTGACATTTTAACAGGGGTATGTAGACTTTTTATATCCACTGTATATATAAAAAAAATGAAGAAACAATAAAAAATAAACGTAATTAATATTGCCGTGTCTGAAAATGCCTAAGCTATTAAAATATAAAAATATTTTTTTTGTGTAGTGAAGTGTAGCAGGGAAAAAAATTTAATGCATGAGTCACCAATAAAGACTACAGCTTGTCCCGTAAAGAACAAGAACCTCATAGCTTTGTAGATGGAAATAAGAAAAAAAAGTTATGGGTGTCAGAATATGGTGATGCAAAAAAAAAAAAAAAAAAATTATATATATGTATCTTATAGTAGAAAATTATAAAAATATATAAAATTTAGTTTAGCTATAACTATACTGACCTGCAGAATAAGGTTATGATTTCATTATTAGTTCATATTAATAAAGAAAACAAAAATTATTTTTTTTAATTTAACCTGACCAATTTTTTTTTCCCATTTCTAGTTTAAGACATGGTTTATTAAATGGTGCAATTAAAAAATATAACTTGTTCCACAAAAAAAAGCTTCAATATCACTGTGCACAGAGAATTAAAAAGTGGCTCTTGAAAGATGTGAAGGAAAAAAACAAAAACTCCTTCCAAAAGACCTTCCAAGTTTTTTTCCTCACAGCACCAGGTTATTGCACATTGCTAGAATTTGCAATGATTTACTGATAATTGGGAGATTGACTGTTGGGGTCCCCATTAATTAATTGTTAAGTTTAATAGATTACTCACAAAAAGTTAGGGATATTTGGGTTTTGGGTGAAATTTATGGAAAATGTAAAAAGTTCACACTACAGTGATATTTGTTCATGAAAGTAGGGCATTTAAAGGGAACCTGTCACCGGGATTTTGTGTATAGAGCTGAGGACATGAGCAGGCCCTTGCTCCAAATGTTTTTGAGGGTCACCAGCAGGCTATCAATCATCATTTTTCAAGGGTGTGTATGATGCCCTCCTTTATGTGTAACAAAGAGTGTATTGGAGTGCCGGTTCCTTGTAATTTTTGGCAGCCCTTTCACTTAGTGTATAGGCTTTATGAGTGTAGGAGTCCCACTACATGAACAATTGTACCACAATGTGAATGAGGCCCTCCTTTATGTGATATACAGGTTGTATCGGAGTGCCTTTTGTTTGTAATTTTTGGCAGCACTTGCACTTTATATACAAGTAAATATACAGGAAAGAATGTTTCCTAACAATTTTTCCTCTAAAATCGATTTTTTTATCTTTGGTTTTGTGAGTATTATTGTCAGTCTGTAAAAGTGGCGTAATACTCGGACAACTTTGTTCCCAGCAGCGACCTGGGAGTCCAAGATGCATCCAGACATCCTCCCGATGCTGTTCCTGAACCATTTAGGTGGTGTTTCCATCATTTTCTGACCTTGTCCTATGAACCAGGCACCCACCCCTCTTCAGAGCAGGGGCTGTCTGGTTTAATGCTTGGGTTCTCCCATTGACTTCCATTATACTTGGGTGCACGGTAGAGCACCCGAGCATCCCGTTGTGTTCAGCCTGAGCACCCGAGCACTTTGGTGCTCGATCAACACTACTAGACACACCTGCCCGCACTGTAATACCACCACCACCAAAGACTCATCTGGTGACAACAGTGGCTGATGGATAGTGCTCTCCTTGAAGTCTCCAACATCGTTGGCGGCCATAATTTCTTCTCAGCGTGAATTGACCTTCATCAGTGAACAGCACCGAGGCCCACTGGTCCCTCATCCAGCGTAGATATTCCCTGGCCTATGCAAGACGATGACACCTGTGCCTGGTGGTGTGGTCAGGTACCCTTGCAGGCCGTCTAGCACGCAGACCACGCTAATGTAAACGGTTTCAGATGGCTGGATGTGACTCTTGGGTGCCTCTCACCTCATGTTAAACATTAGATCTCCCAAGTTATCAAGATAATCTACAAGTACAACTGGTTGGACTTTCTGTAGTCTACTGCTTATTTAATTATATTACAATTAAGACCAAAGAAGTGGTCGAAACGCGTAAACTGAAGGGGTGCAAGTGTACGGAGGGGTCCACTGTATGTGATTGATTTTTCACAACTAAAGTTGGAGCAACTATTCTACAAGTGCTGGATCATCTTTCTACATTAATTATCCTATGACCACATCTCTCCCTTTAAAGGGGTTTTGCCCAGCTGACACATTGGTGACGTATTACTAGGTTATCAAACAAGAAAGGATCGCGGCACTCCTTCGTCTGTTGAAAATGTTCTTTATTCCACCTTAAAGTGCGACGTTTCGACTTTAATCAAGTCTTTATCAAGCATACACAATTGAGTAAGTGACAGATATATATACCCCACCCCCAGACATCATTGGTAAGTGGGAGGAAAACACCCTCCCTCTTTCTGTGACATCATCATGTAAAAGTAGTACACAATATAAAAATATATATGAATATATAACATAAGAGCATCAGGGTTAAATCCAACCGTGTCATGAAAGTCTCGCTGATCAAAAATCGTAGCGCAGCGATATATAAGTAAACATAAGCAAAAGCCTTGTCTATTCCTTCCGGGTCAGGAGTTCAATTATCTTCATAGCAGGTCACGTGTCCACACGCATCAGAGATGATGTCACTGCCACTTCGATCATGTGACCATCACATGACTGCACATAGTAAACATGTCATTCAGGATTTTAACACAGTTTCTGTTATCAAAAATGATCGCCCGATCTCCGTGCCATATCATGATCAAGTTCATCCAAGGACCGGTAAAGAGGTGGGTGAATGCCATCACACAGAGACACAATGATCTCATATATAATGAATCAATGACAGATGTCAGTCAATAAAGCACTCATCATACATGGAGAGAAAAGACCCATGGAGCAATCAGGACTTGCTGAAACATTGATGTAAGAAGAGCTTATGCGGATATACATGTATGAATACATATATCTCTCTCTAGCTCACGCCCTACAGGGTGGGAAAACCAAGACATACTTTTTCTCATGCACAACCCATTCGGATATTACATCGGCATGTCTGCAGCCTTAAATCAGCCGCCTTGGCAATGATCACATCGCCTATGGCAGCTTGGGACCGCTAGCAGATGCCTGTATCATTCCGATGCCATTCATTAAACACACATATCATTAGGTTACCCCCATTTATATCTCCGGGCGTATTAAGCAAGTCAATCATAATGGTCCAGGGCCTGAATCTCCCATTGTAGCAACCATAGGGACATTACCGCTATCATAGGTGTGCATGGTGACATCAATCCATCAAGTAAGCAGGGACTGCACCCATCCACCCCATCCAACCGGACCACGGAGGAACCTAGAAGAAATGACAATAGAGGGGTTAAAAACGAATATATACATAAAGCAAACATCCAAAGTGGTAAGTCAAAAAGGGTCCCAATTTTGAAATCGCGGTTCAGCCCTTTTGGTTCCAATGTATCCAATTCATAAATCCATTTAAGCTCAAGTTTCTTTAAGAGCTTCTCGCGATCTCCCCTCTCAGTAGTGGAGGTACACCATCTATTATCCTGAACCTAAGTTGGGCTACATTGTGTCGCTGTTTAAAAAATGTGTAGGGACCGGAAGTTCACCATCACATGTAGTGGGATTGATGGCCTGTTTTTCAAAGAGCTTCCGAATGGTGTAGCGATGCTGGTTGAGTCTCAGCCGACAAGCTTGTGTTGTCTCCCCTACATACAACAGGCCACACGGGCACTGCAGTATGTAGATGACAAAATCGGACGCACAGGTGTAGGTGTTCTTAATCACATACTTCTGACCTGTGCGAGGATGTCCAAACGAATCACCTTTCAGCATGTTATTGCAATTGCAGCAATTATAGCAAGGGAAGCAACCCTTTTTGGTCTTTCTGTCTATCTTGTCCGTAGTTATAGCTGAACGTGACAGTCTATCACCCAAATTTTTGGACCTTCTATAGGACATTAATGGAGGTGTCTGGAACTCCTCTATGTCCGGGAACGACCTAGCTAGTATGTTCCAGTTGCGTTTAAGAGCTACTGCTATTTTAGGACTGACCCTATTGAAAGTAGAGACAAAGGGGATCCGTGATGGACGGATTGGTCTCACCGTCTTACTAAGGAGCTCTTCCCGTGGGATTGCGTTCACCCTTCGTTGATGATATTCAACCACCTTTTTGGGGTACTCCCTATTTTTAAATTTTTTGGCCATGTCAGTTAGTGTACCTCCACTATTGAGAGGGGGAGATCGCGAGAAGCTCTTAAAGAAACTTGAGCTTAAATGGATTTATGAATTGGATACATTGGAACCAAAAGGGCTGAACCGCGATTTCAAAATTGGGACCCTCTTTTGACTTACCACTTTGGATGTTTGCTTTATGTATATATTCGTTTTTAACCCCTCTATTGTCATTTCTTCTAGGTTCCTCCGTGGTCCGGTTGGATGGGGTGGATGGGTGCAGTCCCTGCTTACTTGATGGATTGATGTCACCATGCACACCTATGATAGCGGTAATGTCCCTATGGTTGCTACAATGGGAGATTCAGGCCCTGGACCATTATGATTGACTTGCTTAATACGCCCGGAGATATAAATGGGGGTAACCTAATGATATGTGTGTTTAATGAATGGCATCGGAATGATACAGGCATCTGCTAGCGGTCCCAAGCTGCCATAGGCGATGTGATCATTGCCAAGGCGGCTGATTTAAGGCTGCAGACATGCCGATGTAATATCCGAATGGGTTGTGCATGAGAAAAAGTATGTCTTGGTTTTCCCACCCTGTAGGGCGTGAGCTAGAGAGAGATATATGTATTTATACATGTATATCCGCATAAGCTCTTCTTACATCAATGTTTCAGCAAGTCCTGATTGCTCCATGGGTCTTTTCTCTCCATGTATGATGAGTGCTTTATTGACTGACATCTGTCATTGATTCATTATATATGAGATCATTGTGTCTCTGTGTGATGGCATTCACCCACCTCTTTACCGGTCCTTGGATGAACTTGATCATGATATGGCACGGAGATCGGGCGATCATTTTTGATAACAGAAACTGTGTTAAAATCCTGAATGACATGTTTACTATGTGCAGTCATGTGATGGTCACATGATCGAAGTGGCAGTGACATCATCTCTGATGCGTGTGGACACGTGACCTGCTATGAAGATAATTGAACTCCTGACCCGGAAGGAATAGACAAGGCTTTTGCTTATGTTTACTTATATATCGCTGCGCTACGATTTTTTGATCAGCGAGACTTTCATGACACGGTTGGATTTAACCCTGATGCTCTTATGTTATATATTCATATATATTTTTATATTGTGTACTACTTTTACATGATGATGTCACAGAAAGAGGGAGGGTGTTTTCCTCCCACTTACCAATGATGTCTGGGGGTGGGGTATATATATCTGTCACTTACTCAATTGTGTATGCTTGATAAAGACTTGATTAAAGTCGAAACGTCGCACTTTAAGGTGGAATAAAGAACATTTTCAACAGACGAAGGAGTGCCGCGATCCTTTCTTGTTTGGTATCGTATTGGGGACCAATGGTCAGGTCCTAACATCGCAGGCACCGCCACTATATGGACTTTGGGTATTTACCTACAATGGTGCTGTCACCCCATGTATTTTTGCTTCAGTATTACTAGGTTATGCCACCACTGTTTGATAGAACAGAGTCTACAAAGTAAAGGAGAGTGGACCATGCATGCGTGTCCACCCTCCATTTATCTGTATGGGAGTCCTGAAAATAGTCGAGCGGCACACTTGGCTATTTACAGAAGTCCCATAAAAATTCATGGGAAGCACACTGTGCAAATGCAGCCATCGCGCCATTCACTTCTATAGGGCTGATGGACATACCTCAGATAGCACTTGGCTATTTTTAGCACTCCCAAATGAGTGGAGGACGGCCATGCATGTGTGGTCCACTCACCTTCACTTTGTGGGCTCCATTCTAGAGATAGATGCAGGTCTCATAACTCACTGGGGGTATATCCTAGTGAAATGCCACGAATGTGCGATATGCACCAACCCCTTTAACCCATCATCATCTTTGCTGTACTATACAGAACTAGAGTTAAGCGAACTTGTGTTTTAAGTTTGGCGTCCTAAGATCGGGTTATCGAAGCATCCCGTTATGGATTGCGCTACCACAGACCATAACGGCATTTGGAATCCATAAGGGGATTCTTCAATGAACCCGAACCTTGGAAAACACTTAGGACCTGGGTTGACGTCACCGTCATGTGATCAGTGCAGGGGGCGTGGCTCAGTACTGGATTGGATAAGAGGTGGTAGCCTACGACCTCTTATCCAATCCAGTGCTGAGCCACGCCCCCTGCACTGATCACATGATGGTGACGTCACCCCAGGTCCTTAGTGTTGTCCAAGGTTCGGGTTCATTGAAGAATCCACTTATGGATTCCAAATGCCGTTATGGTCCATGGTAGCGGAATCCATAACAGGATGCTTCGATAACCCGAACCCGAACTTTGGACGCCGAACTTAAAACACAAGTTCGCTCAACTCTATACCGAACCAATCACATCATTCTTTTTTTTTTATTCCAGATAGAGTAAAAAAGAGAGAAGAACTAATCTAAAAATGTTCTTCAATTATAGAAATGGTAAAAAGTATAAATCTGAAAGTGTCGGCCCTCTACAGAGTGATGACGGGGGAGTTGTGATGAGGAGAAAGCAAAGCTTTATTTTCCTCCACTGTATTCACTGAAGAAAATAAACTGTCAGATGAAATGACCCAGGAAGGAGTACAGTGGCGTCTTAAAAAGATCAAAATAGACAAATTGCCAGGACCAGATGGCATACACCCCCGTATCCTAAGAGAATTAAGTAATGTAATAGCCTGACCCTTATTTCTGATATTTAAGGACCCTATATTGACAGGGAGTATTCCCCAGGATTGGCGCATAGCAAATGTGGTGCCAATATTCAAAAAGGGTCCAAAAACAGAGCCCGAAAACTATAGGCCGGTAAGTTTAACATCTGTCATGGGTAAACTGTTTGAAGGTTTTCTAAGAGATGCTAACTTGGAGTACCTCAATGAAAAAAAGAAAATAATGCCATATCAGCATGGCTTCATGAGGGATCAGTCATGTCAAACTAATTTAATCAGTTTCTATGAGGAGGCGACCGAGGCGAATCAAAGGATGTCGTATATCTGGACTTCTCCAAAGTATTTGACACTGTACCACATAAAAGGTTAGTTTTCAAAATGAGAATGATTGGACTGATGGAAAATGTCTGTATGTGGGTAAGTAACTGGCTCTGTGATAGAAAACAGGGGGTGGTTATTAATGTTGCACACTCAGATTGGGTCAATGTCACTAGTGGGGTACCATAGGGGTCAGTATTGGGCCCTATTCTAATGATCTTGTAGAAGGCTAGCACAGTAAAAATATCAATGTTTGCAGATGACACTGAACTGTGTAAAGTAATTAACACAAAAGAGGAAAGTATACTGCTACATATGGATCTGGATAGATTGGAGGCTTGGGCAAAGAAGTGGCAGATTAGGTTTAACACTGACAAATGTAAGGTCATGCACATGGGAAGAAATAATGCAAGTCACAAGTACATACTAAACGGTAAAACACTGGGTAACACTGACATGGACAAGGACCTGGGAATTTTAGTGAACAGCAAACTAAGCTGTAGAAACCAGTGTCAGGCAGCTGCTGCCAAGGCCAATAAGATTATGGGTTGTGTGGGGAATTGCTCTGGTAGACAGGCTTGCGGACGCAGTATAAAGGCAAGGTATACAGTTCTCTGGGTAAAGCAGAAGTGTTTTATTCACACTCGGCAAAACAGAAACAGTCTTTAGTGCTTGTTCACACAAGGCAAAACAGAAACAGTCTTTAGTGCTTGTTCACACAAGGCAAAACACACGGCAAAAACATCAGTCCCATAGCAAGGTCACCTGAGTGGTCGGTGTTAGTTCACACCTGGCAGTTAGCTCGGCCACGCAAAGTTTCCACCAGCGGCTTCCAGGTAGACTGCACGCCTGTTTGCAGACTCTTGCTCTCAGCCCTGAGAGCTCCACAGCAACACCAGCAGCTTCCAGGATAATCACCTCCCACCTGCTGAAGTCGCTGCCTTTTTAAAGGGCCGGAAAGTCCGGCCTGGACCGTGGGGAATAGTCTCCCACCCAGCACTTGACTATTCCCAATAAGAGCCGGCCCGGATCGGCTTTGTAGCCATACTAAATATCAATGTGTCAAGCAGCACTAGCTGCTGCTGACACACAAAAAATCTGGCTCTTATCTCACCGAGGCCAGGAACCTCGGTGACACACACCTTCCGTCGACGACGGAACCTTGCGCCCTCTTACAGTTGCATCAAAAGGGGCATAGATTCCAGTGATGAAAACATAGTCCAGTCACTTTACAAATCACTAGTCAGACCACACATGGAGTACTGTGTACAGTTCTGGGCTCCTGTGAACCAGGCAGACATAGCAGTGCTGGAGAGGGTTCAGAGGAGGGCAACTAAAGTAATAACTGGAATGGGGAAACTACAGTACCCTGACAGGTTATCAAAATTGGGGTTATTCACTTTAGAAAAAAGACGACTGAGGGGAGATCTAATAACTATGTATAAATATAGCAGGGGTCAGTACACAGATCTCTCCCATCATCTATTTATCCCCAGGATTGTGACTGACAGGGGACATCCTCTGCGTCTGGAGGAAAGAAGGTTTGTACACAAACATAGAAGAGGATTATTTACGGTAAGAGCAGTGACACTATGGAACTCTCTGCCTGAGGAGGTGGTAATGGTGAGTTCACTAAAAGAGTTCAAGAGGGGCCTGGGTGTATTTCTGGAGTGTAATAATATTACAGGTTATAGCTACTAGAGAGGGGTCGTTGATCCAGGGAGTTATTCTGATTGCCTGATTGGAGTCGGGAAGGAATTTTTTTCCCCTAAAGTAGGGAAAATTGGCTTCTACCTCACAGGTTTTTTTTGCCTTCCTTTGGATCAACTTGCAGGATAACAGGCTGAACTGGATGGAGAGATGTCTTTTTACTAAGGGCTCATGCACACAACTGTGTACTGGCCTGGCCCATGCTGCGGACTGCAAATTGTGGTCCCCAATGCACGGGCACCAACCGCGGGGCCGCCGCATGCAGATTGTGGCCTTATTCACCTGAATGGGGTCCGCTATCCGCATCCGACGGTCCGCACTGCAAAAAAGTAGTGCATGTACTCTGCCGTGCGGAGAGACGGACAGAAAACCCCAGGCTTCCCATCCGTGCCTCTGTTCCACACCACATTTTACGGATTGCGGACCCATTCAAGTGGGTCCGCATCCATGATGCGGGGTGCACACGGTCGGTGCATGAGCCCTAATATGTTCGAAATAACATGAGATGCAGTTAGCAAGAAATTATAGACTTGGTGTGTGGTACAGTTAATAAGGATACAGATGTATAATTTCCGACCAGCTTTTTTAATGAATATTTTTTATACTGTATCTGGGGTACACAACCTTTTGTGCTCCAAAGGATAGACTATCAGCTTGAACCAATCCAAATTTTTTTCATAACTTTAAACGGGTAATAACATCTGAGACATTGATGGCATATCAAGATTATAAGTCATAAATGTCTGAGCCCAGATCCACCTGCAGGACTCCTGTCTATAGGGAGAATGGGGTCCAGTTGCTTAACAGGCAATTATTTGTTTCACTACTTCCTTAAACTACATTGCCACCATGCATGGTCACCTCTGCAATTTATCTATTCCATTTTGGAATGCCACACGGGGGTTAGACCCTCATTCTGCTGTTATATGGGGGTCTCACAGAGGAATAATGGAACTTACCTGTCCCTGCCCAATGCTTTGTGCCTCTTTTCTCCTCACTGAATTGGAAAATACATGTGATCAGACAAAGACAATCACAATGACCAGATGGTTGAGGGTTGCCCATAATAGTGTGGGTCACAGGATATGTCACATTTTAGTGAGGACTTCAGTTTAAAAAATACATAGGCACACCTGCAAAATAGCCATGCTTGATGGTAAAATATCAATCTTGCATATGGCTAATCTGGATGTATGCTGCTGCTTATTTTCACACCCACATTTGTGGTTGATCAAGAAGGTGCTTGTGATTGGTTCACAGGTTTCAGATGCACATAAGTAAAAAAAAAGAGCATTTTAGTTTATAGTATTTAGATACCAACTGTCATCTCGTGGTAAAGGAAGTTTGGTGGCTTTGTCTTTTTGTTCTTAGAAAATGAGAAATGATTTCAAGATGATGCAAATAATTTCTATTTCATTGTTGTATTCAGGTAAGCTTTGGAAGATTCATTTTGTAATTAAAGTGTAAATTGTGTGTATGGTGAACCTTTTAGTGTAGCATATTGCTATCATGTTGGTGTTAGTAATGTACTGTTGCTGTCTACAAAGTTTTATTTTGATATGATATGAGTTTACAGTAAAGTATTAGATTTTTTTATGCATAAAATGATGTTAGAGTAAAAATGAGTTATATCGTTCTGATTACATCTCCCTATATTTTACTATATGCTGTGATAAAGCATTAAAGGGCATGTGACAGCAGATTTTGTAGCTATGAAACTGGCTGACCTGTTATGTGTGCGCTTGGCAGCTGAAGGCATCTGTGTTGGCCCCATGTTCATATGTGCCCACATTGCTGAGAAAAATGATGTTTCAATATGTGCAAATGAGCCTCTAGAAGCAACAGAGGTGTAGCCATTACACCTAGAAGCTCTGCTTTTTCTGCAAGTACCATGCCTTCTGCACTTTGACAGGGCCAGGTGTGGAGAGGCAGAGGCAGTTGCAGAGAGAGAGCTGAGCCTCAAGGTGTAATGGCAACACCATTTTTGGTCCTAGAGGCTCATTTGGACATACATGTGCATCTCAATAAATCAGAATATTACAGAATTTTTTTTTCAGTAATTCAATTTAAAAAGTAAAACCCACGTATTATATAGATTCATTACACACAGAGTGATCTATTTCAGACATTTATTAGTTTTAATGTTGATAATTATGGCTTACAGCTAATGAAGACCCAAAAGTCAGTATCTCAGAAAATTTGAATATTATATTATATAATTAAAAAAAGATTTTTTAACACAGAAATGTTGGTCTACTGAAAAAAATATATACAGTGTATGCACCCAATACCTGGTTGG
Source organism: Bufotes viridis (assembly GCA_033119425.1). Lineage (NCBI taxonomy): Eukaryota > Metazoa > Chordata > Amphibia > Anura > Bufonidae > Bufotes > Bufotes viridis. The sequence goes on from CM065589.1 coordinate 470,141,720, forward strand.
AGCTACTTTTGCATAAATTACAGCATCACTGCAGCATGGCATGGAGGCGATCAGCATGTGGCACTGCTCAGGTGTTATAGAAGCCCAGGTTACTTTGATAGCTGCCTTCTGCTCATTTTTATTGTTAGGTCTGGTATGTCACATCCTCCACCTGACAATAACCAATAGATTCTCTATGGGGTCTAGGTCAAACGAGTTTACTGGCCTATCAAGCACAGCGATACCGTGGTAATTAAACCAGGTATTTGTAATATTGGCAGTGTGGGCAGATTCCAAGTCCTGCTGGAAAATGAAATCAGCACCTCCATAAAGCTTGTCAGCAGAGGGAAGCGGGAAGAGCTTTAAAATTTCCTGGAAGATAGTTGCTCTGACTTTGGACTTGATATAACACAGTGGACCAACACCAGCATATGACATGGCTCCCCACACCATCACTGACTAGAAACTTTAAACTGGACCTCAAGCAATGTGGAATATGTGTCTCTCCACTTTTCCTCCAGACTTTGATTTCCAAATAAAATAAAAAATTTACTTTAATCAGAAAACAGGACTTTGGACCTATGAACCAACAGTCCTGTTCTTTTTCTCCTTAGCCCAGGTAAGATTCTTCTGATGTTGGTGTGTGGTGGCTCTCGAAGCACCAGCCGCAGTCCACTCCTATGAATCTCCCCCAAATTCTTGAATGGCCTTCTCTTGACAATCCTTTCATGGCTACAGTTATCCCTGCTGTTTGTGCACCTTTTTCTAATATACTTTTCCTTCCACTCAACTTCCCATTAATATTCTTGGATAAAGCACTTTGTGAACAGCCAGCTTCTTTAGCAATGACCTTTTGTGCCTTTCCCATGATTGTGTAAACTACTGAACCAGATTGAGGGACCACGTAAAGGCTTAGGAAACCTTTGCAGGTGTTTTGAGTTGATTAGAGTGTGATCCAATATTGAACTTTTTCACAATATCCTAATTTTCTGAGATACCGACTTTTGGGCTTTCATTAGCTCTAAGCCATAAACATAAACATTAAAATAAATAAACACCCAAAATAGATCACTCTGTGTGCAATGAATCTACTGTATATAATTTATGAGTTTCACATTTCGACTTGTATTAGTGAAATAAATTAACCTTTTGATGATACTCTAATTTATTGAGATGCACCTATAAAGTGGTGAAATAGAAGTAATTTCAAATATTGTATAAAGGTGGGCCTTATGAAAATCATCAGATATGAATGTTAATTGACTGGCACCCAGTTGCATGTAGACTAAAGTTTCCGATTTGCATCAACATCCTTTAAAATAATTATTTATAAAGGTAGCTGTTATTTAATAATGTATTTTTACATTAAAGGTGGCATCTTAAATTTTGTTAGTTGTTTTTGTTTTCCTTAGGTCTTCTTGGAATCTTAGAAATCTCATATGTAGGAGGTTCAACAACATCCATGGATGCGTATACAAGTACAATATTGCCTCCCATCACTGAAACTGTGAAGCAAAGTAAGATTATGTAATAGCAAATTAAATTGACTTCACGTTGTTCAACTACTACTATGAGTTAAGAATTTCTAGATACTGCACAATGCAGTTACAGTGAATAAACTGTTCCATGATTTCCAACATCTGTATAATAACTAAATGTATGCTTCTCCTCCTTCCTTATAGAAAAATGAAAAGTGCTTATGGCTCATGCACTCAAAAGCAGATCTAGACTTTTAATGTCAGTTGAGTTGGAATGTGTCTTACATATAGCTGCTCACACTGCTAAATGTACTGTACATAACTTTTACTGCCAAGATCAAACCATTTCCCTTAGTACACAAATATTCAGAAAGCACATCCCAAATAATAGTGCTATATATTGACCGCATAATAAAGTCCCCAAATAGAACAATGTAAAACCCCACTAAATGCTGTTGTACATTGCCTAAATAATGTTAAATAATGCCCATATAAAAGTACACGCTATGTTAATGTCCATATAATTGCACGAGCCAGTTAATAAAACCTGCTTATCGATCAGTACCCATGGAATATTTCAAACCACAGTGCACAGGTAATAGTGCGAGCCATAATGTCCATATAAAAGTGACGGTAGTGTTGATATATTAGTTCTAGAAACAGTTTTCAATAATTCCCATATAATAATAAAAGTCTTGGCACACATATAATAGTGCCTACCATAGTATTTAAATAAACTGCTGACAATTTTTTTTTTTTAGATTTCAACCTGTGTGGCAGAGCCAGGAGTTCAGGTTCTCCTCTAATTTTGACTGGTTTTTAAGACTTGATGTTTTTTTTCTTACATGTTAGGTCACAAAGTAGCCTCTACTATAACACAGCCCGTGACAACGCTTAGCGAACAATCTTCTGATACCAGTAAGTAAAATCTTTAGAATTTCATTATCTGCTAAAGTGCATAACACATAGGTAGAGATTATGAAAAGTGGGGCAAAGGAAAACTGGCTTAATTGCCCATAGAAACCAACTGGATCGATCCTTTCATTTTCCAAAGAAACTTTGAAATGGGAAAAGTGGAATCTAATTGATTGCTATGGGCAACTAAGCCAGTTTTCCTTTGCATCAGTCTTGATAAATCCCTCCATAGTGTTTGGAGAACTGTGGGACCTTTTAAAAACCTTGCATTAAGTGCAGGTGGACACATGAAGTTTTTGTATTATATTTTTCCACAATGTTTTTCTCAAAGGGGCAACTTGCTGCCATTTTTATGGCATCTTTCTACCAACAGACCTCTATAATAACAAAATGCACTAAAAAGCATAATAACGGGATGTCACTGGTTGTATTTTTACAATGCATTTTTCAGTGCTTTTTAAAAGCTCAATGACATACTGAGGGGGGACCTGGACTAAGGCCCCTTTCACATCAGCGTTTTTGTTTCCGTCTTAGAGTTCCATCCTCGGGGCTCTAGGACGGAAAGATACTGATCAGGATTATCCTAATGCATTCTGAATAGAGAAAACTGTTCAGGATGCATCAGGATGTCTTCCGTTCAGTATGTAAACGGTTTTCGGCTGTTGACAAAACCGCAGCATGCTGAGGATTTGTCTCCGTCAAAAAATCCGGAAGACTTGCCGTAACGCCGGATTCGGAATTAATGCCCATTGAAGTGCATTAATCCAATTAAGTGCAATTAAGTGCAATTAAGCTAAACGTTTTTTCGGTGCATCGCCGGATCCGACGTTTAGCTCTGCGCATGCGCAGCAGCAGTTCTGATCGAGGCCCCAGTGTAAGCTGGGGCTTCGTGTGGTTACCATGGCAGCCAGGACGCTACTGAAGTCCAGGCTGCCATGGTAAGTACTCTGCAGCAGGGTACTTACCTGCGCTGCGGCCTCCGGGCGCTCCTTCATGACGTCACAGGTCCGGGCGGCGCATTGATCTATGCGCCGTGGGGACCTGTGACGTTATGAAAGAGCGCCCGGTGGCCGCAGCGCAGGTAAGTACACTGCTGCGGAGTACCATGGCAGCCAGGACTTCAGTAGCGTCCTGGCTGTCATGGTTACCTGAAACCATATTGCGAGCCAGGATTCTGGTCAGTCTTAAAATGCTTTCAGGCGGCTTGCGTTCTGACGGATCTGGCGGGAAGGAAGTTAAAATGGTAGCTCACTACTCAAACCCCCCAAGTGAGATTATGCACCAAAAGTTCTGCTTTTTGGCCCTTTGGGCAGCTCTTCTCAACCCCTAGAAGGAACGTTCTGGAATTTTTATATTGTTGGCTTATTCTCAGGATTGACCATCAGTTTCAGATCGGTGGGGGATCTCACACCCTGTACCAACACTGATCAACTGTCCAGTAGTAGTTCTGGTGCCATAAATAGGTGCTGGAACTACATAGCTCTGTCTATTACGTAGCGGATCTGGTTACCGCAGTTGCACTCCCACTGAAGTAAGTGGATGTAGTGTTGCAGTAACCAGCTCCATGCACTGCACAATGGATAAAGCTGTGTAGTTTATGCTGGAGCTACCCCTGGATGGCTGATGGATAGGTTACTGGAAGTCTGACTCTCAAAGATTTGATATTGATGATAAGCCCTCATTATAAAAATCCTAGAAAGAACATGGCCTATTTTGGGCCTTCTGACACAGCAAAGTATTATGCCTGTCAGTGTGACAAAGACAGGCAGCCTGTTAGGCTTTGCCTTAGACTGGGCTCAATAGGTTACCAAATATAGCAGGTCTAAGGACGTTTAATAGGAAGCAAGGGTGTAATGCCAGTGAGCTTGAGGACACCCCTCCCTCTGTAAAACTACATAGGTGTCATGGTTTCAATCAACGGTATAGAGCACTCTGGGACACTTCCTTTCCTCCTGCTATGCTCTTTTATTGAGTTAATGTTTCATTCTCCGAGCACAGTAATTTATAGCTTATACTCTGCTAGATAGTGTATATATATATATATATATATATATATATATATATAGTATTAGTTGGAAAAGTTGATGCTGGAATCTAATTGGTTGCTATGGGCTTTATGTTGGAAATGTCTTTACTCTTGGAGGTTGCAGTGTTTTTGGAAAAAAAAATATCAAAACTTTGATGACTTTGAAGACTGAAATACATTGCATTAAATAGACAGAAGGAACAGGAGGACATTATGTATTAAAACTGTGGAAGTTCAAAAATGTCCTTTTTGTCCTTATCAAAGTTCAGCATAAAGGTATATATTCAAGAGCAAAAACATGAGGCACAATAAAGTTTTTGCACGCTCTGCCTCACTTCAAAGACATTTCCTGAAACTTGGCAGGTAATGTAAAAACCTAGCTAACCTTAAAAATATATTTATATACTATCAGTTTCTCTCAAAATTGTTCTCTGATGCCCTTTGGCAGATCTTATATGCTATGATGCATTGACAAGGCAGCAATGGCTGTCCTGTGATGGTATACTCCCAAAACTTTTTCCTAAAATTTATTTCAGTTCCCATTCAATTGAATCGTTCTTCAGATAAGTTTTGGTCTGAATAAATTTAATCTACATCAAAAGTGACCCAGTTGTCCTGAAAAGTGTCTGCTTTCTGATCTATAAAATTGTGTCCACAAATTTAAGGGGTTTGTGCGGAACGAATTAAAAAGGTTTCAGATTTGCCAAAATTAAAATCTTCTGGGAAATTTTTAAAAAATTTGACCTGAATGAAAAGTGCCCCAGTAGTCCTTAAAAGTCATGTATGACACTCTGGGGTCTCGGGACTGTTTCCAATCCTTCTGAATTGGATATGAGCTGAGCGCTGCGTTTGGCCAGAGCTCCAGCCTGGGAGAAGGAGACGCCCAGGGCAAAAGAGCATGTCTCCTCCCACAGCAAAATTAGCAACAGCACGTGCGCCGGTATCGGGGGCTACAGCCGACGAACGGAGGGGAACCCAGGGATAATAGTAAGTGCAGGGACATCCCTGGGTGCCGCTCTACGTGTACATAGCTTTACCTAACAAACTTTGGACCGGTGAAAGGTCCTCTTTAACACCAAGACAGCATTAGTAATGATAAAGTCGCAGTGACAAAGCGCCTATAGGAAAAAGTAGCCTATGCTTGCACACTATATGAAAAAGCACCCTATGCGCATTCCCACGGTCCTGGAGGCCAGCTCCTTTTCCTATAGTGTTCCAGCATGGCCACCACTATTGGATTGCAGGGTGGTCATAACCTTTTGATAAGAGCAGTGTATAATGTGATAGAAACATGAATCAAGCCAGCAAAGGAGGCAATATGGACAATCACAATACATTAGTCAGTGCCTTGTAATAACTTTGTCTACATGATAAATGATGTGCTGAAGTGAGAAAACGCTTTCTATATCTATGATATGGAGCAAAGGAGGGGTTTCATATTGATGACAAATATTCAGGATACTCACCCAGCAACCTACCTATCCTGAGGATTCGTCATCAATATAAAACCCCTGCACAACCCCTTTAAGAATTCCTCTTTAAGTCAGAAGTTTGGCTAATAAGATATGTGATGCATTTTGATCCTTTTTTTCTTATAACAGCAAATTTACGTTTTTTTCCCCATACATGTTAGGTCACAATGTAGCCACTACTATAACACAGCCTGTGATAACGCTTAGCGAGCAATCTTCTGATACCAGTAAGTAAAATCTTAAGAATTTCATTATCTGCTAAAGTGCATAACACATAGGGAGAGATTTATGAAAAGTGGGGCAAAGGAAAACTGGCTTAAAGGGGCATTCCCATCACCCACTTTAGCATTATCTTCAACTGTATTTCTGCTCCTGCTTCCCCTGCTGTGCTCAGGGCCAGCGCGTCCTATAGGCTGACTAGGCAGCCGCGTAGAGCGCCCCTTGGGAAGGGGCGCTGCTAGGAGCGCCGGCCCCGCCTCATACTGCAACCGCCCGAGTGCTCTATATTGAGCCTCTGGCGGCTGCAGCACTGCCCGAGCTGGCACGTCCATGAGGGCGCACCGCCCGGGAGCAGCAAGAGGAGAGGAGCTGACAGGAGGAACGCCAGCACCTCTGTCAGTCCCATTGTAGCGTGGCCGAGCCCTGTATGGTCCGCGGGTACAGGAGAATCTGTCTTCTGTACCCGGCCGGACTGACATGAAGTGCGCACACAGTGGGCACTTCCTGTCGGTCTGGCCGGGTACAGGAAACTAAAGCTCCTGTACCCGTGGACCATACAGAGCTCGGCCACGCTACACCAGAGGTGGGGGAGGGGGGGGGGGGTTAGGAAAGAGAAAGACATTTGGGGTGTGGGGCAGGGGACAGAATGACATGGGGGGAGCGAATGACAAGAGTGGGGGGGGGGGGGAGAATGACAAGAAAAGGAGAGAGAATGACAAAAATGGGAAGAGAATGACATGGGGGGGAGAGAATGACATGGGGGGGAAGAGAATGACATGGGGGGAAGAGAATGACATATGGGGGGGGAGAATGACATATGGGGGGGAGAGAATTACATGGGGGAAAGAGAATGACATGGGGGGGGGGAGAGAATGACATGGGGGGAAGAGAGAACTGGCGTTAGTTAAAGAGGCTCTGCAGTTTATTTAAACTGATCGGCAGGGGTCCGACACCCGGGACCCTCGCCGATCAGCTGTTTGAGAAGGCAGCGGCGCTCGGCTTGAGGACACCCCTCCCTCTGTAAAACTACATAGGTGTCATGGTTTCAATCAACGGTATAGAGAACTCTGGGACACTTCCTTGCCTCCTGCTATGCTCTTTTATTGAGTTAATGTTCCATTCTCTAAGCACGGTAATTTATAGTTTATACTCTGCTAGAAAGTATATATGTATATATATATAGGATTGGTTGGAAAAGTTGCTGGAATCTGACTGGTTGCTATGGGCTTTATGTTGGAAAAGTCTTTACTCATGGAGGTTGCAGTGTTTTTGGGAAAAAAATATCAAAATTTTGATGACTTTCAAGACTGAAAGACATTGCATTGAATAGGCAGAAGGAACAACAGGACATTATGTATTAAAACTGTGGAAGGTCAAAAATGTCCTTTTGTCCTTATGAAAGTTCAGCATACAGGTATATATCCAAGAGCAAAAACATGAGGCACAATAAAGTTTTCGCATGCTCTGCTTCACTTTAAAGACGTTTCTTGAAACTTGGCAGGTAATGTAAAAACCTAGTATAGTGCCCTAGAGCAGGGAGTACTTTGACATTTGGACATTTGTGGACATTTACCTATATCCCCTATGCAAAGTTAAAACTTCTTACTTTATTTCTCTTGAAAGGGTTAACTTATACTGTTTAATACTGTGTACCTGCATTTTATATGTTGTGATATATGTCCTGTTCATTATCACTGTATTTACATGGTTCTGTGGAAAAGGTTAATAAATACTAAGAGACTGTTAGGGCTTTGATTGAGAAGCTGGTAATTTTCCAAAGCTGCCATAGGGTTTAAAGTAGACCATGTTTTGAAGGGAAAAACCCAGACTTATTTACCATCATGTTTTGGGGGAAAAAGCCAGACTTGTTTACCACCAAAAAGCAGAGAGCCTGACATTTTATATATCTGGTTTTAGCTATGTTGTTATGTCTGGAAACTTGTTTTTGTCTGGAAAACCTGCTGTGTCATTGCTATTGAGTATCATTGAAGCTCTAATGTAAGTCTATACCAGACGGGAGCTGAAACAATGTATTTGTTTGCGCTGAGTTTCTTCACTCCATCCCTCCCACTAGAAGGTTTTAGTCTAGCAAAAACTGTTTATAAGGAGATCTGTCAGAGCCCCTAGTGTGCTGCAGTTAGGGAAGAGCGCTTGGAAGAGGAGACTCTGCCAGACTACTGAGTGACCAGAAGAAGACGCTGATATGGGGATACGCTGCCACAGACCCTGGATCACCAGCCTTGGACCATGGTACCAGCCTTCTGAAGAGAAAGAAGGACATCTAGCTCAGGCCTTTCCTCAGTATCAAACCCTTCTTCTGGCAGGGAGGAAACTGGAGAAGCCAGCCCAGTGCCTCGTCTCTATTGTTTTGTATCTGAATTCCTCCAGAAAAGAAGTACCCTGGTTTACTGCAGACCCTGACTTTCTGGACTTATTTCCCATCGGGGTGCACCACGTCTTACCATCCCTTCTGGAGAGCAGCAACACGTGGTGACACCTCGACGGTGTCCGCGGGACCCAGCGTAGCTTTGGGGCCACCCCAAACCTGGCCACTGCACAAGCCAACATTAAAAATATATTTATATAGTATCAGTTTCTCTCAAAATTGTTCTCTGATGCCCTTTGGCAGATCTTATATGCTATGATGCATTGACAAGGCAGCAATGGCTGTCTTGTGATGTTATACTCCCAAAACTTTTTACCAAAACTCATTTCAGTTCCCATTCAATTGAATCGTTCTTCTAATAAGATATGTGATGCATTTTAAAGCTTTTTTTTCCTAACAGCAAATGTACATTTTTCCCCCATACATCTTAGGTCACAATGTAGCCAGTACTATAACACAGCCTGTGACAACGCTTAGTGAACAATCTTCTGATACCAGTAAGTAAAATCTTTACAATTTCATTATCCGACAGGAACTGCCAACAAACATTTAGCCACTGTCAAAAATAGAAATGGAAAGAAACTCAGAGCATTCACCTACTAATGGTAAATTTATAGCAAATGAAACTATATTCAACAGCTGCAATAACTCATTATATAAGAGAAACTCAACAATAGATTACTGAACCAGCAACAAAGCTGAGAAATGCAAGATTAACGGGGATCTCATGTGGAGATCTTTTCAACTGCTGCTCTGTTCAGAGGTTGTAATGCTCCCTTTCATGTGTCAGTCCAAATTGGTAGAGAGTAAGGCCTCATGCAAACGACCATATGTGTTTTGCAACGGATGACGGACCGTTTTTTTTGCGGAACCGTTTTTTGGCAGATCCATTGTAATAATGCCCATCCTTGTCCACAAACGTGAAAAAAATAGGACATGCTCTATTTTTTTGACGGAATGTAAACACGGACCACGGATGTGGAACAAAAACGGTTGACCATCCGCTTTTTTGATGGACTCATTGAAATGAATGGGGAAGCATCCTATCAGTGAAAAAAAACGGAACGGACGCGGAAACAAACAACAGTCGTGTGCATGAGGCCTAAAGAACATACAAAAGTTGCCTATACTTTTCTATGACTTTACAATGCTATCAGAGGATTTTCTGCACTAAACACAGGACTGCATACAGGTCTGTTCTTTGATAAATGGTAATAAAACACGCATGACACAATATATTAAATTCATGCTTTTGAATCAGCTGGAGTCACTAGAAGAATGCAACTAGCCTTAATTTCCTCCTGGCTCCTGAATGATAGATATCTTTGATCTATGTGCAGCATTTTATAATGTAAGGAACTGAATAGTCTAATACAAAACTTTGCTGGAAAGAGTTAATATAACCTGTCTGTATGTTTAATATAAACCCTGCTCATTCTAAGCTTAGGAGTCCAGAAGTTGTTCCTACTCTGTGATTGAGAGTTATCTCTGGAGGACTGTGCCTAAAGTTAAAGCTGTCACTGAGTTAGAACACCCACTGGGCTCCTTGGGTCCCAAAAACTATATATCAATCTGCTCAGCTCCTCCTGCTCTATAACACACTGCCCACAGATTGCATTGCATTTTGTGGGGACAAGTTCCTTTTAATAAGAGAAGGCATGAAAGTTATCTTACAGTATTCTCAAAAACAATCCATTTTCCTACAGAGGCTACATACTATTTAAAAAAAAAGTATATTTAAAATTTGCATGACACTGATACTAACACTGTATTTAAATGGAGCCATGCTCAAAAGTTATGATGGTTTAAAGATATTATTTTACGTAGTCTGCATAGAAAGATGGGGAGAATCGTACATATTGGGCTAAGTAGTGCTATGGAACCTCACAAGTACAGAGGGGTAGCTTAAAGCTCCCAGTGCAAAATCCGTAGCAAAGCACCCCACCCACCTACCATGTACTCAGGGGCGTAAGATACTGGGGGCACCTGGCAATGGCCCTAGGAACTGAATTTAGAAAGTCAGGTCCGCACCAGCCATATAAGAGGGAGGCCACAAAAAAGTATATTCTATACAGAGTGAGAGGAGGGCAGGGGCAGCCAATCATTCAATTATATACAGGGTTCAAAATGAAATATATACAGTCTGGGGGCCAAATTAAATATATACAGTCTGGGTGGGGGCAAAGTGAAATATATACAGTCTGGGTGGGGGCCAAGTGAAATATATATAGTCTGGGTTGGGGCCAAATGATATATATACAGAGCGAGTGGCGGGGGGGGGGAGTGGGGTAATGGGGTTGCGAGTTTGCCCTGGGGCCCATAGACCTGTAGGTACACCACTAGATGTACTGTTTATTATACTGGTGACTTTTGACGTGGCAGAGGGGCTTTTGGTCCACCTCAGGTCCCAGGAGAAACTTTACTGCTACACACTCTATAACTCCCTTGCCACCGCACATGGCACTAAGGAGACTGGACATTTAAACTGGGAAGTGTTCACTTGACTGTGTACAAGGCTTTAATGCAAAATGCATATTTACATGTAAAATGACAATATATTGTTTAACCAGTACCTTGTTTATTTCTATTATTTGTAGAATATAGTGGACCTCCTTCTTCAAACACCTCTGGTAAGTCTTACCTGCAACAAATGATTGTCTACAAAATATAATGCAATAGACTGAGGACTACTGTAGTCATTTTATCTGCAGAGCTTATTAAACAATGATTTCTACAGTTGGCTACTGGAAACTAAGGCAGTATCAATTTGCATTTCGGTTATGAGTTTACTGTCAGGACTGATTTGAGCAAAGCAGCTTTTAGATTCAGTTCACCTCTGAAAAGTCATGTATAACCCTTGGGGGGGTCCTCCTGAGACTTTATCCAACTCCTTTTCAGCTCTTTAACACCAAGACAGCATTAGTAATGTCAAAGTGACAAGTTACAAAATATATAGTTATTGGTCAATGAATGGTAGCTGGTGGTAACAAACACCATTGTCATCTGCCATTTGTAAAATAAAACAGAAGTTTTTTGGAGATTTGAAACAAATCTAATTAATTTAGAATTGATTCACTCATCTCTATTTACTGTGTTTTAGGCAGTATCTGACTTCACTGCTAAATTGTGATAGATGTTCCCTCAATAATCTCTCCTTGCTGACTGTGTTAAATAAGGAATTTTACAACATACCTTATTAAAAAATATTGATAAAATGTATCTACTGTGAATCCCAAATGTGTTTTTCATACAATAAGTAGTAACTAAGGCCAAAGTTGCCTGATCTGTGCCATAGGTCTTTGTTTATTTCACAAACAGCTCCATCATTGTGCTCCATGTTGCCAATAGAGAGGAAACTACTTTCTACTGGACAAAAAGCGACATTGTTGTCTAATGGCTGCTCTAGTATTCGTTAATTTGTTGCTATGAGCATCATGGTTATGGACTGATAATGCCAATGATAATAATGTCCTCTTTCTCACTGGCCAACTATTTTGCATATTATTTGGTTGTGGGCCAGTGTAAATGGGCCTTTATTCATATTCTGCACTTTTTCTTGTTTGTAGCCATAGGGGGTAAGTCTTTTAGGCCCAACAATAGCCAAACACAAGCCAAACCTGAACTATCTTATTGCTTGGCTTGATCTGGGTTTACATTCTTCTAATATGTTCACCAGCAATCTCGGATAAACTTTTTTTTACACCCTGGAGTAACTGTTCATTCAAGGTGCACGATGAGTGTATGGAGCAAGCTCACAAATTTGGCCTGTTCCATATATAGTGGATTTCGACTATGTTATATAGCTGACAAGAACCTGCTGCAGCTGATGGAGTTGGCGATTGGTTGCTATAGCAACCTGGGGCCCATGGCAAGGCTTAATATGAAGACCAGAGAATCCCCATAGACTACAATAGTAGTATGTGTTCAAATGTTGAAGTTCCCTTGGGAGGCTGAAAATGAAAATAGAACAAGGTTTTAAATCGACCCCCTATTCCAATTTTACATAAACAATATTAGATAAATAAACAATAGAAAATAAGCATAATTGCGATCGCCATATCCAAAATGTACAAACTAGTAAAATATAAAAGTTCCCGGTATAGTGAATGCCATAACAGAAAAAAAAGTCCAAAAGCCCAATAGTACATAAATAGTAAAAAACTACAGCTCACTCCGAAAAAAAGAAGCCCTCGCACAGCACTGTAGATGTAAATAAAAGTTATCACTGTCAGAATATGAAGATGCAAGGAAGAAAAAAATTCAGAACAATTTATATTTTTTCCAGAAATAAAAACTATATAGATTTGGTAATACTGATCCACAGTTATTTTTAATGCACAGTAAAAACAAAACCCCAAAACAATGGCAGAGAGTTTACTTTTCAAATTCACCCCACAAAGAATTTTCCCATTTTTCAATACAAGATATGGTAAATTAAATGGGGTCATTAACCCCTTAAGGACCCAGGATGAGAATGCGCTCCCTAAATTACAGACAGTCGGATCCCTGCTGCACCCACCCAGCATCGGTGATAACGCCGATGCAAGTAGATTAACTCTTCATATGCTGCGGTCAGAGCTGACTGGGGCATATGGGAGGTTTGTGCTCCCTCTCCTCATCTATCGGGTCCCCACGCTGCAGTGACGGAGACTCGATGGTTGCCATGGCAGCGCCAAGCCATTCAAAGGCCTTGGGTCCCGGCAGCTACGGAGGCCTATGAGGCCCAACCCCCAGGCTGGGTCTCATAGGCAAACTATCAGTATGTATACGGTGTAATACACTAATAGTCAATGCAGTACAATACAGATGTATTGTGTTGCATTGAAACAGGGATCAGACCCTGTAATGTTGAAGTCCCATAGTGGGAAAAAATAAAAATTTATGAAAGTGAAAAGTGTTTCAATTCAAAAAAGTCCCAATTCAAATTTTGTCACCATACATCACAAAAAGTGTAATACCAAATGATCAAAGAGTAGTATGTACCCCAAAATAGTACCAATCAAATCATCATCTCATCCTGTAAAAAATGAGACCCTCACCCTACCTAAGACAATCGCCCAAAAAATAAAAAAGATATGGCTTTCAGAATATGGAGACATAAAAACATGATCGTTTTTCTTTCAAAAATGCTTTTATTGAAAAATGCTATTATAAACCAAAATAAATATAAAAAATAGACAAGTTAGGTATCGCTGTGTCCGTAACAACCGTTACCTCATGCCGCAAAAATCGAGCCCCTACATAAGATAATTGCCCGAAAAAAAAGAATAATATGGCTTTCAGAAAAAGGAGACACAAAAACATGATTTGTGGTCGGGGCTACATGACACGTAACTGTCTACCTGCCTAACTAACTAAACAAAATGGCTTGAATTGTGCCATAACCGCTGCGTAGGAAGAATGCCTATAACGGGGCATACCCTGCAAGGTGTTTATGAAAAAGAAGGGCTGGTAAGGATGGTATGCAGCACCGTCGACACACCCAAGGGAGGCGCCTACCAGGTATAAATGTGCTACTAACGCCCCTTCCATAAATACAGGCCAATAAATCGGCCTTCATACTTGTGGTCAGGGCTACATGACACGTAACCAGTCTACCTGCCTAACTAACTAAACTAAGCGGCTTGAATTGTGCCATAACTGCTGCGTAGGAGGAATGCCTAAAAGGGGGCAAAAACCCACAACTAAATGATACATAATAGTTAATAGCAACAACACTAACATGACCAACCTCTGGAATGCAAGAACATTTCTCAACTAGGTTGAGGTATGAACCTATTGAACATGCAGAGCGCCATCGACCTAAATTACGGATAATATGGGCCAGAACTTTTGTTCCTAGAGGCAGCATATACTGCACCTAACCTGAAGGAAAGGCCCGATAGCTGTCGGTTTCAACCCTAAATTGGACACCGGCATACGGACATGCCGCACAACTGAGAGGTGGTGAGTGGTGCTGTGGGAACCGTAACAAAGTACTCTCAAGGTCTTGGTCTGTTACTGCTGCCAGTAATTGCTGAAAGACACGAACCAGGCACCCTGAATGGAATGTCGGAAAGAAAATAATTATATTGGGGGCCAAAAAATGGCAACAAAAGCAGTGCCAGCGGAAGCATCAGAAAAACCAAATAGTTGAAACCGCCGTGTCCTGAGTGACGAGTCCAGTTTGATGTTGTGATACCGCAAACTGATGAAAATGCGACTTATCCAACATTCTGAACCTATAACAACCTTTGAAGAAACGTCAAGTAGCGAGTTCTAAGCTTAAAAAGTTTTTTTTTTTTTTATCCTACTACTTGAGCAAAAGATGTAATTGAGCACACCAACTGAGAATGGAGAGCTGTGACAGGACCTGAAAAGCAAAAATGACATGCAATGATGATCCTGGCTGTGGTAGTATGCTGACACTGACACGAGGCATGCAGTAATATAGACCACCTGCAACACACCACGCTGCTATAGAGGAGTACATATAAATGTTGCAACCATCAGCACGTACCCCCTGTTGAAATGTGGGTGTATATGCCGTTAAAACAGTCTAAACTCAGTTCTTTCCAAAAGCAACGCTCTTATCTATTTTGAGCAAAAATAAAGCAATAAAACAAGGCAAAATAACAGCAAAATAAATGGTCCTCATGGGTCTTCGCAATTACCTTTGTAGCAAGTAGCTCCCCAAGTGTCCAGCTAACATTCTGAACTGAAGATGGATCCCCAGCACCTTGCACAGGTGCTTTAACCCCTCCAAGACCCAGGACGAGAATGCTTGTACTAATTGAGCAGTACTTAGCGCATTAGGACGAGCATTCTCGTCCTACAGTTAAACTGTAACCATGTCTGCAGACATGGTGACAGCGCTGAGACCCCGGCTGTTACACACAGCCAGGGGTCTCAGCTAACTGGCCGGGGACCAATCAGACTAGCTAATGAGAGACTTGTAATGCCGGGTCAAAGGTTCTGATTTCCACAGTCCGTGCGGTAATCAGAACCTTATAAAATGCATAAAAAATATTCCCCACTATATCCCCCCCCCCCAAGGACGGACCGCGGCATGGAAGGGGTTAACAGGGAGGGAGCTCCCTCTCCCATCGGGGGGCTGCTGTGCCTTTGCAGCCCCTCGACAGGATGGGATCACAGAGGAAGGGAGCTCCCTCTCCATCACCCGCTGCTCAGTTCTGGCAGCGGGTGATGGTTGCCATGTCAACAGGATGCCTTCAGAGGCATCCTGCTTGCCATGGTAATAGTAACTCTGATCAGACTTCTGCTAAAGTGTACAGTGCAAAGTACAAAATACAGTACAGTACACTATATAGTGTACTGTAATGTATTATATAGACACCAGACCCACTGGATCTTCAAGAACCAAGTGGGTCTGGGTCAAAAAAATGTAAAAAAAAGGTGAAAAAAGTAAAAATAAAAAAAATAAAATACATTACACATATTATGTATCGCCACGTGCGTTAAAATCTGCTCTATAAAAATATCACATGACCTAACCCCTCAGGTAAATACCGTAAAAAAAAATGGTGTAAAAAAAGCCATTTCTTGTCACCCTACATCACAAAAAGTGTAATACCAAGCGATCAAAAAGGCGTATGCCCCTACATAGCAAAATCGCCCAAAAATAATTAAAAAAATATGGCTCAGACTATGGAGACACTAAAACATATTTTTTTCTAAAATGCTGTTATTGTGTTAAAGTAAAATAAATAAAAAAACAGTATACATGTATGTATTATGTATTGCTGTGTCCGTAAAAACCTGCTCTATAAAAATATCACATGATCTAACCCCTCAGGTAAATACCGTAAAAAAAATGAAATAAAAACCATGTCAAAAAAATCATTTTTAACACCTCACATTACAAAAACTGTAACCCTCAGTTCACACTTGCTCGTTTTACAGCGCGTTCGAACGCGCTGTAAAACGCATAACCGATGCAAACCAATGCTTCCCTATGGGACTGGTTCACATGTTCGCGTTTTACAGCGCGTTCGAACGCGCTGAAAAACCCCCGACGCATAAAAAAGTACTTGAGCGTTTTGGCCCATAGACTTCAATGGGAACGCGCAACGCTTGTATTTTGGCGTTTATGAATTTGCAACATGCTGGAAAGGCCAAACCCCAGGTGCTAGGCACAGTTTTTGCATAATGCACTCTGATTGGCCAAACTTCATATAGACAGGGATATTTGGTCATTGGACAAGACTGCAGTCAATCACACAAACGCGCGTAAAAACGCGCGTTTACTATTGCCAAAAACACGCACAAAAACGTGCGTAAAATGCGCGTCTCAGAAACGCGCGGAAAACACGCGTCTCAGAAACGCTCAGGTGTGAACCCAGTGTTACAGCAAGCGATCAAAAAGTTATATGCACTCAAAAATAGTGCAAATCAAACCGCCATCTCATCCCGCAAAAAATTATACCTTACATAGGACAGTCGCCCCCAAAAAAAAAAAAATTGGCTCTTAGACTATGGAAACATGAAAACATGATTTTTTTTTGTTTCAAAAATGATATTATTGTGTAAAACTTACATAAATAAATAAAAAGTATACATATTAGGTATTGCCGCGTTTGTAACAACCTGCTCTAATAAAATCACATAACCCCTTAAGTGAACACAGAAAAAAAAAAATGTACCCCAAGATAGTGCCAATCAAAGCGTCATCTCATCCCACAAAAAATGAGCCCCTACATAAGACAGTCACCCAAAAAATAAAAATTAAAGATATGGCTTTCAGAATGTGGAGACACTAAAATTTTTTTTTTTTTTTAAATGCTTTGTTATGAAAAACTGAATAAAAAAAAACCAAAAAGTAGTCATATTTGGTATTGTTGACGTCCGTAACAACCTGCTCTATAGAAATAGCACACAATCTAACCTGTCAGATCAACTATGTAAACAACAAAAAATAAAAACGGTCCCAAAACAGCTATTTTTTTTCAAATTTTCCATTTTAATCCATTTTTCTATTAACAAATCAAGGGTTAACAGCCAAATAAAACTCAATATTTATTGCCCTGATTCTGTAGTTTGCAGAAACACCCCATATGTGGTAGCCATACTGACAGCTCACAAGGGGTTAAAGCTCCTGAACTGTTGCTCTGGCTATAATATCATGTCTGTGAAAAGAACACAGTGCAGAGGGGCCATAAACAGGACAGACACTGGGATTGCTCACAGTTTGTGGTCCACAGCGCTGCCCTGGCACTACTACATCCTCACATGTTGGCAGGATCCTCTCAGTACAGGGGAAACAGAGGGTACAAAACTGATTTTACCAACGTCATTAAGCCTTTATTTTCTCCACAAGAGTTATTGGCAAATGGAGATGAAATTTCGGAATTTCCATTTTTTGGAAAATTTTCCATTTTAATCCATTTTTTCCAGTAACAAATCAAGGGTTAACAGCCAGCAAAATTAAATATTTATTGCCCTGATTCTGTAGTTTGCCAAAACACCGCATATGTGGTCGTAAACTGCTGTATGGCCAAACGGCAGGGTATAGAAGGAAGGGAACGCCGTATGGTTTTTGGAAGGCAGATTTTGCTGGACTGGTTTTTTGACACCATGTCCCATTTGAAGCCCCACTGATGCACCCCTAAAGAAGAAACTCCAAAAAAGTGACCCCCTTTTGGATAAGGTGGCAGTTTTGTTTGTACTATTTTAGGGCAAATATGATTTTGGTTGCTCTATATTACACTCTTTTTGAGGCAAGGTAACAAAAAATTGAAATCCTGAAATGTTATTTCCATTTGCCAATAACTCTTGTGGAACACTTAAAGGGTTAACAAAGTTTGTAAAATCGGTTTTGAATACCTTGAGGGGTGTAGTTTCTTAGATGGAGTCACTTTTATGGAGTTTCTACTCTAGGGGTGCATCGGGGGGGGCTTCAAATGGGACATGGTGTCAAAAAACCAGTCCAGCAAAATCTGCCTTCCAAAAACCATATTTTCTTTTTAGACTTTTTCAAGCTCTGCACTAAGCTCTCCAGTTTTGTGAAATTGGGCGTGTTGTCTTATGCAAATGAATCTCTAGACATATTTACTATTGCAACCATTTAAAAAGTCGCAAAAAATGCGCAATTTCACTCCAGCAGGGACCATGCTTATCTTATGCGACTTTTTAATAGAACATGCGACTGTTTTGTAAAGACGTGCGACTTTTGTAAACCTGCTTACTGAAGGATAAACTGCTACCGTCAAACCACATTTATCACAGTATTAAAGGACCATTAATAAATCTGACTATCCTAAAGTGACTTTGGGCATATGTAAAAGTGGAGTAAGATGTAAGTGTAATGATAAATCTGGCCCACAGTGTTCAGTGTATAAATAGTAGATGAACACAGAGAAGGCAGCACTCCAAAAAATATTCAAAGTTTTATTCACCCAATGTCAGCAATGTTTCAGTTGCTCAAGGCAGCCATTTTCAACCAAACAAATGTGGTACATACTGAGCTATATATAGGTGAAATTCAATCAACAATAATTAACATCAATTAATATAATCAAAATAAAAACACATCAAATATCAAGCATAAGGCCAATTCTAATCAAATATCAGTGTATAAATAAATGTTTTTCAGATTTTTTTCCCAAATTGAGCCCTAAGGGTGCTTTCACACTTGCGTTCTGAGGGTCCGGCAGGCACTTCTATCGCGCCGGATCCGTCAGAACGCAAATCACCTGAAAGCATTTGAAGACTGATCAGGATACTGATCAGTCTTCGAAATGCTTTCAGGTTACCATGGCAGCCAGGACACTACTGAAGTCCTGGCTGCCATGGTACTCCGCAGCAGTGTACTCACCTGCGCTGCGGCTGCCGGGCACTCCTTCATGACGTCACAGGTCCCCGCGGCGCATAGATCAATGCGCCACCCAGACCTGTGACGTCAAGAAGGAGCTCCCAGGGCCACAGCGCAGGTAAGTACACTGCTGCGGAGTACTTACCATGGCAGCCAGGACTTCAGTAGCATCCTGGCTGCCATGGTAACCGATCGTAGTCCCAGCTTACACTGGGGCCCCGATCGGAACTGCTGCTAAAAGCTAAATGTCGGATTTGGCAATGAGTCAAAATGACGTTTAGCTTAATTCCGGATCCGGATTAATGCACTTCAATGGCCATTAATTCCGACAAGTCTTCCGGATTTTTGGACGGAGACAAATCCGCAGCATGCTGTGGTTTTGTCAACGTCCAAAAAGCGTTCACATACTGAACTGAAGACATCCTGATGCATCCTGAACGGATTTCTCTCCATTCAGAATGCATTAGGATAATCCTGATCAGTTTCTTTCTGGCGTAGAGACCCAGCGACGGATCTCTACACCGGAAAGTAAAAACGCAAGTGTGAAAGCACCCTAAAATAATAGTGAAACCTGGAATTCAGCTTTTGAAAACATAACAGAAAGCATTCTGATCTTTATAAACCAGAGAATACAAATGAAGGTCAGTAAATCTAGCAACAACATACTAATGACCTGGCTTTCAATCTGTATAGGAAAGAAAACCCCACATAAAGTCAAATTGACTATAGAAGAGATTTCCATCATAAAGAAGTACCAGTAATACTCCAAAATACAACAACAAAAAACCACAGGAAACATTCTTATATCAGTAATATAAAAATGAATGGAGTTTGCTAATTTACACATACCTTATGTCATTTTACTTCCTAGGTATCATAATTGGATGCTTCGTGGGACTCATCATCTTCATTATCATCCTTGCCTTGATAATCATACTGAGAAAAAGAAAATGTACTGTAAGTTACATAAGTCCGAGCATAAAATAGGAATAGTAATTCACAAGTTTTAGGTCCAGTTATTAACTGGCCCCACTGATCACTGGAAAGCAAAAGCATAAATGCTAGTGATGAGCAAGCATGCTTGACCGAATTGGTGTTCGACTTGAGCATCAACATGCTCGTGTTTAGCCAAGTATTCAGCCGAGCACAATGTAAGTCAATGGGAGAACCCCAGGCACCCCTGCTCAGAAGAGGAGAGGGTGTCTGGTTCCCCCAAAAAAAGCCTGCTTTTCAGATCTGAGTTTTCACGATCGTGAAAATTCAGATCCGATGGTATATTCTAACCCCGAGGCGTTAATATGGTGATGGGGACGATTGAAGTTAGAATATACCATCGGATTGGAGAAAACTCCAATCTGATGGTATATTCTAACCCCAAGGCGTTCCCATGGTGAAGGAGACGCACTTCTGACAAGGAGCTGCCATCCATGGCACCTGAGGGGTTAATTGCGCGGACGGCAGCTCCCTGTCAGAGGTCGGGTGCCGGGAATGTTTCTACAATCTTTGCATAGGTGGGCAGTTCGCCCTCCCTAGTATTAAAATCATGCACCCCCCCCCCACTCCATCATTGGTGGCAGCCGCACTGTGAGCCAGAATTGTGGATTTCAGCTTGCCCATATTGTAGTTTAAAATCAGGAAAAGTCAAGGATTTTAGAAAAAGTCATTCTTTTTGGTGCATTTCCATAATACATATGTCTAAAATAAGGTGCAGCAAAATTTTGGCGCAAACAAATATCATAATAAATGTGGGACAGTATGTCCATTTGCTGCATAGCCTCTGGCCCCAAGGCCTCTTTCTGTGTGTGTATTAAAAAAGACTATTCCCTGCAGCACTGAGAGAGTTAATGACCCTGTGTCTATAGTAATGTGACTAATGTGCTAATCAGTCCTCCTATATATATCGGACTGTTTGTACACCCCTTGCCTGAGCAGTAGGTCTCTACAGATCCTGCTAAGGTATATCTAGCTTGATAGACCTATAAAAGAGCTTTAATCTAATTGAATGCCTGTGTACTGACATCTGTCTGATTCCTGGATACTGACCATTAGCTGCCTGCCCTGACTTTTCCACTGTTTCACAGATTTTCACAAACTCTGCCAGCCCTGACCTTTGCCTGTAACTTATATTTATTGCCTGATCCCATGAGGCTTTGCACCGTTGTCTTTGATCTCTGTGGGTCAGCTGCCATCTACACCAGGACTACTCCAAAGGATAGCAGCCTGGTGGCTCCCCTGCAGCAAAAATCTGATTCCTGTATAGGGGTTAAAGCATGAAAACCAGGGGAATACCAGAACGCCCTCTGTAATAGTCCAAAGTCAAACCGGTTAGTTGGCACAGTGGTTCCACAACCAGTGTCCGTAACATCCAACAACATATTTTAGATCATGTGAGAATTGGCTTTATGCATCTGCTGTGACAGGGTCTATAATCAAAGATATACAGTATCTCACAAAAGTGAGTACACCCCTCACATTTTTGTAAATATTTTATTATATCTTTTCTTGGGACAACACTGAAGGTATGACACTTTGATACAATGTAAAGTAGTCAGTGTACAGCTTGTATAACAGTATAAATTTGGTGTGCCCTCAAAATAACTCAACACACAGCCATTAATGTCTAAACTGCTGGCGACAAAGGTAAGTACACCCCTAAGTAAAAATGGCCAAATTGTGCCCAATTGGCCATTTTCCCTCCCCGGTGTCATGTGACTCGTTAGTGTTACAAGGTCTTAGGGTTGAATGAGGAGCAGGTGTGTTAAATTTGGTGTTATCGCTCTGACACTCTCTCTCATACTGGTCACTGGAAGTTGAACATGGCACCTCATGGCAAAGAACTCTCTGAGGATCTGAAAAAAGAATTGTTGCTCTACATAGAGATGGCCTAGGCTATAAGAAGATTGCCAACACCCTGAAACTGAGCTGCTGCACCGTGACCTTACAGTGGTTTAACAAGACAGGTTCCCCTCGGAACAGGCCAGTGTAATATCCAGAGGTTTTATTTTCAAAATAGACATATCAGTTCTGCCAGCGTTGCTGCAGAGTTTAAAGGGGTGGAGGGTCAGCTTGTCAGTACTCAGACCATACGCTGCATACTGCATCAAATTGGTAAAGCATGGCTGCTGTCCCAGAAGGAAGCCTCTTCTAGAGATTCTTCTTCTACAGAACATCAGTGACTGTCACTCCGCCAACTCTAACATCATGTCCTCTCTCTATCTGAAACTGAACCTTTCAAAAACTAAACTTCTTGTGTTTTCTCCATCTACTAACCTATCCAAACCTGACATCTGCCTCTCAATGTGCGACACCATCATCACTCCTAGACAGCATGCCTGCTGTCTTGGTGTTACGCTTGACACTGATCTTTCCTTCGCCACCCATATTGAGTGTCTCGCTCGCTCATGTCCCTGCACCTCAAAAACATCTCTAGAATCCACCCCTTTCTCACTATGGAAACAACAAATACTTTTATTGTTACCCTAATCCATTTCTGCCTCGATTACTGTAACTCACTATTAATTGGCTTCCCCCTCTCCAGACTCTCCCTTCTCCAATCTATATTTAATGCAGCAGCCAGGGTCCCCTATCTGTCCAACTGCTACTCCAATGCTGCCGCCCTGTGCCAGTCATTGCACTGTTTTCCAAATACAGTATAGAATCCAATTTAAACTGCCTGTCCTACCCCCACAAACATCTCCACAGTGCTGCACCCCCCTACATATCTTCCCTCATCTCTGTCTACCACCCTTTCCGTGATCTTCGCTCTGTAAATGATTTAAGACTGACATCCGCAATAATCCGAACCTCTCACTCCCGGCTCCAAGACTTCTCCTGAGCTGCACCAGTTCTCTGGAATGCCTTACCCCAAAATATTTGGTTAAATCACAATATACACAGTTTTAGGTGCTCCCTAAAAACACAACTTTAGGGTGACTTATCACATTTCATAAAAAAGGATCCAGAACAGGTTTTAAAAGTCCATGATACTTCATTTGAGTATTCAATACATACAGGTGTGGAAACAGGATTTCCTAGCTTCCAGTTAACTCAAAAAAAGCAACATGGACTTTAAAAACTAGTGCTGGATCCTTTTTCATGAAGTTTGAATTGGCCTTCCATGCACGGTACATATCCCTGCTTCAGGTAAGCTGGAAATCTTTGTTTTGTACTGGCCTATCACATTCCCTGATCTAACTCCTCTCCATATATAGCCCATTTATCATCTGTTCCTGAACCTGATCCTCCACTGAATGCTCCACCGCACCCATACACCCACAAGCACTTCATATATCGGATGGTGACTGGCTCATGCAGCTTTATATCTACTCCCCTTTTTCCCTATCTCCACATAGATTGTGGAAGCTCTTGCTAGCAAGGTCCTCATTCCCCTTGCATTTATTGGCTTGTCTTTTATGTTATTTATGATTATTTGTACATGAACCCATGAACTGTAAAGTGCTGCGGAATATACTGGAACTATATAAAGAAAGATTGTTATTATTAAATATTATTAGAGATGATGCACAAAAAAGCCTGCAAACAGTTTGCTAAAGACAAGCAGACATGGATTACTGGAACCATGTTGTGTGGTCTAATGAGACCAAGATAAACTTATTTGGTTCAGATAGTGTAAAGTATGTTTGGCAGTAACCAGGTGAGGAGTACAAAGACTCCTCTTGCCTACAGCTAAGCATGGTGGTGGGAGTGTCATGGTTTGGGGCAGCATGAGTGCTCCCGGCTGTGGGGAGATACAGTTCATTGGGGAAACCATGAATGCCAACATGTACTGTGACATGCAGAAGCTGAGCATGATCCCTTCCCTTCAGAAACTGGGCCACAGAGCAGTATTCCACATGATAACGACCCTAAACACACCTCCAAGACGACCACTGTCTTGCTAAAGAAACTAAGGGTAAAGGTGCTGGACTGGCCAAGCATGTATCCACATCTAAACCCTATTGAACATCTGTGGGGCAACCTCAAACGGAAGGTGGGGGAGCGCAAGGTCTCTAACACCCACCAGCTCCATGATGTCGTCATGGAGGAGTGGAAGACCATTCCAGTCGCCACTTGTGAAGCTCTAGTGAACTCCATGCCCAAGAGAGTAAAGGCAGTGCTGGAAAATAATGGCGGCCACACAAAATAAATAATGACACTTTTGGCACAATTTGGCCATTTGTACTCACTTTTGTTACCAGCGGCTTAGACATTAATGGCTGGGTATTGAGTTATTTTAAGGCCACACCAAATTTACACTGTTATACAAGCTGTACACTGATTACTTTACATTGTATCAAAGTGTCATATCTTCAGTGCTGTCCCAAGAAAAGATATAATAAAATATTTACAAAAATGTGAGGGGTGTACTTAATTTGTGACACTTTGCAGGACTTCACAGATGTTGAGACCCATGTAGTTTAAATCTTTGCAAAACTTTGCAGGTACCACAGTAACCTCCATGTTACCAATCAATGGCGTGAGGACACAGCTATGGGTCCAGGGGGATTTTTGCAAGTAGTATGCAAGAATGAGAAACAAGCACCAGGCCCTTCTGCTACTGAGATGGTAGAGTGAAAAGTAGTGTAGAATCACTTGTTCTGAAAACTGAACTTGTGGGTTGTGTCACTTCAGCAAATAGTATTTATCATGTAGAGAAAGTTAATATAAAGCACTTACTAATGTATTGTTATTATCCATACTGCTTCCTTTGCCGGCTGGATTCATTTTTCCATCACATCATACACTGCTCGTTTATATGGCTATGACCACCCTGCAATCCATCAGCTGCAGCAATGCTGGCACACTATAGAAAAAAGAACCAACCTATGTGAGCTCCCATGGCCACCAATGATGGATTGCAGGGTGGTCGTAACTAGAGATGAGCGAACACCTGGATGTTCGGGTTCGAGAGGTTCGGCCGAACTTCCGGAAAATGTCCGGGTTCGTGATCCGAACTCAACCCGAACTTCATCCCGAACCCCATAGAAGTCAATGGGGACCCGAACTTTTGGGCACTAAAAAGGCTGTAAAAGACTCCCAGAAAGGGCTAGAGGGCTGCAAAAGGCAGCAAAATGTAGGTAAATCCCCTGCAAACAAATGTAGATAGGGAAATGATGACTTAACATAAAATAAATAAAAATTAACCAATATTAATTGGAGTTAGGTCCCATAGCACAGAATCAGGCTTCAAATCACCCACCAATGGAGAAGGTCGCTACTATTATTTCGACCCCAGCATCCAGACAAAGGAGAGAGGTCCCATAGCAGAGAATCTGGCATCATATCAACCACCACAGGAGAAGGCCACTTTCAGTGACTTAGGCCTTAGCACCCAGACAGAGGAGACATGTCAGATAGCACAAGCATTACATTTATACCATCCAGCACAGGAGAAGGCCACTTTTAGTTACTTTGACCCCTGCACCCAGAAAGAGGAGAGAGGCCCCACAGCACATATTCAGGCATCATATCACCCACCACAGGAGTAGGCCACCATTTAGTTAATTTGACCCCTGCACCCATGTCAGCTGGTACAAGCATCAGTTTTACATCACCCAGCAGTGCCAGCACAAGAGAAGGCCACTTTTAGAGACTTTGACCCCTGCACCCAGACGGAGGAGAGAGGTTTCACAGCAGAGAATCAGGCATTTAGATCACCCACCACAGGAGTAGGCCATCATTTAATGGGACCCCGGCAACCATGTCAGATGGCACAAGTATAACATTTATATCACCCAGCACAGGAGAAGGCCACTTTGAGAGACTTTGACCCCTGCACCCAGACGGAGGAGAGAGGTTTTCACAGCAGAGAATCAGGCATTTAGATCACCCACCACAGGAGTAGGCCATCATTTAATGGGACCCCGGCAACCATGTCAGATGGTACAAGCATCAGTTTTACATCACCCAGCACAAGAGAAGGCCACTTTGAGAGACTTTGACCCCTGCACCCAGACGGAGGAGAGAGGTTTTCACAGCAGAGAATCAGGCATTTAGATCACCCACCACAGGAGTAGGCCACCATTTAATGGGACCCCGGCAACCATGTCAGATGGCACAAGTATAACATTTATATCACCCAGCACATAACAAGGCCACTTTCAGTGAGTTAGGCCTTAGCAACGAGACAGAGGAGTCAGGTCAGATAGCACAAGCATCAGTTTTACAGATCACCCACCACAGGAGTAGGCCACCTTTAGTTATTTTGACCCCTGCACCCAGAAAGAGGAGAGAGGTCCCACAGCACATAATCAGGCATCATATCAACCACCTCAGGAGAAGGCCACCATTTAGTTACTTAGGCCTTAGCACTGACACAGAGGAGACAGGTCAGATAGCACAAGCATCAGTTTTACATCAACCACCACAGGAGAAGGGCACTTTTAGAGACTTTGACCCCTGCAGCCACACGGAGGAGAGAGGTCCCACAGCAGAGATTCAGGCATTTATATCAGCCAGCACAGGAGAAGGCCGCTTTCAGTGACTTAGGCCTTAGCACCGACACAGAGGAGACAGGTCAGATAGCACAAGCATCAGTTTTACATCAACCACCACAGGAGAAGGGCACTTTTAGAGACTTTGACCCCTGCAGCCACACGGAGGAGAGAGGTCCCACAGCAGAGAATCAGGCATCATGTCAACCACCACAGGAGTAGGCCACCTTTTGTTTCTTTGACCCCTGCACCCAGAAAGAGGAGAGAGGTCCCACAGCAGAGATTCAGGCATTTATATCAGCCAGCACAGGAGAAGGCCGCTTTCAGTGACTTAGGCCTTAGCACCGACACAGAGGAGACAGGTCAGATAGCACAAGCATCAGTTTTACATCAACCACCACAGGAGAAGGGCACTTTTAGAGACTTTGACCCCTGCAGCCACACGGAGGAGAGAGGTCCCACAGCAGAGAATCAGGCATCATGTCAACCACCACAGGAGTAGGCCGCTTTCAGTGACTTAGGCCTTAGCACCGACACAGAGGAGACAGGTCAGATAGCACAAGCATCAGTTTTACATCAACCACCACAGGAGAAGGGCACTTTTAGAGACTTTGACCCCTGCAGCCACACGGAGGAGAGAGGTCCCACAGCAGAGAATCAGGCATCTATATCAACCACCACAGGAGAAGGCCGCTTTCAGTGACTTAGGCCTTAGCACCGACACAGAGGAGACAGGTCAGATAGCACAAGCATCAGTTTTACATCAACCACCACAGGAGAAGGGCACTTTTAGAGACTTTGACCCTGCAGCCACACGGAGGAGAGAGGTCCCACAGCAGAGAATCAGGCATCATGTCAACCACCACAGGAGTAGTCCACCTATTGTTTCTTTGACCCCTGCACCCAGAAAGAGGAGAGAGGTCCCACAGCAGAGATTCAGGCATTTATATCAGCCAGCACAGGAGAAGGCCGCTTTCAGTGACTTAGGCCTTAGCACCGACACAGAGGAGACAGGTCAGATAGCACAAGCATCAGTTTTACATCAACCACCACAGGAGAAGGGCACTTTTAGAGACTTTGACCCCTGCAGCCACACGGAGTAGAGAGGTCCCACAGCAGAGAATCAGGCATCATGTCAACCACCACAGGAGTAGGCCACCTTTTGTTTCTTTGACCCCTGCACCCAGAAAGAGGAGAGAGGTCCCACAGCAGAGATTCAGGCATTTATATCAGCCAGCACAGGAGAAGGCCGCTTTCAGTGACTTAGGCCTTAGCACCGACACAGAGGAGACAGGTCAGATAGCACAAGCATCAGTTTTACATCAACCACCATAGGAGAAGGGCACTTTTAGAGACTTTGACCCCTGCAGCCACATGGAGGAGAGAGGTCCCACAGCAGAGAATCAGGCATCATGTCAACCACCACAGGAGTAGGCCGCTTTCAGTGACTTAGGCCTTAGCACCGACACAGAGGAGACAGGTCAGATAGCACAAGCATCAGTTTTACATCAACCACCACAGGAGAAGGGCACTTTTAGAGACTTTGACCCCTGCACCCAGAAAGAGGAGAGAGGTCCCACAGCAGAGAATCAGGCATCATGTCAACCACCACAGGAGTAGGCCACCTTTTGTTTCTTTGACCCCTGCACCCAGAAAGAGGAGAGAGGTCCCACAGCAGAGATTCAGGCATTTATATCAGCCTGAGCGGGTTCCTTGTTATTAAGGTGTGTACTCCACTGCAGTTCATGCTTTGCATGTAGATGCCTGATCATGCAGGTGGTGCTCAGGTTAAGAACGTTAATGCCTCGCCTCAGGGTCTGATGGCACAGCGTGCAAACCACTCTGGTCTTGTCCTCAGCACATTGTTTGAAGAAGTGCCATGCCAGGGAACTCCTTGAAGATGCCTTTGGGGTGCTGGGTCCCTGTTGGCGCTGGCCAATAGCAGGCGAACTCTCTGGACGGCAGCTGTTCTGCTTTTGCCCCCTACTCCCTCTTTGGCTTCGCTGTTGTCTCGGTCTCACCACTGCCTCTTCCTCTGAACTATTTAGGTCAGCGGCACGACCTTCAGTCCATGTGGGGTCTAAGACCTCATCGTCCTCTGCATCGTCTTCCACCCAGTCTTCCTCCCTGACCTCCTCCTGTTCAGTCTGCACACTGCAATAAGACGCGGCAGTGGGCACCAGTGTTTCGTCATCATCAGAGACTCGGTCACTCTGCTGTGGTGGTATTCCCATGTCCTCATCATCTGGATACATAAGTGGTTGTGCGTCAGTGCATGGAATGTCTTCCACCGCTGGGGAAGGGCTAGGTGGACGCCCCTGGAAAACCGTGGGAGCAGAGTCTTTAAACAGAATAAGAGACTGCTGCATAACTTGAGGCACAGCCAGTTTCCCTGATATGCATGGGGGTGATGTGACAGACTGATGGGCTTGGTTTTCAGGTGCCACCTGGGCGCTTTCCGCAGAAGACTGGGCGGAAGACAATGTGGTGAACGTGCTGGAAGCACTGTCAGCCACCCAATCGACTAATGCCTGTACCTGCTCAGGCCTTACCATCCTCATAACGGCATTGGGCCCCACCAAATATCGGTGTAAATTTTGCCGGCTACTTGAGGGAGTTGGTTCACTACTTTGTGCGCCTGAGGCCGAACGGCCACGTCCTCTGCCAGCAACAGAGGCTCCACGGACACCACCACGTCCGCGTCCTCGTCCCTTAATAGAATGTTTCCTCATTGTTGCGATTCAACTCGCACCACAATGAAATATATTATTTTTTAGCCCCAAAATTCCCACACTGGAAGATATAATTCCTTTTTCCGGTATTAATTACAAGAAAACTGCTGCAAATTGGACACCAGAATTTTTTAAATGCTTGTTTTGGTACATAGATTCCCACATGGGGAGATATAATTCCTTTTTACAGGAGTAAAAACGTGAGGCCTACTGTTTCTGGTCTAACTAACACCAGATTGATTAAATTGGCCTTTTTTTCACCAAAATTACAACACTGGACAATGTAATGCCTTTTTGCGGTATTAATTACAAGAAGACTGCTGCTAATTGGACACCAGAATTTTTAAAATGCTAGTTTGTGTACATAAATTCCCACACTGGAAGATATAATTCCTTTTTCCGGTATTAATTACAAGAAAACTGCTGCAAATTGGACACCAGAATTTTTAATATGCTAGTTTTGGTACGTAGATTCCCACACGGGAGATATAATTCCTTTTACAGGAGTAAAAAGGTGAGGCCTACTGTTTCTGGTCTAACTAACACCAGATTGATTAAATTGGCCTTTTTTTCACCAAAATTACAACACTGGACAATGTAATGCCTTTTATGGTATTAATTCCTTTTACAGGAGTAAAAACGTGAGGCCTACTGTTTCTGGTCTAACTAACACCAGATTGATTAAATTGCCTTTTTTCACCAAAATTACAACACTGGGTCTAACTAACACCAGATTGATTAAATTGGCCTTTTTTCACCAAAATTAACAGACAATGCCTTTTATGGTATTAATTCAAGAACTTATTGGACACAGGACTAAACAGTGACATGAATGCCTACATGGAGATAATTCCTTTTCCAGGTATTAATTACAAGAATACTGCTGTCAAATTGGACACCAGAATTTTAATATGCTAGCCTTGTATATAATTCACACACTGAGTACAACACTGGATAATGCCTTTTCATGGTATTAATTACAAGAAAACTGCTGCAAATTGGACACCAGAATTTTTAATATGCTAGTTTTGGTACATAGATTCCCACACGGGAGATATAATTCCTTTTACAGGAGTAAAACGTGAGGCCTACTGTTTCTGGTCTAACTAACACCAGATTGATTAAATTGGCCTTTTTTCACCAAAATTACAACACTGGACGATATAATGCCTTTTGGCGGTATTAATTACAAGAGGACTGCTGGTATTTCAGAACACCGGAATTTTTAAAATGCTAGTTTTGCTAGATAAATTTCCCACACTTGGAGAAATATTGCCTAAGCCTTTTTACAGTATTAATTACAACAGGAGTGCTTCTTCTGGTCTAACACCAGAATAATTTTATTATTACGGTGAAAGCTTTTTCTAATTTATATTTCTGGCACATAAAAAAAAATAATATTTCTGGCTGACAGTATTGGACTTGGCTGTAGTGGCACTGGCTAGCCTAGCTGGAACAGCCCATTCATGGGATTTGCTATCCAAGTGGGTTACTTTCAGTTTCACCACTGATATATTAAATATCTTTGCAGTTAGTATGGGTGACACAAGCACAGCCAAACCCCTGATGTAGTATATCTATGAAAAAATCGACTATTACATGAGATTAATGGACGTTGTGGCAGCTTTTGCTGTAGCACCACAAGTCCCAAAATGGCCGCCACCTATCAGCCCAGTAACATGTGCCAGAAAACGGTCTGCCCAGCCAGAGAAAAAATAGACTTTGACTGAGCAGCTGAATCGCTGTTGTTCTGATTCACAGGTGTAGATTTTTCACTTCTTTGGAGCTTTGGTTTAGACTCTGTGGCAGCTTGTGCTGGCGCACCACAAGTCCCAAAATGGCCACCGCCGGTCAGCCCAGTTACATGTGCCAGTAAAAATCGCTCTGGCCAGTCTCAACAAAATAGTGACTTTCAGTGAACAGCTCAGCTGAGTTGTTCTGATGCACAGGTGTAGAAAGGTAGATCATTCAATCACTTCTTTATCCCTGCCTATCTCGCCCTCACAGACGCTGCATCCTCTCCCTACACTAGTCAGAGCAGTGTGACGTGCGGCGCTACGTGACTCCAGCTTAAATAGAGGCTGGGTCACATGCTGCACTTGGCCAATCACAGCCATGCCATTAGTAGGCATGGCTGTGATGGGCTCTTAGGGCAAGAAGTAAAACGCTAGCTGATTGGCTGCTGTGCAGCCCTTCAGAAAGCTGGAAGTAATCGACGAACACCGGACCCGAACCCGAACTTTTTTGAAAATGTCCGGGTTCGGGTCCGTGTCATGGACACACCAAAATTCGGTACGGACCCGAACGATTTTCGAACTGTTCACTCAACACTAGTCGTAACCATTCAAACAATCAATGGAAAATGCAATGGAAAAATGAATAAAGCCAAGCAAATAAGGCAATAAGGATAATAAATATTCATAAAAAAGTGTCTTTTATTAACTTTCCGTTAAATGCCACTTGCTGAAGTGACACACCCCCATTAATATACCTTCCAAATACAGTATATCACGTTTTGATCAGGTTAAAAAAGAAGCTGCTGAAGATCAATGTATAATCCTACTGCTTTGATCCAAAGGAAGGCAGGAACCCTTATTTTTTCCTGACTTCAAATATGGCAATCAGAATCATTCCCTGGATCAATAATCCATTTCCATAAATCAAAGACAATACAATCAGGTCCACCTTGAACATGTACTTTGAGGTCAGACAGGGATACTGAACAAATGTCAGAGGCAGTAATCCTGGGAAGGTGGATGAAGTTAGTGAATCCATTATGAATGATATAAAATGTTATTGAAATATTTTTATCTTTTCAGAGTTTTGATCTCCCAGTCAAATCTGAAGAATTAGGAATTCCACTGAACAATTGTTAATGGATAAGTAAGACAACATTTTCAATATTGATATTTTTTTATTGTATCTTTTCTAGTTATTACATAAAATAATTCAATACAGAAGTAAAAGTAATTCTAATAGTGCCTTTATTCATGATACTTCAAAAAGAACAAGAAAAACATTTCTTTGGTTTAGAAACTTTTGATTTTTTTTAACCCCTTAATGACCAGAGTTTTTTTTGTCTCTTTTCAGACTTATTAGCGGTAACTAACATGTACAAAAAGTTTAAATACATTTTAATAGTTCTTAATTTTTTTACATTTGCAAATTAGCAGTAAAGTATTAGAATGTTTTTCTTTAAATTTTTTGTTTTAGTCTGATATATAATATGTATAGTCTAGAATTAGGCGGCATCAATTGCGATAATTGGCATGGGTGGTGCATTTTTTTATATTATTTTAACTAATTTTATATGGCATATTTTTGGACTATAAGATGCACCCAGGATTTAGAGGAGGAAAATAAGATAAAACATATTTTTCATCAGACCTCTGATCAGACCCTCAATCCTTATCAGACCTCCAAATGAGACTCCCATTCACCTCAGATAAGACCCTCATTAGTCCCCCAAGTTCCATCAGCCACAGATCAGACCACGGCATCCTCCATCAGCCTCAGATCAGACCCCAATCAGACCCCCCAGCCTCCATTAGCATGAGATCAGACCCATGATCTTCAGATCAGACCCCCATGATCCTCAGATCAGACCACCTTGATCCTCAGATCAGACCACCATGAGCCTCAGACCGGACCACCATGAGCCTCAGATTGGACCCCCATGCGCCTCAGATCAGACCTCCATCAGACCTCTGATCAGACATTAAAAAAACACTTACCTTGCTTGCTGCAGATGGCACTGCCACCCTGCAGATCAGGCACTCAATGCTTCCTGGTTTTCTTCCATCAGGTGCTGCACTGTGACCTGATGCCGCACAGCATCAGGTCATACTGCGTGTGAACATGCACCAACTCCCGAAGCTGTAGCAGTCAGGACACAGTGCAGAGCAGGGCCCGGAAAAATAGGAGGGTGAGTACCATCAGTGCAGTGCTTCCCTCACCGCTTCCAGTGCCTACTGCATGCTAATGACCGCTTTGATAATGGAAACGGTCATTAGCATTCAAACGATGAGACGCACTGGCATTTCCACTCCTTATATTCTGAAAAAATGCGGTAGATTTTTTAAACATAATATTGTATGCCCCCCATTTGGCCATAATAGAGCACGCAGGTTTGCGCTTTTTCATTGTAACTGGGGTACCCATAGGAGCCACTGTTACACATAAAAACATCCCCATGCCCTTTCATCAGTCCCTGGCAGAGCTGATCTGGGTCTGCTATGACCCAGCAGATTAGCTATGTTGGAGGCACCTGGTGATCATAAAAGGGATTAGTGGTGTTCATGTTCAGCTCACACCAGATTGCCTAGACTGGGTTTTCAACCTCTGAATGCCATCATACACTGACAGAGAAATGGAGAAAAATATGCTAGATCCTTTCATAATACATGAATTATTACACATGATAGGACAAGTCATTACTAGTGATAATGTATACTAGGTTTAGTCCACCTATATATATTTTTAATGGAGGACAAAGCATAAATGAGAACGTTGACGCTAGATTGAATAGTTTGGTGTTTTTTCATACCGACCACATTCAATCAAAATAAGTTTCTGTTTTTGCTAGTCATGAAATATTTTAAAAAAAATAAAATAAAATGCAAAGGCAGAAATATTCTTATGTGCAATATGACGCATACCTGTTTTTGGATCAGTTTGTGTAGAATTGTTTCTCTATTATGCCTGATGGCATTCAGTAATTTCTGAACGCTAAATATGTACTGTAGTTCCTGTTGGTAGCCAGCTCTAAAGTCATATGAGATGAATATTTTTCATTATGCTAACTTACTTTCTAAGTATCAGATGGTCCCACAATCTGTACAGAACCTAAAGCTTTTCAGTACATAAACTCTGTTTAGAAAACTGAAGCAAATATACCTGTTCAAAAGAGGTGTGACTTGTCTTTTTTGTTAAAAAGACATGTTTCTTACCTAAAATGAATATACATGCCAAGCTATCAGCTGATAATTTGTAGAATCTTGCACAATTGTCCTTTAAAGGGGTTTTCTAGTTTTCAGATCACATTTTGTATACACTTTTGGGGAATTCTGAGTAAATAGAAAGGAACCCCCTGTTTAGATATTGTAGCGCCGATGTTCCATGACTGCCGATGTTTCCCCCCTACTGCTGGGTACAGGCACTGGACACATGTTCTGCAGTCTTCATGCTTTCGTGGTCCACGCTCACTGATATCTCATTCATACCCACTGGAGTTCTGGTGGCTTTGCCCACTCCATACTGCCTCTCTGAGCATCTCTGCCCCCTAAGGCCCCTTTCACACGAGCGAGTTTTCCGTGCGGGTGCAATGCGTGACGTGAACGCATAGCACCCGCACTCAATCCTGACCCATTCCTGACCAATTCATTTCAATGGGTCTGTGTACATGAGCGTTTTTCTTCACGCATCAGTTCTGCGTTGCGTGAAAAATGCAGCATGTTCTATATTCTGCGTTTTTCACGCAGCCCTGGCCCCATAGAAGTGAATGGGGCTGCGTGAAAAACGCATTGCATCCACAAGCAAGTGCTGGTGCGATGCTTTTTCACTTATGGTTGCTAGGAGATTTTGTTTGTAAGCCTTCAGTTTTTTATCACGCCCGTGAAAAACGCATCAAAACGCATTGCACCCGCGCGGAAAAAACTGAACAACTGAATGCAATCACAGGCAAAACTGAATGGCTTTGCCTGCGAAATCGCATAGTTTTCACTGAACGCATCCACAACGCATACGGACCTAATACGGACACGCTTGTGTGAAAGGGGCCTAACTGATGTGCTCTCCGCTTTTAGGCCCCTTTCACACGGGCGAGTTTTTCGCGCGGGTGCAATGCGTGAGGGGGACGCATTGCACCCGCACTGAATCCGGACCCATTCATTTCTATGGGGCTGTGCACATGAGTGGTGATTTTCATGCATCACTTCTGCGTTGCGTGAAAATCGATTTTCCTGCATGGTTGCTTAGCAACGGGACCAGATCTTTAATATTTTCCTTTATAACATGGTTATAAGGGGAAATAATAGCATTCTTAATAAAGAATGCATAGTAAAATGAAGAGGAAGGGGTTAAAAATAATAAAAGTTAACTTACCTGGTCCATCTTACCATGGTGATGGACCATGTGATTGGACCATGTGATGTGACGTCATCACAGGTCCTTTAGTTCTTAGCTGATGCTGGGAAAGAGAGGACAGATCGCAACTACGCGATCAAGTGGCTAAGGTAAGTTAACTTTTATTATTTTTAACCCCTTCCACTTCATTTTACTATGCATTCTTTATTAAGAATGCTATTATTTCCCCTTATAACCATGTTATAAGGGAAAATAATAAATTCTCCAGAAGACCCGAAACCGGACTTCAGTGATGAAGTTCGGGTTGGGTACCAAACATGGCGATTTTTCTCACCCGCGTGCAAAACGCATTACAAACGTTTGCACCCGCGTGGGAAAATCGCGCATATTCCCGCAACGCACCCGCCTCTTATCCGGGCGTCAAACATGACGCCCGTGTGAAAGAGGCCTTAGGGCATGTGTTCTCTCTGGCTATTAAAGGGCTAGCATTTGTCCAATCTATACCCAGCCAATGACTTCTGTTCCTGTCTGCTATAATGCACCTTCCCCTATGAGGAAGCAATAGGTTCCCTAGATTGCTAGTCCCTGCACAAAGGTGTGCTGTTAATCTAATTCATCTTGATTTTCTGTGCTAGACCCCTGCCTATTTACCAGATTTGGTGGTTTTGTGGCAGTTTATTTTATAAAACCTTTTCAGTCAAAGTCAGAAATTGATTCAAATTGAAGGGGAATTCTAAAGGAAGAAGTTGCAGTTCTCATTTCTGCTGGATCCATACCTATCTTTGGCTCTAAAAAACCACATCAAGAATTATGATGACATAAAAATTATATATTTATGAAAGCAGCCTAACTGAAGAAACAGAAAAAGATAGATAGAAGGGAGGAGGGGATGCTGCCATCTGTATGATTCAGCCTTTATGTGAGATTCAAACTGTGATAGAAGAAAAGCAAGAAGAAGGGAGGGATATCTGATGGGCTCTGAGCACAAAACACAGCTCTCCTGATCCATGAAGAAGAGCGTGTGCACTCAGCACAGTTATATAGACAAAATAGTAAGCTATAGAAAAAGGGGGAAAGGGTCCCAAAATATGCAGGTTGTACACATTTCTGATGTTATAGAGAGTGGCTTAGAATAACTACTAGTTGTTTAATATTTAAAGGCTTTGTCAATTGAATATCACTAAAACCTGCCTTTGTTTTTCCTTAGGGCAATGTATGGAAACATATGGACTGATAATACTGAAACTGAACAACATAAAGTAGATGAACAGTCTGATGGCACGATGACCAATGTGGCATTTTTTTTTAAAAGTAACAGTAATAAATCTGGAATAAAATTAACATAGCCGACCAAGCCCACTTTGCCACCCACTTTTCCAACTATTGTAATGGTATAAAAATGCAAAAGGTCACAAATTTGTGTGCAAATAAGCCCTGTTTTGCAACTTTTTGAAGCCAAAATTCTGAAGTGCATGGCATTATAAATTCCCCCCAATTTGTATCATAGCAAGAAAGCAACACAGCACATAAGACAATTGTTATAATTGCTTATTCACATGAAATTCACTATAAAGTGCAATAATGGTAACACTGGACAGTAAATGTTTGTAGTGCCATATTCTATGCTATGGATATAGATTGCGTGTAATGGGAACAGTCCTACACTGACAGTGACAAACGCGGCTTCTGTAGAAATCACAATATAATAAGCATATACCATTGCTGTATTTTACAAACCCAATGTGTAATACAAATTGTTATTGAATTTATTCAATATGAAATTATTGATTTTATGATTTGTAATGTAATGCAGCATTTTTTATTATTTTTCATTTTATTTGCTTCAGTAACCTACATGTTATTTTAGTAAATGTACCACACAGAGAGTTCAGCGGCTATTATTTGCTGGCAATGTTTTTACATTTTTGAAATTATCTTTTGGGGAACAATTTCTAGAAATAAATTTAGTTGAAAATTAGTGGAAGAGAGTGAAAAATACAGCATTTATTAACCACTTAGTGACCAGCCTGTTTGGGGCCTTACTGACCAAGCATTTTTCTTCCTTTTTTCATTGTCGCATTCCAAGAGCTATAACTTTTTTATTTTTCTGTCTATTTGGCCTTATAAGGGCATATTTTTGCGGGACAAGTTGTAGTTTTTAATGGCGCCATTTTGGGGTACACATAACTTTCTGATTAACTTTTATTAACTCTCTCTGGGAGGCAGATGGGAAAAACAGCAATACTGCCACTGCGTTTTAAATTTTACGGCGTTCATTTTTCGGTATAAATAACATAATATCTTTATTCTCTGGGTCAGTACAATTACAGTGATACCAAATACATATAGTTTTGTTATTTTACTACTTTTTTTGCAATAAACCCTTTTTTTTAAAGAAAAAAATGTTTTTACATTGCTACTTCCCAAAAACATAACTTTTTTATTTTTCCTAATATGGAGTTGTGTGAGAGCTTTATTTTTGGGGGACGACTTGTGTTTTTCATTAGTATCATTTTGGAGTAAATGGCGCTTTTTGATCGCTTGTTATTATGTTTTTTCGATGGCAACTAAGAATAAATTAGCAATTCTGTCTTTTTTTTTTAAAAAATGTTGATGGCGTTCACCGTAGGGGATGATTTTCATGACGTCCGGGTTGTTACAGATGGGGCAATACCAAACATATGGGGGGGATGATTTTTTTTTGCATTTTTTTTTTATTGAAAATCATATTTTCAATGGAAAATCATATTTTCAATGGAAAAAAAGCCTAATTTATTTAATGGGATATTTTAATTCAATAACTTATATTTTTTAACTTTTTTACCACTTAATAGTCCCACAAGGGGTCTATAACAGACAGTTTTTTGATTGCTTTTAAAATGCAATGCACTATCCCTATAGTGCATTGCATTTTAATGGAAATGCTCTTCTGACATTGACCAGCAGGCTGCGCCAGAGAGGTGCAGCCTGCTGGAAATTACTCAAGGCTGGTCTGGGGTCTACATCAAACCCCAGGGAGCCTTGACACACATCGGCACCCCGCGATTGCATTTGCCGGGTGTCGATGGGAGAGGGATTCGCTACCTCTGTCAGCCTTTACATGCAGCAAGAGCTTATCACGACGGCGTACCGATCACAGACGTGTGACGCGAAGGGAGGGAAAAGGGAAAGCCCTGTCCAAGGAAGAGGGAAAGGTGGTGACCCCTAACTCACCTTGAAGCTGGCACCTGACTGCCCTGACGTCCCTAGACGGGTTCTTCACCCGTACGCCGATCACGTGACTAAACCCTGGCTTTCCTTAAGCTGAGCCCTAAGTAGTGAATCGGGCGGTGGGAGCACTAGTCCTCACCACTAACACTAAAGGAAAACACCAGGGAGAGGACAGACAATACAGACAAAACATATAAGCCCAGGTGGGCGACAACAGCGGACAACAAAAGCCCAACAGGGATCCGGAGGGTAACGCTCTGATACGACAACCAGGAACAACAGCTCCAGTGGGTCAGTATAGAAGTCCAGGCAGGAAGCTCTATATCTGGCAACCAGAGAAGTGGTAAGGGGGAATATAAGGAGGTTGGGAGTGGCGGACAAGAAACAGCTGAGGAGAAGAAGCTACGGATCCCTGAGTGAGACAAAAAGGATTGCAAGGCAAACACAGAAAGCTACCATTAAGTAACAGCATGATCTTTAGACATAGAGCACGCAGCCATCCACTGCGACTTCCTGACCCCGGGTATAACGGAGTCAGACGTGGCTCCCGACACCCTCGTGACAGTACCCCCTTTCTACGAGGGGCCTCCGGACACTCAGGACCAGGTCTCTCAGGATGAGAGGCATGGAAAGCCTGAACTAACCTGTTGGCATTTACCTCTGATGCTGGTACCCACATTCTTTCCTCGGGACCATAACCCCTCCAATGCACCAGATATTGAAGAGAGCGGCGGACCCGACGAGAATCAACAATTTTGGATATTTGAAACTCCAGATTACCATCAACAATAACAGGAGGGGGTGGTAGCGGTGACGGTTCTAGAGGTGCAACATACCTTTTGAGTAACGACTTATGGAAGACGTTATGGATTTTAAAAGTCTGAGGTAGCTCCAGGCCAAAAGCCACGGGGTTAATGATGGCTACTATTTTGTAAGGACCAATGAACCTAGGACCCAGTTTCCAAGAAGGAACCTTTAACTTAATATTCCTAGTAGACAACCACACATAGTCATTAACTCCTAGGTCCGGACCTGGCGAACGTTTCTTATCAGCCATGCATTTATATTTACCCCCCATATTTTTTAAGTTAGCTTGCACCTTCTGCCATACAGATGAAAGTGATGACGAAAACCGTTCCTCCTCGGGAACCCCTGATGACCCCCTTCTTTGAAAGTACAGAATTGGGGATGAAAACCATATGCACCAAGAAATGGTGACTTGCCATTGGATTCCTGACAGCAATTATTTATAGCAAACTCAGCTAACGGTAAGTATGATGACCACTCCTCTTGGTTTTCAGACACAAAACACCTTAGGTATGTCTCAAGGTTTTGGTTGGTACGCTCAGTCTGTCCATTCGATTGAGGATGGAATGCTGAGGAAAAGGACAAGTATACCCCCAAACGGGAACAAACAGCTTTCCAAAACTTAGAAATAAACTGGGTTCCCCGATCCGAAACAACATCAGAAGGGACCCCGTGAAGCTTCATGATTTCATTGATGAATACCTGAGCTAGAGTCTTAGCGTTAGGTAGTGCGGGTAACCAAATAAAGTGTACCATTTTGCTAAACCTGTCCACTACTACCAAGATAACTGTTTTACCCGCAGACAAAGGTAAGTCAGTGATGAAATCCATTAACAGATGTGTCCATGGCCTATTGGGAATGACAAGTGGCAATAAAGACCCTGCTGGACGTGTATGAGAGACTTTAGCGCATGCACAAGTAGAACAAGTAGACACAAAATCCATTACATCCTGACGCAAACTCGGCCACCAAAAACGACGAGACAGTAGCTCCAAGGTTGCTTTACTACCCGGGTGCCCAGCAAGTGTCGAATTATGATGTTCCTTTAATAATTCGAGACGCAGGTTTAACGGTACAAACAATTTCTCTGAGGGGCAAGAGACCGGGGCGTCCCCCTGGGCCTCTAACACCTTCCCCTCCAGAACAGAGTGTACAGCAGAGACAACCACTCCTCTTTGTAGAATGGGTACCGGATCACCCACATTACCCTCTCCAGGGAAACTGAGAGATAATGCATCTGCCTTGGTATTTTTTGCCCCAAGGACGATAGGTGATGATAAAGTTAAACCTGGTAAAAAATAGAGACCACCTAGCTTGTCTAGGGGTGAGACGCTTAGCTGATTCGAGGTACAGAAGGTTTTTGTGGTCTGTAATCACCGTGACGGGGTGGATTGCCCCCTCTAAAAAGTGACGCCATTCCTCAAATGCTAGTTTAATAGCTAATAGTTCCCTATTGCCAATATCATAGTTCCTTTCCGCTGCAGATAGTTTTTTAGAAAAAAAAGCGCAAGGACGCCATTTGCCAGGCCACGGACCCTGAGACAGTACAGCCCCCACTCCCAACTCTGACGCATCTACTTCAACAATAAAAGGCTGGGAGACATCCGGTTAGATTAATATAGGTGCCGAGGTAAACCTCTCCTTTAGAGAGGAAAAGGCCATTTTAGCGGCGTCAGACCATTTAGAAAAATCAGTCCCCTTCCTAGTCATGTCAGTAAGGGGTTTGACAATCACAGAATAGTTTTTAATAAACTTTCTATAGAAATTTGCGAAACCCAAGAACCGTTGCAGTGCTTTAAGGTTCTCAGGAAGATCCCAATCTAGAATTGCCTGGACCTTCCCAGGATCCATACGGAAACCAGAAGCAGACAATAGATATCCCAGGAACTGTATCTCCTGAACGGCGAATACACACTTTTGAATCTTCGCATATAATTTATTCGTTCGTAGGACCTGCAGTACCTGTCTGACATGTACTTCATGTGTTTTTAGATCGGTCGAATAAATTAAAATATCATCTAGGTATATCACCACAAACCTGCCGATAAGATGACTAAAAATGTCGTTAACAAAATGTTGGAAGACAGCAGGAGCATTGGTAAGACAAAAAGGCATGACTAGATTTTCATAATGCCCCTCAGGGGTGTTAAAAGCTGTCTTCCACTCATCCCCCTTCTTGATGCGAATCAGATTGTAGGCCCCCCTAAGATCAAGTTTGGAGAACCACCTAGCACCCGCAATCTGATTAAACAGGTCAGGAATGAGAGGAAGAGGGTATGGGTCTTGGATGGTTATCCGGTTTAGTTCGCGGAAATCTAGGCAAGGACGCAGGCCCCCATCTTTCTTTTTAACAAAGAAAAACCCTGCAGCCACGGGTGATGGAGAGAGTCTGATGTGTCCCTTAGCCAGACTCTTGGAGATATAATCTTTCATGGCTTGTATCTCGGGACCTGAAAGATTATATAACCTGGTCTTGGGTAATTTTGCACCGGGAATCAGGTTAACCACTGGATTGTGCACTACCAACCAGGGAAGACCCAATACCACAGGAGAGGGAAGGCCCTCCAGAACATAACATGAAAGACACTCTTTATGGTGGTCCCCTACTTGAATGTGTA
This sequence comes from Bufotes viridis, assembly GCA_033119425.1. Taxonomy (NCBI): domain Eukaryota; kingdom Metazoa; phylum Chordata; class Amphibia; order Anura; family Bufonidae; genus Bufotes; species Bufotes viridis. The sequence continues at coordinate 470,183,890 of CM065589.1, forward strand.
AGTTATAGACAATATGAGTAAGGTTTCTCTGAGACAGAGGAGCAGAGTCAATAGCGAATATGGGAATAGGTCTCTGTAGCGTACAGAAAGACAAACCCATAGTCTGGGCAAAATGGGCATCTATCAAATTAACCCCTGCTCCACTGTCTAGAAAGAAAGAAATAGTCTCTGTCTTATCACCAAAAACAACAACCGCTGGCAACACAAATTGAGACGTTTTTATGGAGGAAACGTATACCCCCGGCTGACATCCTCCACACAGCCTGGGGTTAGTAGTTTTCCGACGGTCGTTTGTTTTTGGGTATGGAAGGACAGACATTAATGAAATGACCCCTCCCCCACAGAAAAAACAAACCCCATGCCTACTGCGAGCCTCAGGAGGACGGACCTGACGAGTAGTTTCTCCTAGCTGCATAGGTTCGTCTAGGTCCGTACAGACTAGCTGCTGCTTGGGAGGGGTTACTAATTGCTCAGGATTTTTCATTTTGTCCCAAAGACGTCTATCTATTCTGATAGAAAGGGACATAACAGCATCAAGGGAAAAGGGGGTCTCATACAGCGCAAGCACATCCTTAACCCTTTCGGATAAAGCAGAGCAGAACTGACTCCTGAGAGCCGACTCGTTCAAATGAGTATCCGTAGCCCACCTACGGAACTCTGAGCAATACTCCTCTGCTGGCCGATCTCCCTGTAGGAGTCTCCGTAACTTCGGCTCAGCCAGGGCGACTCGGTCAGGGTCATCATATATGAGACCCAAGGCCTCAAAAAATCCATCCACTGACTAGTGATGAGCGGCAGGTGCCATATTCGATTTCGACGAAATTCGCGAATATTCGAATGAATATTCGTTTCATATTAGTCGAAATCGAATATTCGTCATTTTTTCTAGTTATCGCGATTAACATGCGATTTAAATAATCGCATATTGCGATTTGTACTTAAGGCTACTTTCCTATTGGTTTCATATCTAGAATTAGCGAGGATGACGAATATGACGAATGTATTCGTCTATTCCTCAAAACGAAGATAACGAGTATTCTACATCTTCGTTTTAGCTACCTATTAGTCAACCGCTAATTCTAGCAATCAAATAGGAAGGTTGACTATAGAGACAGCTGTGTTTAATTACGCTATGCGATTTTTTTTTTAATAAATAGAATACTTATAATAATTTTATCAAGTAATATAATTATTGTATTAAAAAAAATCGCATAGCGAATTTAACTACAGCTGTCTCTATAGTCAGTCAACCTTCCTATTTGATTGCTAGAATTAGCGAAGTTGACTGAATAGGTAGCTAAAGCGAAGATGTAGAATACTTCGTTATCTTCGTTTTGAGGAATATGACGAATACATTCGTCATATTCGCTATTCGCTAATTCTACCAAGCCAACCATAACTTCTGTGCTCATGGAGCGTCCCCATCACCATGGGAACGTCTCCATATACTAAAATGTACTGTCGGTTTGAGGAATTACGTTGAAATCGCAATGCGATTAATTCAAGTTATATTAATCGCATTGCGATTTCAACTTAGAGCTGGAGTTTATAATGGGTCAGCTTGCTAGAATTACTTGAAGTTAACGAATATGGAATATAGCAGCAGTGCTAAGTTGAAATCGCAATGCGATTAATTTAACTTAAAGTATTCGCATTGCGATTTCAACTTAGCACTGCTAGTGCATAGCTATATTCCATATTCGTTAATTCTAGCCTATGTAAGATAGCAGTGCTAAGTTGTAATCGCAATGCGATTAATATAACTTGAATTAATCGCATTGCGATTTCAACGTAATTCCTCAAATCCGACAGTACATTTTAGTATATGGAGATTCTCCCATGGATGGGGACGCTCCACATGAGCACGGAAGTCGGCAGAAGCGGCAGCGGGCACTGACTAGAGCAGCCAGGAAGCCAGGAATCCTCAGGACAGGTAAGAACTACTTTTGGGAAGTAGGAAAGAAAAAAATATAACTAAAAAAAAAACAAAAAAAAAAACGAATATTCGAAATAGCGAATTTATAGCGCTATATTCGAAATATTCGCGAATTAGCGAAGTGCCGATATTCGCTAAAAAAATTCGCTTTTCGAATATTCGCGCTCAACACTACCACTGACCAGAGAGCCTGGGAATCAGTGGGTTAAAAGAACAGCCAGGATTGCGGGTCCCCCTGTAGCAGGGAAATAACAATCCCCACCCGCTGTTCTTCATTACCAGAGGAGTAGGGGCGTAGCTTAAAATATAACTTACAGGCCTCACAGAATGTCACAAATTTGTCCCTTTCCCCAGAAAATCTGTCAGGAAGAACAACCTTGGGTTCCGGAGCAACCTGGTTACCCATAGCAACCGCTGGGCTTGCGGTCTGCTGCAATTGCTGCTGCTGGAGGACTGACACCTTCAATCCTGCCACCTCCAAAGACAGGCCTTGAAGTTGCTTTGTCAAAGCAGCAATAGAATCCATACTGGATTCTAAATAGGCAGAAAGTAAGAAAAAAAATATGTTTTTTTTTTCCCTACCTACACAAAATAAGGGCCAGATATAATATCACGACCAGCGTACCGATCACAGACGTGTGACGCGAAGGGAGGAAAAGGGAAAGCCCTGTCCAAGGGAAAGGGAAAGGTGGTGACCCCTAACTCACCTTGAAGCTGGCACCTGACTGCCCTGACGTCCCTAGACGGGTTCTTCACCCGTACGCCGATCACGTGCCTAAACCCTGGCTTTCCTTAAGCTGAGCCATAAGTAGTGAATAGGGCGGTGGGAGCACTAGTCCTCACCACTAACACTAAAGGAAAACACCAGAGAGAGGACAGACAATACAGACAAAACATATAAGCCCAGGTGGGCGACAACAGCGGACAACAAAAGCCCAACAGGGATCCGGAGGGTAACGCTCTGATACGACAACCAGGAACAATAGCTCCAGTGGGTCAGTATAGAAGTCCAGGCAGGAAGCTCTATATCTGGCAACCAGAGAAGTGGGAAGGGGGAATATAAGGAGGTTGGGAGTGGCGAAGCTACGGATCCCTGAGTGAGACAAAAAGGATTGCAAGGCAAACACAGAAAGCTACCATTAAGTAACAGCATGATCTTTAGACATAGAGCGCGTAGCCACCCGCTGAGACTTCCTGACCCCGGGTATAACGGAGTCAGACGTGGCTCCCGACACCCTCGTGACAGAGCCATTGTAAAGTGTTAAACAGCCCGGAACGGCACTCCTGCCGGTCTGAGCTGTTAGAGTAGGGCCGCGGCTCTCATGTGACCCCTGCAGCGCTTAGACTGGGCTTAGACTGGGCCACCTTAGTGACCACCGTATAAAGGCATATGGGTGGTCACTAAGGGTTAAACCTTGGGTCTTAAACACGCCCATCACTGTTCCCCTTTCGCAGACTCTGTTCCTCTTCTGCTCAGCCATGCAGCTTCTATAGTCCCTCTGCATGATACTGTATGTGCCTGTTCCAAGTTCTGGGGCCACCAGTGCTCCCATCACTGCAATACACACTCAGAACAGGCATAAGTCACATGAGTAGGTGGGGTCTCATTTTCTAATGGGTGGATCTCCAGATTAGAAGAGAAACTTTTTTTGGTGGAGATTGGACCATGTTGTTGCAGGTTGTTAGGTGGATTGGAGCTATAATTTCTTTTTTACTCATTTTGAAGGTGGCTGGAGAGAGGGAGTAGATGTTATTTACATAAGACTGTATGTTGGACAGGTAGAAGGGAAGATAGTGATGTTATTTACATGTGACTCTATGTTGGAGGGGCATAAGGGAGAGAAGTGATGTCATTTACATAGTACTATATTAAAGGGAATCTGTCACCAGGTTTGAGCCCTGTCAGCTAAACATATGCTGACGTTCAGGGTCTCATTAGCATGCCTAATATGGGCTCATCTAAACAAATGGTAGCGTTATTTTGTCAAAAAACAGGTTTAACTAACCTGTCAATCACACATATAAGGAGCCCAAGGGGAGGTCCAGCGATGCAGGGTGCCCGGCCGCAGACATCGCTGTATGTGGCCAGCGCCGCCTCCTAATGCTCCGTGCCGCCTCTCCCTCCCCTCCTCCTGCTGTAGGCGCTGGCTCCGTGCGCACACGGCGCGTGCGCACTTCACTTCAAGAAGCCGATCCAAGAAGTCGCGCGTGCGCTGGGCATGCACCCGTGCGGACTTCTTGGATGCGGCTTCTTCAAGTGAAGTGCGCACGCGCCGTGTGCGTCAGCCAGCGCTACAGCAGGAGGAGGGGGAGAGAGGCGGCACGGAGCATTAGGAGGCGGCGCTGGCCACATACAGCGATGTCTGCGGCCGGGCACCCTGCATCGCTGGACCTCCCCTTGGGCTCCTTATATGTGTGATTGACAGGTTAGTTAAACCTGTTTTTTGACAAAATAACGCTACCATTTGTTTAGATGAACCCATATTAGGCATGCTAATGAGACCCTGAACGTCAGCATATGTTTAGCTGACAGGGCTCAAACCTGGTGACAGATTCCCTTTAAGGATCAGTGAACCAGTTCGGACCAAACCAAGTCACAATTTTTATGGGCGACAGACAAACCAGATCTGAAGGAGTCAGGGACAGTGGAAAATCAATCAGGGACACTCAGAAGTCAATCAATCAAGCTTATTGCCAGGAACAGTGAAGGGAGGCTAGGATTCCAAAGAAGAATTGTGTGTGTTGTGTACAATAGAGAGAAGCAGGGCAGCTGACAGACAGGAAAAGAGGAGACAGTACCTGTGGTTGGTTGTGCCTGCTATGATTATTGCAGTAATACTTATGGTGGTGTGGCAGCAATCTGCCTTGAAATTGAGGTTCAAGCAGTTTTCACATGGTCACAATTTTTTTTCATGGGGTCATTCACTTTGATTAAGCAGCATTTATACACATGATTTCTGCAGCAATACCCATGGTATGGCAGCTATCTACTTGTGTTTGTTAAGTTCAAATTGAGCGTCAAGTCTCAGTTATCTGTTTTTTCAGTTTCAAACTGAATTAAATTGACCCCCCCCCCGCCCTATAAGTTTTAGAGGAGGATAATAGGAAAAATATTTTTCATTAGACCTCAGGTCAGACCACCAATTAGACTCCCAATATTCATTAGACCTCAGCTAATAGCCCCAATCAGACCCCAAATGTTAATAAGACGCCAACAAGACCTCAGATCAGACCCCCAATCAGACCTCAGCTCAGACCCCAATGTGAATGACCCAAATCAGACCTCAGATAAGAGCCCCATGCCTCTCATTAGCCTCCAGCAGCCTTTCATCAGCCCCTAGCAGTCTCATATTAGCCCCCAGCAGCCCCAATTGCCTTATATCAGCACCCAGTAGCCCCTATAGCCTCTTATATTAACCCACAGCAGCCCCCTTTGCCTCATATCACTCCAGTAGCCCCCATTGCCTCTCATGTTAACCCCCAGCAGCCCCTATTGCCTCAGATCAGCCCCCAGCAGCCCCTATTACCTCATGTTTAAAAAAATAAAAAAAACACTTACCTTTCCTGCTGCTGGACACTGCTGCTCCTTTGCTCAAGTTCTCTTCTTCCTCCTCCTCCATTGGCTCTGCTGTGATCTGACGCACACAGAGTGAAGCTACAGAGCGTCCTTAGGCTGTGTGCACGGCCACAGCACAGCCGACAGCTGAGGACCAGGAACCGGTAAGTACAGAGTCTTCACTGCTTCCTGGTCCTCCGATACTGATGAGGGCTTCCATAACGGAAGCACTCATTAGTATTTGACCCATATGACACAGGGGCAATTTTCCCCCACTTTTGAGGGAAAAAAATGTGTCTATTGGGGTGAAAAATACGATATATATGTGATTACTCTAGCAATGCCGATGGTGTGGCAGCAATCTACCTGTGTGTGTTAAGTTGAAATTGAATGTCAAACCTCACTTGTCTGTTTAGGTATTTTCTATTTCCACATGGTTAAAATTTAAATTTTTTGGGTGATTGTTATACAATAATTAAACCAGCATATATTTATAGATGTGATTACTACAAGATAAAAAGTATAGCAACAATCTACCTGTGTGTATTAATGTAAAATCAATTTAATTAATCAATTAATTTTTTTTTCAACAGTAAATTTATATTGGTTTCCAATATATTTTGAAGTTACAATCATGTTATGTTATATTAATAATAAATAAATAATAAATGAAAATTATACATCTGTATCTTTTGTTTAATGAATCAATCAATTAGTGATCAACACTAGTGTTTGGCGCGAATATTCAAATTGCGAATTTTAATTGCGAATATCGCCACTTCGAGAATTCCCAAATATTTAGAATATAGTGCTATATATTCGTATTTTCGAATCTTCTAGATTTTTTTTCATCTGAATCCATTATCCATCTCTTCTTGCTTGTGGGCCAATGAGAAGGCTGTAATGTTATTGATGTGCTCTCTGCTTTCCTGTGTCATTACATTAGATAGTTAATTAGTTAGCTTAAATATATTACAGATAGTTAGTGGGAGATAGTCAGTGTAGATTAGATCATGATATAGTGTAGATGATAGTTTCCAGTGCAGGGTGTTAGGTAGTGTGATAAGTTCTGCTGTCTATACATACATGCTACAGACATAGTGCTCGGATGTCACAACAATACTTAGTGCACCAATCAGTAATATGTAGTCAGACCTGCTGAAATGTGAAGTTGCTCATATTGAGCCAAAATATTTGCATCATTAGTGCTGATTTGCGCAATCACGAATATATTGTAGCACTTTATCTGCGTATAAAGCTATTGTAATGCCAACCATTTTCTCCAGTCTCAGGAAACTTCTAGCAGCTTGAAAAAAGTAGCAAAAGTGACCCACACCTGTATTGGGCACGCAATACGCATACATTACATTGGCAATTTTTGCAATCAAGAAAATATTTGCGAATTCTTGAATTCACGAATATTCTAACAAAGATTCTAACAAATATTCACAAAATATCACAAATCCGAATATTGCCCCTGCTGCTCATCACTAATCAACACTAGAGATGAGCAAGTTTTCAAAAATTCGATTTGGCCGATTAGCCGAATTTTCCGGAAAAATTATCTTCGATACGAATTTATTTGCGGTGAATCTCATTAAAAAACAGCTATTTCCGGGCGGTAGAGAGCCTTTATAGTGATGTAGAACACTGTGCCTTGCAGTAACATGCATAGGGAGTCTGTTGTGGTAGTGAAATAATACTGTGAGTCAGTATGACATGCAAATGACAGGTGTCGCTATTAGAATCGCTGCACACTTCATTTATTTCGGCAGTCACGTGGCCAAAACTGACGAAATAACTCAAGTATTAACTCATCCTTACAGGTCGATGTTAGCGTCTAGAAAAAGAACACTCCTTTTATATCCTCGTCAGCTGATTCCACATAAGATGTCTACAGAACCTGTTCTGTTAAACACTTATACAAGTAGAGCCCCCCTACAGAGTGGAGACAGTGGTGTCAGCAGTTGAGTTGAGTGAACATCTCGAAGTTCTGGTTCGCCAGGTTCGGCCCAACTTCATAAAAAAGTTTGGGTTCAGGATCCGAACTTGACCCAAACTTGACCCCGAACCCCATTGAAGTCAATTGGGACCCGAACTTTGGGGAACTAAAATGGCTCTAAAAAAGTCCAGGAAAGGGCTAGAGGGCTGCAAAAGGCAGCAAAATGTGGATAAGGGCCCTGCAAACAAATGTGGATAGGGAAATAACATAAAATAAAATAAAGAAAAATTACAAATTTGAATCCTGAACTAAGAGCAGGAGGTCCATATGGTCTAGGAAGTTAAGGAGGCGGTGAACGTGGCGTTGTAAGTGGACGTGGTGGGTACTGTAGGTGGATTTGGCATTGTAGGTGAAAGCGGCGGTGAAGGCAGCCAACATTTTTTTTAAAATTTGTGTACACCACAAAACATTATGGAATATATAAAATAACACAAAGAAAGTATGTTGGAGACCCAGAAGTTCAATGGGGCAGACCCATCAGTCAGTACGTGTAGGCGTGTGCACACATTCTGCTCCACTATATTGCTGAAATGCTGCCTCCTGCTAAGACGTTGTGTATCAGCTGGTGGTGCTGGTTGTTTTGGTGTGGTGACAAAGCTTTTCCACATCTTGGCCAGGCTAACCCTGCCTTTTGAGGTGCTGGCGGTGCCCTGGCTGCATTGGCGGCCTCTTCCTCCTCCTCTGCCTTTGCCTTGTGCTTCCACTGAGCCCCTGGTGTCAGTTGGGAATGCCATCAGCAGCGTGTTTACCAGCGTGTGCTTGTACTCTCGCATCTTCCGATCACGCTCCAGTGAGGGAATTAAGGATGGCACGTTGTCCTGGTAATGGGGATCCAGCAGGGTGGCCACCCAGCAATAAGCACAAGTTAGAATGTGGGCAACTCGGCTGTCATTGTGCAGGCACTGCAGCATGTAGTCGCTCATGTGTGCCAGGCTGCCCAGAGGCAAGGACAAGCTATCCTCTGTGGGAGGTGTATTGTCTGTGTCCTCTGTTTCCCCCCAGCCACGCACAAGTGATGCCCATGAGCTGCTTTGGGTACCACCCTGCTGTGAACACGGTCCCTCCTCCTCCTCATCCTCCAGAACTGTGCCGTGGCTGGACAATTGTGTACCTGGCCTATGTTGGTGCAGGAACCAACCCTTGGAGCCACTTGTGAATAACTGTCCTGATTACCATTTAAATGATCCCTCTTACTCCTCCTCTTCCTGCTGTTCCTCCATCATCGCCCAAAGCATTTTTTCAGGGAGACATAGAAGTGGGAGAGTAACGCTGAGACCGGCATCATCCGCACTGGCCATGTTGGTGGAGTAGTCGAAACAGTGCAACAAGGCACACAGATCTCGCATGGAGGCCCACTCAGTGGCGGTGAAGTGTTGCTGTTCCGTAGAGCGACTGACCCGTGCGTGCTACAGCTGAAACTCCACTATCGCCTGCTGCTGCTCGCACAGTCTCTCCAGCATGTGCAAGGTGGAGTTCCACCTTGTGGGCACGTCGCATATGAGGCGGTGAGCAGGAAGGCCAAAGTTACACTGCAGCGCAGACAGGCGAGCAGCAGCAGGGTGAGAATGCCGAAAGCGTGTACAGATGGCCCGCACTTTCTGCAGCAGCTCTGACATATTGTAGTGGTTTTTCAGGAATCTCTGCACCACCACATTCAGCACATGCGCCAGGCAAGGGATGTGCGTCAAACCGGCTAGGCCCAGAGCTGCTATGAGATTTCATCCATTATCGCACACCACCAGGCCGGGCTTGAGGCTCAGTGGCAACAACCACTCATCGGTCTGCTGTTCCAGGCCCATCCAAAGCCCCTGCTGAAGTTGTTGGTGAAAGTGTTATGCTGAGTGGATAAGGAGGTGGTAAAGGAGAAAGAGGAGCAGGAGGAGGCAACAGGAGGCAAAGAAAAATGCCCTGCAATCCTCGGGGGCGGAAGGACATGCGCCAAACAGCTATCCGCTTCAGGCCCAGCTGCCACGGCATTTACCCAGTGTGCTGTTAGGGAGATATAACGGCCCTGGTCGTGCTTACTGGTCCAAGTATCGGTAGTTATGTGGACCTTGCCCGAGATGGCGTTGCGCAGTGCGCACCTTATTTTGTCCGTCACTTGCTTGTGCAGGTAAGGAATGGCTTGCCTGGAAAAGAAGTGGCGGCTTGGAGCGATATACTGTGGGATAGCCACCACCATAAGGTTTTTAAAACTCTCCGTCTCCACCAGATGGAATGACAGCATTTCAAAGGCCAGCAATTTTGAAATGCTGGCATTCAGGGCCAGGGATCGCGGATAGGTAGGGGTGTACTTCCTTTTTCAATGCAGTGTTTGGGAGATGGACGGCTGAACGCTTCCATGGGACACTGTTGTGGTGCTTATTGAAGGTGACGGACGTGGTGGCGTTGGTGTTACATTCCTATGCTGGTATGGTCGTGTGCATGAGGCCTTAACATGTGGGTGTAGGATAATTTTTTAATTGTTTTGAGATTTTTATTTTGTTACTTTGGAATTGATCAATGATCAAGATCAAATAGTTACTAAGAGTTTCTACAAACTTCCAAATGTTAACAAAATTACTCTATGCTTTCATTTTATTTTGTGGCCAAGATAAATTAGAGTCTAAGGATAGAATGGTCAAGACAAACACTGCAATGCAAGAAGTTGGAGGAAGTCAACAAACCACCAGTTACCAGAGCTGTGCAGTATTACTAAGTAATTGAACGTGGCGTAGATCCTGCCGAAAAAGTCCAAAACCACTGACAATATCAGAGGAAATAGCACACAAGGTGTGGAAAAACCCTTTAACGTGAGCTCCCCTAGGCTTAGTAAGCTATATGCATGAAATTCTAGATCCAGAATGCACCTTCTGTGAAGACTTAGTGTCATAATTAGTAATTACACAAATCTAATGTGTCTTTGGGAAATCATGGTATATGATTATGTTTTAAACGCAGTTTTTATGTACCTGTCTAATGCCCTCTAATGTACCATACAATACTGAATGTATCATTATAATTGTTCATGTTATGTGTATAATAATGGAAGATTATATTAACATTGCTAAAACACTAATTTTTTTCTGGGACTATATTATTTACGGTCTTCAAATCCTTAGGAGGATTACAAAGTTATTTCAATGTTTTTTGAGCTGCACACAGAAATTAGGCACCTGTTCCTACAAAACGTTCAGCTTTGGGAATAGTTTTAATGAGAATCATTTGAACTAATCCATTACAGAGGTGTGCAGTAAAGTCCAATTTCCTGTGAACAGCTGCATTCTTCTACTTACCATCCACTATATGCTCGCTAGGTAACTCCTGTGTGTAGCTTGCCAGAAGGTCACAAAATTGAATGTGTAATTAATATCAATATCAAAAATGAAAACATAATAGCCATATTTAAACAAAAATTCTGATAAATATGTGCTTCACATTGTGTTTAATAAAGGGCAATTCAGAAAAAACGAATATGCATATGCATGTGTATATAATATGCAAATTAATATGCTCTAGTAGACATTATGAGTTTTATAGGCAAGATCCTCTGGGGTTCTGGGAAAAAAGATATGCAAATGAGCTCTCTTTCCAAAAAGAAACGAAAGCAAAGCCTCTGATGCCACAAATTGTAAGGTAGCTATGCTATCAATACTCTGCCTTTTAAAGATAATAACTAAGCCAGTACCTCATCTTCAAACACCAAGAGTGCAGAGCACTGACAATATTAGGAAAGCTACTATTTCTCCTCATGGAGAGTACCTTGTAAGTGCACAGAGTCTTTTGGCCAGACAATGCCCCTCTGGGTTTCTGGAGAAAAAGATATTTAAATTAGCTCTTTTTCCAAAATGAAAAGAAAGCTGATCCTTTGATGTCACCAGATGTAAGTTAGTTATCATATAAGTTCATGTTTTGCCTTTAAAAGAGAAATCCCCTGAATCTTGACAAATACCTCTGACCCAGTTAAGCCAGTTCTCACTGGCTTAGTTGTTATCAAAGTTATGCCTCATGATATCTTTAAAAGGCAGAGTATTGACTTATTCGCTAGATAACTTATATCTGGTAAAATTAAAATCTCGGCTTTTCTTTTCTTTTTTTGTATATCTTTTTCCCAGAAACCCAGAGGATCCTTGTCTAGTCTACTAGGCAATGTCCATAAGGAGAAATAATATCTCCTCGATCCTGCACATATAGTAAACATGCTCTAAAGATCACACTTGCCTACTTATAGGAATCATTTATAGGGAAATGTGTTAATGTTGGTAATTTACAGCTAAACAGCCACTAAAGAATGCCACCATAACTATGTCAGTAATGAGTGCTCCTAAATAAGCAATAATGCTATAAGACCTTCCCCTTATAACCAGTGCTCGCATAGTGCTGAGTGCTGCCCTTTCACGGTCATAAAATTAAATAACATTCTAGCAGCTTGCAGTCTCTGCAAGAGGGATCTCATTGCATATACATGTATATAGCCTCCACTGAAGTAAATATTAATGCAGAAAGCTTCCAAAAGTGGCAGCAAACAACAACCATTGTGAAAACGAAACCTATTTCAAGACACTCCCAGACAATCTGAGACAAGGGGTAAGTATGCTTAATGGGCAGTTTTACCTCTGAACACCATCTAACAGTTAATAGAACACCATACATGAAAAGTTGGCTTAAAAGAGCTTTCCCGCAATCAAAATTTATCACCGATCCACAGGATAAATAATAAGCATATGATTCATCCACTGGGACCCCAGAGATCACAAGAACTGTAAATACAGACCCCAGACACATAGCAGCTAACACTCTCCCAATTTGTGGAGCTTTAAAACTGTGTTCTCTGGCTTCAAGACCTGCAAAGATTTGGTTATGTGATTACAGGTTATTGTTCTAATAGTAACAAGGCGTCTCTCTCTTCTCCCATGCTTCTTAGTTGCTACCCCAATAAGTAAGTCCAGCAGGAAACGTGTATGAGAATAATGGATAATGATCTGTACACAGTGAATACAGTTTTCAACAGTATCTGTATCCAGATGACACAGTTGAAAATTGAACCATCAGGGTACCCAGAGCAGATCCACCATTTTTCCTATGGTTAATGTGAACCTGGTGGCACACACCAGTCTTAATCCACAGGAATTAAGTCCTAGGATCCCTTTAGGTTTTATTTCAAAAACTGGCATATGAGGATTGGGCTGTCAAACAATCTCATATGAGATGGCCCACCATATTTATTGCATCTTACTGGACCCTCTCGAGAATCTTTTGTACACTAGTACCCAATCTGTCTTGTCTCAGGTGGGGACCACTACTGCAAATTGGATGAAGAGAATCATAATGTCTATCAAGTACTTTTAGCTGTGCAGAGATTTGTCTATGGTAAGATAGTCCATCTGCCCCAACTAAGGAATAGAAGGTCCAGATGAGCCTATTGCTTTACTTCTCACGTCAGATTGAATTTCTTGCAGCTTCGACAGACCTCATACTTCCCTTTCTGCAGCTGAGGCTGGCAATAGAATCCCTTAAATAGGCATTACCTTTCCACACAACTTTGCATAAATCAACAGTACAACTGACCCAAAGAAAAGTTGTAATATATCTTATCAGATAGAAATGTGTAGTTCTTCTGTTATTAGCTGTTTATGTCTCCCCCCCTCCCCCCCACAGCTAAATGATTTTCTCTTCAAAAATTCTCTTGAAGCCAATCAAGACTGACCAGCTCCCTTAAGGATTAGATTAAACATGTCAATATATATTTATGGTGAGGGGAGGAAGGCACCTTGGCCGCTTCACCTAGCTCCCCTTAAAGCAACTTAACTTTTTCTAGTAGAACCTCTGCCCTGTAGATTCTGACAGATGGGTGCTGATGTGGCATACTGTGAAGATAGCAATGCTCACATCTGCATGCTTGATCTGCCAGTATGTTTTTTGAGCAAACTTTTCTTTTCTTATGCGATTACGCTATTACTTCATGTGGTATCAGGCAGGGGTGGACACAGACACCAGAGACCCCCTGTGCAAAAAATGTGCCTGCCTAGCCCCCCCCCCCTTTCCCGCCCTTGCCTTAGAGGTGTCCACCCCATGCCAAATTCTCAACCTAACCCCTTCCCTTGAGCCCTAATGTTAAATACATACTTGGAAACTGACATCTTCTCCATTCAGACCCCACAGTAATATTGATCCCCAAAGTCCCACCAATAGCAATAATTATATGCCAGAGTGTGCTCAGTGTTAACCATGCCCCCAAAACTAATATTGCCCCCATAGTGGCCTTACTAGTAATCATGTTCCCGTAGTCCACCAGTAGTAATAATTCTCCTTACAATGTGTGCAAGTAGAAAATTGCCCCCTTATAATGTCTGACAATTCAAAAAATACCCCCTTTTCTTTCAGATCAGACCCCCATATCAGATCTCAAATTAGATCCTCAAATCAGACCCCCATATCAGATCCTCAGACCCCCACATCAGATCCTCAGGTGACAGTGCAGCGCAGGCCAGAGGAGACTGTGGGTGTGCTTATATCCTATAGAAAAAAAGGCTAGCTTATGTGCACTCTCACAGCCCCGACCACTATAGAGGCTGGTGCTTTTTTTCTATAGTGTGCAAGCATGACCACCACCGATGGATTGCAGGGTGGTCTGTAACCATGGAAACGAGCAGTGTATAATGTGATAGAAAAATGAATCCAGCTAGCAAAGGAAGCAATATGGACAATCACAATACATTAGTAATTAGCTTGTATTAACTTTCTCTACATAATAAATGCTATTTGCTGATGTGAGAGGACCCCTTTAATCATAGTTCCCTCTTAGTGCCCCATGTACAGTAAATATATAGCCTCACAATTTGTACTTCCCTGTATATAGTGCGACACGCGTTGTGCCAACTGTAGTGCCAGGTTCTGTGCCCCATATATAGTGCCAGGATCGGTGCCTCTCAATATAATGTCTCCTGCCCTGTGCCCCTCTATAATGCCTCATGATCTGTGCCAGCCTCTAGAGTGCCTTATGCTATAAGCATACTGATCTGTCCCTGGTTTTCAGATTTCTTGCAGGTCTGGACTTTTTTTGGCAGGACCTGTACCTGAGGAATGTCATGTACGCCACATACATACAAACAAAGAAATGCAACAGCACTTTGCAACCAGCACTCTGCCCTGCCTCTATGCTAGAAGCTATCAGAGGTCGTTAGTGTACATTTTGATCAAAAATTAATAAGCCACTCGCCACACCAAGGCCGCCTCTATGAGTGGTCCTAATACTAAATCCTACCTGTTATGGGCCATGACAGCCACATAAAATCCAGGGAGTGCTGGCCCAGCATGCATGCTGGATCCACCCTGCTTATTAAGCCATTTTGGGGCCATAACAGTCTCCATTTAGTCCATTTTTGGGGCCATAATAGCTTCCATTTAATCCAGGGATGCAGGTACCAACATGCATGCTGAGCCCACTATATACTCATCCTGGAGCCAGATGGTTACTAGCAGGTACTATGAGTGCAAGTTCAGTCTATATACTTACTCTGATTAAAACCAGCCTCCAGGGCAGGCAAACCAGCCAGGTGTGCACGGCTGCCACACCTCCAACATATACTAAACAGAAACACAAGGGGGGGTCAGTCAGCACGTCCCTGTATTTAGGTGCACGCAGCTATGGCAAATATACATACAAACAAAGAAATGCAACAGCACTCTGCAACCAGCACTCTGCCCTGCCTCTATGCTAGAAGCTATCAGAGGTCGTTAGTGTACATTTTGATCAAAAAGAAAATAAGCCACTCGCCACGCTAAGGCCGCCTCTATGAGTGGTCCTAACGCTAAATCCTAGCTATTATGGGCCATGACACTCCCTGGATTTTATGTGGCTGTCATGGCCCCCCCTTGTGTTTATGTCCGCCACATACGTCACAAAAAAAGCTCCACATAGTGGACAGGGAACTACTGGTTACTTATAGCACCATTATACGCTTTTTTGTTATGTGTATGTGGTGTGTGTGACGTTCCACAGATACAGGTCTGGCCAGAAGAGGCACAGTATAGGGGGGCGCAGAACAAGAGGCACAGTATAGGGGACGCAGACCAAAAGGCACAGTATAGGGGGGTGCAGACCAATAGATACAGTATAGGGGGGTGCAAATCAAGAGGCACAGTATAGGGGGGTGCAGACCAAGAAGCACAGTATAGGGGGGCACAGACCAAGAGGCACAGTATAGAGGGGTGCAGACCAAGAGGCACAGTATAGGGGGCGCAGACCAAGAGGCACAGTATAGGGGGACGCAGACCAAGAGGCACAGTATAGGGGGACGCAGATCAAGAGGTACAGTATAGGGGGACTCAGACCAAAAGGCAGACTGGGATCTGTAGAACATTGCATCAGTGTGCACCTATATCACAAAATAAGTGTCCAATGGTGTCAGCGCTGAGGGGCATACACACTGTCCTACTTCTGAAAAGCCCAAGGAGGTATCCATAGTGCCTTTCCTTATTTTTGCCCACTTAGTGCCCCTTAGGGTACTTTCACACTTGCGTTGCTGATCAGGCAAACTGTATGCAAAGGCATGTCATTTTTCTGACTGATTAGGATCCTGATCAGGTCTGAAAAATGCCTGATCATTCAGAAAAATGCATTGCAATATCATCCGGCAAAACAGATCCAGTATTATTTTTTTCACATTTTTAAAGGCCTGCACATGTGCAACTGGAATGCCAGATCCGTCAATGCGGTAATTTTAACTAATACATTGAATGGATAATTTTCTCCAGCCAAAACTGATCAGTTTTTTTCCGGTATTGAGCCCCGAGGATGGAAATCACTACCGGAGAAGAAAAACGCTAGTGTGAAAGTAGCCTTAACAGTAAGAATGCCCTGTTAGTGCCCCCACATATATTATCTCATAAATGTCATAGACAGAAGTTATAGATGACACACAGACAGGTGGATTGAAGAGATAGATCGATAGATAGAAAGATAGATAGACAGATATAAGGTAGATATAAGGTAGACAGACAGACAGAACACACCAATAAATAAATCTCACTACTTGTAGACACTTAGATCTTATAGAGGCAGGGGGCCCTTTGCAGCATGGCAGTGGAGGGGGAGGGGAGTTCAGAGATCGGCAGAAGGGGGAGAAAGACAGGGAAGAGGTCAGAAAGGCTCTATCTTTTGATAAATCATTGTCATTATTATCTCAGCCAACCAGTCACAACAGGGATTTCTCCTCTGCTGTGTCTCAGCCTACGTCCTCCTCCTCCTGTGTCCCAACTGCTGCTGTTACTAGTAAGACAGGAAAGGAAAGAGGAGAGGATGCAGAATCCTGCACGCCTCTGTCAGCCCAGGTGTGGACATACTTGGGGGCACTCTGCCTCCCTTGTCCTGCTGCCTCCACTGCTGGTTTCTCTCAGAGCCCTGGGGAAAGAAACAGGCAGCATTCTGTTACCTCACACGGAAAGATGTTAGCCTCTTCAGTTTGCTTCTCTCCCATGTGCTTCTGTCTATCTTTCCTCCGGGCCCTGGTTTGATGCCCTGGAGTCCAGGATAATCGCCCTGTGCAGTTGCACACCTCACACATAGCTAAGGCCGGCCCTGGGTGAGTACATCGCTTCACTCCCCTGCGTCCTTCAGACTAGAAAGCGCTTCCATAATAGAAGCAATCAC
This sequence comes from Bufotes viridis, assembly GCA_033119425.1. Classification (NCBI taxonomy): domain Eukaryota; kingdom Metazoa; phylum Chordata; class Amphibia; order Anura; family Bufonidae; genus Bufotes; species Bufotes viridis. Next base: position 470,201,015 of record CM065589.1, read on the forward strand.
TAGTCCGTGGTTTAAAATTGGCCCCCTCCTACGCTGGGCCCCTGTGTAGCTGAACCGGCTGCACAGGCGGTATGTCCACCCCTGGTATCAGGGTTATGTTTTGCTTAGTGATATTGATCATCCTCAGTTGCACTTCTCTTACCTGGACAAAGGTTTCAAGCCACAGATTTTACTTCTTTGCAGGACTGCCTTTATCAACACAGTAATTCTTTCCAATTCTTGACTAGCACCAACTAGCAAGGACAGCAGCACTTTTGTAGCCCATAGGTACCTTTAGCGGCTTTGAGGAGGGTACCTTTACACAACCTACTTTCCTGGATAAATCCAAGAGTACCTTCTAGAACCAGCATTGCCTAGGTGTTCTCTGTAGGCCCAAATAGGGTGGTTGCTGACAGAACATATTTACAATACTTTGACCTCAAACTTGCTTGCTATTAGTCCATATTGCTCTCGTAGAATGTTTATCCTGAATCCCAAGAACATTAGAGTTAATCGGACTTAGTTCTTGGCCCCAGCTGAAAACTTCTACTTGCATAATCCCAGCAATATGGATGGTAGTCTTTTTGCAGACTTTGAGGCACTCTCATGCTGCACTACCCTCACAAAACAGGAAGGACAAGACTGTCTTGGTCATGGTCATCACCTGGAACCCGGTGTTCACTACAAAGGACAGTTCAGCTCCAAAACTGCAGGCCGCTCAATTTGAATTCCTTTGGTGAGAAGTACCCTGGGCCCTGATCTTCTTTATGTTTCAGCATCATCATTAGCTCTTGGAGTTCATTAGCAAAATGGGGAAGCGTTTTGCATTCATTCTGATGTCGGGCAAAAAAAAAATGCTTTTGCATTATTCTTGTTCTTCTGTACATGTAATCTACTCAAATGTCTGCTGGTCTGTCTCTGGCTGTAGAAGCATTGTTGATCTAGGTCTTCTGCTAGTGTTGGGCCACATCTCAAATTCAGGCTTCCCCTTTTATTTTCTCTTAATAGTCTTCCATCAGTCTTCTCTTAATAGATCCATTAAAGAAGAACTACCAATTTTAATTGTTTTAGTTTTTTTTTATCGATCTGCAAAATGTTGTGGTCTGGATGTGTTGATCCTGCCAATTTTTCTAATACCTTCTGTTTTTCTCCTGCCTGGAGTGGGAGAGTGTTGAAATGTGAGAATGATAAAAGTAGTAAAAGGGACTAAATTGTAAGAACTAATTGTAATCGTAAGAACGTTATATAATTGCTGTAACCTGTCTAAATAGGATTAGATGATAAAAAGGGATAGCGGTTCTTTAAGTTTCAGCAGGTGGTTAAAAAAAAACCTAATATGTAGCATACACTAGTAATGGTCCCTTCTTCTCTTTATAGAGGCATATGACCGAACTGGGCTGAAACCACTTCTTGGCAGTCTCTTTAATGATCAGATAAACAGTCTTTTAATGACAACTGAATTGTAAACGAATCACACTAAACAGTCCCTTTTTCAACACACTGCAATATTTTAGTAAACTTGCCTAACTTACTTTCACTTAGGCCTCTTTCACACGAAAGTTTTTTTTGCGAGTGTACGGGGGTTTTTTGCATCCGCAAAAAAAAAACGTAAGGTATTCCGTATGCATTCCGTTTACGTATTTACGTTCTGTTCAATGATAGAACATGTCCTATTATTGTCCAAATCACGAACAAGGATAGTACTGTTCTATTAGGGGCCAGATGTTCCGTTCCACAAAAAACGGAATGCACATGGATGTCATCCATTTTTTTTTGCAGATCCATTTTTTGCGAACCGCAAAACCATACGGTCGTGCACAATAGGCCTTATACTCAGCTTTGGTTCTTCTGGACTTTTAACCTGCATCTCTGCTGCATCTCGGGTCTCGGGTGGACTTGCACTGGCCATGGTTGACTCCTGGAATCTCAGGGTTAATTCAGTCATCTGTGACGTTATAAATACTTAGCATCAGAGCTATGTGGCTGACACCTCCAGTAAGGGCTCATGCACACAAACCTATTTTCTTTCCATGTCTGTCCCGTTTTTTTTTTTTTGGTAAGGTTATATTTTAAAAGTTACACAATTGCAGGAGTAATTATTTTAAAAATTTTTTTTATATCTCTTCTATAAAAAATTTACGTGCAGTCAAATGACAACTCCCATCACAAACCACTATATCACCTTTGTCTATGCTTAATTAGGCTACCTTCACGGATGTTTTTTAATGTGCCAGATTGTGTCAGAGAAAACTGATCCGTCCCCATTGACTTACATTGTGTGTCAGGACTGATCAGTTTGGCTCAGTTTCGTCAGACGGACACCTAAACGCTGCAAGCAGCGTTTTGGTGTCCGTCTCCAAAGCGGAATGGAGACTGAACTGATGCATTCTGAGCAATTCCTTTTTCATTCAGAATGCATTAGAATGCAAACTGATCCGTTTTGGACCGCTTGTGAGAGCCCTGACCAGATCTCACAAATGGAAAGCCAAAGCGTGAGTATAAAATTGGCCTTAAATATAAGTAGCAAAAGGAAGTTAGCAAGCCCTTACCAAAAGTCCAAGGAGACCAGGTGTTTATACCATGTTCCAACATTAATTTAAAAATCTACCACTAGAGGTCAGTGGTGTAAAAGATATGGTATACAGTACATGTTTATAATATTTAAGAGCTTAGTTTTGCAGATAGGATTTTTTTTATTTTTGTGACAGTATTTAGAATTGTGATAGTATTTAAAAATGCAACCACCTAAAGTCCATTTTTATTTCAAACTACCCACAATTGTAGTGCACAGTACAAAATGTCTACAAGTACCTTGTACTTAATTATAAAGGGAATATGTTACTAACAGCTTGTTCTATTACTTGAAACTACAAGCTAATATGTAATATTATAATGTTAGAAATCATAAAAGGACTCAGTTACACTTTGTTATATTTTATTCATTTTCTAAGGACTTTAATGCATCAATTTTTTTTTATTTATAGTTCTACTTCTTCCTTCTTAATTGACAGGACCAGGTTCCTGCATAGTCACCTCACCTAAGCCTGCAGGAAAAGAAAGAGTGCACAGAGTGGCTTGCGTCTGCCTTCAGTGCACTTAACTTTACATTTGCATATGAATTAAAAGTACTTTTTCTCCCAATAGATCACTAAGTGAAAGCTATCATTACATTCAACTGAGCTAGCCCTACAAGGCATTGTGCCTGGTTTAAAAGTGAATTTTCTGGTTACAGACTCCCTTTAAATAGTATCAAGCAGTGTGTGCTGCAGTGGGATTCCTCACCAGGAGTGAGATGTTTTTTGGTCCTCATGGTGGTAATAGTCACTGATATTCATGATAATTTTTAAATAGACAATGATTTATTTTGCTAGATTTACCTATTATACAGTTTTGTGAAAGGAAGTTAAACTTCTCTGACTATTAATATTGTAGGTGTGCACTAAATTTCATCATAAGTAATCACAGAGCATACATTATGGAGAAGATTTAGGATGTAGCTCATGCCAGAAAGGTGAGTTTGTGACTTTTTAAATGCAACTTTTTAAAAAAGTCGCAAGTGGCATTTTTTAAACCACCATTGCCACTTTTCTGAAAGGGGGTGTGGCAAGAAAGAGAAGTGGTCAGCCACAACAAATTTATCTTCAGTTGCGCCAGTTTTCTCAGTGCTGCCGTAGATTTCTGTCTATGCAGCACAGGGGACATCAAGACTGGTGCAGAAAGCACCAGTAAACCATTTTACTGTGTCTTATCTTCCTAAAACAGTGTAGGCTATTCAATAATATTTTTATTTTCACTGGTGCTTTAGATAATTGGATTGTAGGCTCTAAACATCATGTTTGTAGTGCATTTCGGCGCATGGCGCACGTGATAAATTTAGTGGTGCAACGCTTTTTGAAAAAATAAGGTGGCTTGCAGATGGTGTTTAACAAATAAAGGGACCTAACCTAGGTAAGGGTGAATATATAACACTCATTTACAATGCCTAAAAGGCTTAACCCTATCTTGACCCAGGTATAAAATGGTGATTAGGGCGATCTGTCACAAAGATCGTGATCGCCGAACAGTGTGCTTTCTTACCGGCGATAGAGTTAGACACATCGCGGATCAGGTTGACAGAGAACTGGGAGGGGCTGGAGAAGACCCAGTGGTCATGGTCCATATCAGAACCAATGACAAAGTTAGAGGAAAGTGGAGAGTCCTTAAAAATTATTTCAGGGATTTAGGTCAAAAGCTTAGGGCAAGGACCTCAAAAGTAGTATTTTCGGAAATACTGCCTGTACCACGAGCCACACAAGAAATGCAGCGGGAGATTAGGGAGGTTAACAAGTGGCTCAAGAACTGGTGTAGGAAGGAGGGGTTGGGTTCCTGGAGAACTGGGCCGACTTCTCTGTTGGCTACAGACTCTATCGTAGGGACGTGCTGCACCTCAATGGGGAAGGGGCAGCTGTGTTGGGGAGCGAGATGGCTAGAAGGTTGGAGGAGTGTTTAAACTAGGGACTGGGGGGAAGGGTAATTACATTATAGGAGGGGAAGATAGTGCAGATAGAGACCAGGGGCGAGGTAGTGTGACTGGGGGAGGAATGGAAGGGGGGACTAGAACAGCTCAGAATTAGTGTAGAGCGAACAGTTCGGGCATAGTTTGGGTTTGTACCGAATTTTGGGGTGTTCGGGACACGGACCCGGACACGATCATTTTCAAAATCGTTCCGGTTCAGGTCCGTTGTTCGGCGATTTCTTCCCGCTTTCTGAAGGGCTGCACAGCAGCCAATCAGCTAACGTTTTACTTCTTGCCCTAAGAAGCCATCACAGCCATGCCTACTAATGGCATGGCTGTGATTGGCCAAGTGCAGCATATGACCCAGCCTCTATTTAAGCTGGAGTCACGTAGCGCCGCACGTCACACTGCTCTGATTAGTGTAGGGAGAGGACGCAGCTTCTGTGAGGGCGAGATTAGGCAGGGAAAAGTCAGCAACAGCACCTAATGAACTGATCGATCTACAGCTATGAATGATTCAACTTCTGCTAGTTAATTGCTCACTAGTTTTTAGGCTGCACAGAGCATTTTTCTGTCACTTTTTTCTGGGGTGATCGGCGGCCATTTTGTGACTTGTGGTGCACCAGAACAAGCTGCCACCAAGTCCATCAATCCATCAATACTAGTTTTTTTGGGCTATATCCTACATCAGGTGCTTGGCTGTGCTTATTGTCACCCCTAGAAACTCAGGATAGCAATTTCTATATTTTATTAAGGGGTTAAATACAATTGCCAAAATACTAATCCACTAAATCTAGTGTTCCAGCTTTGGCTAGCCAAGTGTAATAATGTCTGCTGTCTGGCAAAGGATAGATTATTTTCTGTGGTGAAATTCAATAGCCAAAATAGCAATACTCTAAATCAGTGGTGTCAGCTGTTGCTGGCAAAGTATAATAGTGTCCGGCAAAGGATATATTTTGTTCTGGGGTGAAATTCAATAGCCAAAATAGCAATACTCTAAATCAGTGGTTTCAGCTGTTGCTGGCAAAGTATAATAGTGTCTGGCAAAACATATATTTTGATCTGGGGTGAAATTCAATTGCCAAAATAGCAATACCCTAAATCTGTTGTCCCAGCAGTGGCTGGCAAAGTATAATAGTGTCCGCCAAAACATATATTTTGTTCTGGGGTGAAATTCAATTGCCAAAATAGCAATACCCTGAATCTGGTGTCCCAGCACTGGCTGGCAAAGTATAATAGTGTCCGCCAAAACATATATTTTGTTCTGGGGTGAAATTCAATTGCCAAAATAGCAATACCCTGAATCTGGTGTCCCAGCTCTGGGTGGCAAAGTATAATAGTGTCCGCCAAAACATATATTTTGTTCTGGGGTGAAATTCAATTGCCAAAATAGCAATACCCTGAATCTGGAGTCCCAGCACTGGCTGGCAAAGTATAATAGTGTCCGCCAAAACGTATATTTTGTTCTGGGGTGAAATTCAATTGCCAAAATAGCAATACCCTGAATCTGGTGTCCCAGCACTGGCTGGCAAAGTATAATAGTGTCCGGCAAAACATATATTTTGATCTGGGGTGAAATTCAATTGCCAAAATAGCAATACCCTAAATCTGGTGACCCAGCAGTGGCTGGCAAAGTATAATAGTGTCCGCCAAAACCTATATTTTGTTCTGGGGTGAAATTCAATTGCCAAAATAGCAATACCCTGAATCTGGTGTCCCAGCACTGGCTGGCAAAGTATAATAGTGTCCGCCAAAACATATATTTTGTTCTGGGGTGAAATTCAATTGCCAAAAAAGCAATACCCTGAATCTGGTGTCCCAGCAGTTGCAGGCCGAGGTTAAATCTGTCCGTAACAGGGTATATTTTTTTCTGGGGTGAAATTCAATTGCCAAAATAGCAATACCCTGAATCTGGTGTCCCAGCACTGGCTGGCAAAGTATAATAGTGTCCGCAAAAACATATATTTTGTTCTGGGGTGAAATTTAATTGCCAAAATAGCAATACCCTGAATCTGGTGTCCCAGCACTGGCTGGCAAAAGTATAATAGTGTCCGCCAAAACATATATTTTGTTCTGGGGTGAAATTCAATTGCCAAAATAGCAATACCACTGAATCTGGTGTCCCAGCACTGGCTGGCAAAAGTATTATAGTGTCACTTAAAAACATATATTTTGTTCTGGGGTGAAATTTAATTGCCAAAATAGCAATACCCTGAATCTGGTGTCCCAGCAGTGGCTGGCAAAGTATAATAGTGTCCGCCAAAACATATATTTTGTTCTGGGGTTAAATTCAATTGCCAAAAAAGCAATACCCTGAATCTGGTGTCCCAGCAGTTGCAGGCCGAGGTTAAATCTGTCCGTAACAGGGTATATTTTTTTCAGGGGTGAAATTCAATTGCCAAAATAGCAATACCCTGAATCTGGTGTCCCAGCACTGGCTGGCAAAGTATAATAGTGTCCGCCAAAACACATATTTTGTTCTGGGGTGAAATTCAATTGCCAAAATAGCAATACCCTGAATCTGGTGTCCCAGCACTGGCTGGCAAAGTATAATAGTGTCCGCCAAAACATATATTTTGTTCTGGGGTGAAATTTAATTGCCAAAATAGCAATACCCTGAATCTGGTGTCCCAGCAGTGGCTGGCAAAGTATAATAGTGTCCGCCAAAACAAATAATTTGTTCTGGGGTGAAATTCAATTGCCAAAATAGCAATACCCTGAATCTGGTGTCCCAGCACTGGCTGGCAAAGTATAATAGAGTCCGCCAAAACATATATTTTGTTCTGGGGTGAAATTTAATTGCCTAAATAGCAATCCCCAGAATCTGGTGTCCCTACATATTTTTTCACACGCTACTGTGCATCTCCAAGTGTAAATCTGTCCATAAAAGGATACCTTTCATCCAGGGCCTAAGTACTAGCCCTAAAAGAGATATTCCCCTAAATCAGTGGTTACTGCTTTGCCTGGATTAGTGTAATAAGCTACATAAATAAATTGGCAGATAGTGTTAGGTGCCTGTAAAAAAATTCCTGAATTTGAAATCAATACATTGGGCCAAATATATATTTTTTTATTGTGGTGCTTGGTGAACGGTAACAATGAGGAAAACATCTAGTAAGGGATGCGGACGCGGTCGTGGTGGCGTTAGTGTACCCTCTGGTGCTGGGAGAGGACGTGGCCATTCTGCTACAGCCACACGTCCTAGTGAACCAACTACCTCAGGTTCCAGTACCCGCCAGAATTTACAGCGATATTTGGTAGGGCCCGTTCTAAAGATGGTAAGGCCTGAGCAGGTACAGGCGCTAGTCAATTGGGTGGCTGACAGTGGATCCAGCACGTTCACAACATTATCTCCCACCCAGTCTTCTGCAGAAAGCGCACAGGTGGGGACTGAAAACCAAGCCCATCAGTCTGTCACATCACCCCCATGCATATCAGGGAAACTGTCTGAGGATCAAGTTATGTAGCAGTCTCTTAGGCTGTTTGAAGACTCTGCTGGCAGGGTTTCCCAAGGGAATCCACCTAGCCCTTGCCCAGTGGTGGAAGACATAGAATGCACTGATGCACAACCACTGATGTTTCCTGATGATGAGGACATGGGAATACCACCTCATCGGAGTCCGCACATCTCTGATGATGACGAAACACAGGTGCCAACTGCTGCGTCTTTCTGCAGTGTGCAGACCGAACAGAAGGTCAGGGAGGAAGACTGTGTGGAAGACGATGCAGGGGACGATGAGGTCCTAGACCCCACATGGAATGAAGGTCGTGCCACTGACTTTCATAGTTCAGAGGAAGAGGCAGTAATGAGACCGAGCCAACAGCGTAGCAAAAGAGGGAGCAGGGGGCAAAAGCAGAACAGCCGCCTCCAAGAGAGTTCGCCTGCTACTGGCCACCTCCACCAGGGACCGAGCACCCCAAAGGCAACTTCAAGGAGTTCCCTGGCATGGCACTTCTTTAAACAATGTGCTGACAAGACCCGAGTGGTTTGCACGCTGTGCCATCAGAGCCTGAAGCGAGGCATTAACGTTCTGAACCTTAGCACAACCTGCATGACCAGGCATCTACATGCAAAGCATGAACTGCAGTGGAGTAAACACCTTAAAAGCAAGGGACTCACTCTGGCTCCCCCTGCTACCTCTTCTGCTGCTGCCTCAGCCTCTTTCTCGGGAGGAATGTTGGCACCTGCCGCCCACCAAAGAGAGGATGTGCCACTGACAATACCACCTGCGTCACCAAGCATCTCCACCATGTCACACGGCAGCGTTCAGCTCTCCATCTCACAAACCTTGGAGAGAAAGCGTAAATTCCCACCTAGCCACCCTCGAGCCCTGGGCCTGAATGCCAGCATTTCTAAACTACTGGCATTTGAAATGCTGTCATTCAGGCTGGTGGACACAGACAGCTTCAAACAGCTGATGTCCATGGCTGTCCCACAGTATGTTGTTCCCAGCCGCCACTACTTCTCCAAGACAGCCGTGCCTTCCCTGCACAACCAAGTATCCGATAAAATCAAGTGTGCACTGCGCAACGCCATCTGTAGCAAGGTCCACCTAACCACAGATACGTGGACCAGTAAGCACGGCCAGGGACGCTATATCTCCCTAACTGCACACTGGGTAAATGTAGTGGCGGCTGGGCCCCAGGCGGAGAGTTCCTTGGCGCACGTCCTTCCGCCACCAAAGATCGCAGGGCGTCATTCTTTGCCTCCTGTAGCCTCCTACTCGGCTTCATCCTCCTCTGCTTCCACCAGCTCATTCAGTCAGCCACACACCTTCACTACCAACGTCAGCACAGCCCGGGGTAAACGTCAGCAGGCCATTCTGAAACTCATATGTTTGGGGGACAGGCCCCACATCGCGCAGGAGTTTTGGCGGGGTATTGAACAACAGACCGACCAGTGGTTTCTGCCGGTGGGCCTCAAGCCCGGCCTGGTGGTGTGCGATAATGGGCGAAATCTCGTCGCAGCTCTGGGACTAGCCGGTTTGACGCACATCCCTTGCCTGGCGCATGTGCTGAATTTGGTGGTGCAGAAGTTCATTCACAACTACCCCAAAATGTCAGAGCTGCTGCATAAAGTGAGGGCGGTCTGTGCGCGCTTCCGGAGTTCACATCCTGCCGCTGCTCGCCTGTCTGTGCTACAGCGGAACTTCGGCCTTCCCGCTCCCCGCCTCATATGCGACGTGCCCACCAGGTGGAACTCCACCTTGCACATGCTGGAGAGACTCTGCGAGCAGCAGCAGGCCATAGTGCAGTTTCAGCTGCAGCACGCACGCGTCAGTGGCACTGCGGAACAGCACCACTTCACCACCAATGATTGGGCCTCCATGCGAGATCTGTGTGCCCTGTTGCGCTGTTTCGAGTATTCCACCAACATAGCCAGTGACGATGACACCGTTATCAGCGTTACAATACCACTTCTATGTCTCCTTGAGAAAACGCTTAGGGCGATGATGGAAGAGGAGGTGGCCCAGGAGGAGGAGGAGGATGAGGGGTCATTTTTAGCACTGTCAGGCCAGTCTGTTTGAAGTGGCTCAGAGTGAGGTATTTTGGAACAGCAGAGGCCAGGTACAAATGTGGCAAGCCAGGGCCCACTACTGGAGGACGAGGAGGATGAGAAGGAGGTGGAAGAGCGAGAGGATGAAGCAGGTTCGCAGCGGGGTGGCACCAGACACAGCTCAGGCCCATCACTGGTGCGTGGCTGGGGGGATACGGAGGACGATGACGATATGACTCTCACAGAGGACAGCTTGTCCTTACCTCTGGGGAGCCTGGCACACATGAGCGACTACATGCTGCAGTGCCTGCGCAACGACAGCAGAGTTGCCCACATTTTAACGTGTGCGGACTACTGGGTTGCTACCCTGCTGGATCCCCGGTACAAAGACAATGTGCCCACCTTACATCCTGCTGGAGTGTGATAGGAAGATGCGCGAGTACAAGCACATGCTGGTAGACGCACTCCTGAGAGCATTCCCAAATGTCACAGGGGAACAGGTGGAAGCCCAAGGCGAAGGCAGAGGAGGAGCAAGAGGTCGCCAATGCAGCTGTGTCACGGCCAGCTCCTCTGAGGGCAGGGTTAGCATGGCAGAAATGTGGAAAAGTTTAGTCTCCACGCCACAGCTAACTGCACCACCACCTGATACGGAACGTGTTAGCAGGAGGCAGCATTTCACTAACATGGTTGAACAGTACGTCAGCACACCCCTCCACGTACTGACTGATGGTTCGGCCCCATTCAACTTCTGGGTCTCCAAATTGTCCACGTGGCCAGAGCATTTTATGCCTTGGAGGTGCCGGCATGCCGGGCGGCCAGCTTTTTGTCTGAACGTGTATTAAGCACGGCAGGGGGCGTCATTACTGACAAATGCAGCCGCCTGTCCACAGCCAACCTGGACAAGCTGACGTTCATAAAAATGAACCAGGCATGGATCCCACAGGAACTGTCCCTCCCTTGTGCAGAATAGACATTTAGAACTGCCTCCCCCTCAACCATGTATTCTTGTACTCCGGGGCACTTCTTTATTTAATCCTCATTTTTTTAACGTTACCATGATCTTGCAGTGCAACCCAAAGTTGAATGAACCTCTCTTCAATCTGGGCGCCTGGGCCTGATTAACTGAAAGTGGCCTGTTACAATGGTGGGTGATATGACGCCTTATTCCTTGCTGTGGGACCTCTCTCCTCTGTCTGGATGCTGGGGCCTAAATAACTGAAAGTGGCCTTCTTCAGTGGTGGGTGATGTGACGCCTTATTCCTTGCTGTGGGAAGTTT